>OY856413.1:203033424-203633424 GCA_963693085.1 Alisma plantago-aquatica
TGATATTTCTTTAGGTGATCTTGATGAAGATGATGTTAATGCTACTAATAATGATGAAAGTCCTGAAACTTTGGAGATTCTACCAGGTGAAGAAGACTCAAAGAAAAATGAAGGGAGCAACACCATATCTCTTAGAAAATAGGCAAAACTAAAACCCCACCCACCGGGGTTAAGGTATGCTTTCTTAGGCCCAAACTCTTCCTCTCCTATAATTATAAATGCTGAATTGAACGATGATCAAGAAGAAAAACTTTTGAAGGAAATTAGAAGCTACCAAGACGTGATAGGTTATTCTATTGATGGTTTTAAAGGAATTAACTCATCCATTGGCATGCATAGTATAGCTTTAGAAGAGAATGCCAACCCATGTAAAGAGCCCCAAGGAGACTAAACCAGAACATGATGGAAGTTGAAAAGAAGGAAATCTTAAAACTTAAAGATGCCAAAAATATTTATCCAACAAGTAATAGTCCTTGGGTAAGTCCTATACATGTTGTACCTAAGAAAGGAGGAATAACTGTAATTAAAGGAGAAAATGATGAATTAATTCAAACAAGAATCTTAACTGGATGGCGAATGTATATTGATTACAAAAAACTCAATAAAGCTACCAAAAAATACCATTTTCCTTTGCCTTTTATTGATTTGATGCTAGAAAGACTTACCCACCACTCATATTTTTTCTACCTTGACGGGTATAGTGAGTTCTTTTAGATCCCCATCTATCCACCCAATCTAGAGAAAACCACATTTACTTGCATCTATGGAATTTATGCATATAGGTGGATGCCCTTTAGGCTTTGCAATGCTCCCGCCACTTTTTAAAGGTGCATGATGGGCATTATTTATGATTACATTGAAAATATTATGAAAATATTCTTGGATGTTTTTAGTGTCTATGGTAATTCATTCGATGATTGTTTGTTGAATCTAACTAAGGTTTTACAGAGATGTCAACAAGTCAATATTGTGCTGAATTGGGAGAAATGCCACTTTATGGTACAGACGGGAGTAGTTCTAGGTCATGTAATTTCTAATAAAGGGATTGAAGTGGATAATGCTAAGGTGGAGGCTATTGAAAGGATGGCTGCCGCAACCAATATGAAGGAAATTCATAGCTTTCTAGGCCATGTAGGTTTCTATAGGAGATTTATTAAGGACTTCTCAAATATTACAAAGCCTTTATGCTCCTGGTTAGCAAAAGATACCGAGTTTGAATTCGATGATGATTGCCAAACAACCTTCCAGAATTTAAAGGATGCCCTAGATTTATCTCCAATTATCCAACCACCGGATTGGAGAGCCCCTTTTCAAATGATGTGTGATGCTAGTGACTACTCCATCTGAAAAGTCTTAGGATAGAGAAAAGACTACAAACTCCATGCCATACACTACACAAGAAAGACCCTTGATGATGCACAGATCAACTATGCTACTATAGAAAAGGAGATGCTTTCCAATGTTTATGCATTTGATAAATTTAGACAATATCTAGCGGGTTCCAAGGTCATTGTGTATACAGATCATGCTGCAATAAAGTACCTTATGAGCAAGAAATATGCTTAACCCATCTCATCCACTGGATATTGTTACTATAGGAGTTTGACTTAGAAATCAAAGACAAGAAAGGAATAGAGAATAGTGTAGTTGACCATCTCTCATTTCTCCCTACTAGCATTGATGACAAAGTACCCATTGACGATAAGTTTCCCATTGAGAAGTTCTATGTAGTGAATTCTCTCACCTTGCTGTGGTTTAATGATTTTTCCAACTACCTTGCCATCAGTTGTCTTTAGAGCTAGAAAAAGCTAACCCGACTCGAGAAGCGTGACCCGCCCTACCCACAACCTGAACCGCTTAAACCTAAAGAAAATATAAACCCAAACCCAACCTGAACCGACCCAATGTTGACTCAAAACCCAATACAACTCGAAATTATCAAACCCAAACCCAACCCGACATACAACTCGGTGATATCACCTGACCCTAATCAACCTAAAAAAACTACAACTAACTTGACCTGAGTTGATATCAACCTAGCCTGACATTGACCCGACCGGATGACAACCACCCAACACCAACCCAATCCAATGTCAACCAGATCCAATTCCAACTCGATACAATATAACCCCAACTTGATTTCAAACTAACCCTACACCGATCGACCCAATGTCAACCCAATCTGAAATCAATCCAACCCAACACTAACCCAACCCAATGTCAACCTAACCGAGTACTAGCGAGTAGAAACTAGTGAGAAGCTGAGAAGTCAAGTTTTATTTTCACAATATATTTTGGTATGTCATTATTGGTATAATATTTAATAAGAAATAGTTTGCTTGATAATTTGATAGTAAGGAAAAGGAATGGGAATATGAGATAATGAATAGTAAAAAAGAAAATAGTAAGTAAAAAATATTTTCTTTATTTTTTATTTAATGCAACATATTAGTCATTACTCATTATCACAAGTCACAATATGACATGAATGAGGTCCAACTCAAAACAACTTAATTATACAAATATACAACCCAAGCGACCCCAACTTGATAACTACTCAATTCAAAATGGCTCAATTCAAATTCGAGTTAATCCTAGTAAATAGTGTAAACTGAAATGACATGAAGTGATTTGACGTGAATCCAAACCAGCCCAATAAATGAATATGAACAAACTTGTACCAAAATTGACTCGATTCGAACACAAGTTGACCCTGAAATGCAAAATGAACTGAAGGGACCAAGCCAATACTAACTGACTTGACATGAAAGGATACAATAATATCAATTATCTTCAACCCATAATGACCATGGCCAAACCTGAACTGACCCGCCTGATTGCCAACTATCCTACCTAAAAAGACTGAGACCCAACCCAAAACAACTAGACCTGAACCAAATACACAACCCAAGAAGACTCGATCTGATTACTACCCAAATCAAAAATAACTTGACCCAAAACCTAATGAGCCCGAGGAAAATAGTACAAATTGACCCGACCTGATATTAATATGACTCGAAATGATTTGACTTGAACCCGACCCGATAAAGTAACCTGTAAAATATATACCGAAATTGACCCGACTCGAACCTGAGTTGACCCAAAAATACAAAATGACCGGAAGGGATCCAACCCGATACTGACCCGACCCAAACCCAACTTGACCAAAAAGAATAAAATAACATGAATTATCTAAGACTCGTAATGACCCAACCTGAAATGACCCGACCAAAACCCAAACTGACCTACCCGATTGCCAACTCTAGTTGTCTTCCACCTGATTTCACCTACCAGTAGAAAAAGAAGTTCCTTCATGATTTTAAATTCTATTATTAGGATGACCGTCTATTGTTCAAGAAATGAACAGATGGACTCATCAAGAGATGTATCCCTAATGAGGAAATTGCTAATGTGATTTCAGATTGTCATTCCACTTCCTACGGCAGAAACTTTGGAGCGGACAAAACAACAACAAAAATTATACGATCTTGTTCTATTGGCCAAGTCTATTTCATGATGTGCACACTTTTATCAAGGCTTATGACAATTACAAAGTGTTGGGGGAATTTCAAAGAAGGATGAAATGCCATTGAACTCAATCATGGAAATAGAAGTTTTTGACGTGTGGGGCATAGATTACATGAGCCCTTTCCCATCCTCATGCAACTACAAGTTCATCTTAGTGGCTTGTGATTATGTTTCCAAATGGGTGGAGGCAATCCCCACTCAAGCTCCAGATGTGAAATCAGTCATTAAACTATTTTAGAAGATCATCTTCCCTAGATTTGGAGTTTTAAGGGCAATTATTTCAGATGGTGGTAGCCATTTTAATGAGAAAAACTTCAACAACCTACTTAGTAAATATGGATTGAAGCATAAGGTGTCCACACCTAATCATCCTCAAACATCTGGCCAAGTGGACATTTCAAACAGGCCATTGAAGGCTATTCTAGAGAAAACTATCTCCAGTTCAAGAAAGGATTGTGCACTAAAGTTAGACAATGCACTAAGGGCGTACAAAACAACTTTTAAGACCCCATTTGGAAGAACTCCTTTTAAACTTGTCTACAACAAATCATGTTGTTTACCCGTAGAATTGGAGCACAAGGCACTATGGGCAATTAAATTCCTGAACTGTGACCTTAAGAAAGTAGGAGAGAAGAGATTATTGCAACTCTAAGAGATAGAAGAGCTAAGAATGGATACCTATGAAAATGCCAAAATCTACAAAGAAAATACCAAGAGATGGCATGATAAGAGAATCCAGGTCAAGTTCTTTAAATAAGGAGATCAAGTTCTTCTTTTCAACTCCAAACTAAAATTCTTTCCAGGAAAATTGAGATCCAAGTTGTCTAGACTATTCTTAGTCTTACATGTTTTTCCATATGGGACCGTGGAGCTACAAGGTAAACAATCATCCCTCAAGGTCAATGGACAATGTTGCATGTTGTACACCTCAGGGGAGGAAGTTGACAAGGGAGCCTCTTACTTCCTCCAAGATGCTTGAGTGACCAATTAATGAGTCTTACTCTAGACTATAAAAGGAGGAACTTTTGGGAGTTGACCCCACATTAGGATAGATTTTCTTATTTATTTTTATAGTTTGAGTCAAGAACAATATTTAATTTCCCAAAATAATCTTGTCATGGATGAATGTAATAATGTAGACATTTATATTTGCATCTCACCACTTCTGAAGGTGCTGATAAGAAGCTAAATTCTACAAAAATTCCAAACGACACGATGTGTCTTTATTTGACATGGCATTTCGGCACTCACAGAACATACAACCCGAGAAAACTCTCTTTAAAACACGACGTGTCTCAAAACGACACGTCGTGTTGTTATCACGAAGACCATATGAAATTCTCATCTAGAAATGAACATGACATGTCCTAATCAGGACATGACATGTACTTCATACACAAGATCGAGCAGGAATGATCAGGAATTGAACACGTCGTGTCTTTATTTGTATATGTCGTGTCGTTATTAGTAAGAGATTCATACATTGACTTCTATGTTCATACATGACGTGTGCCAAAAATCAGACGACATGTCTTAGACAGGACAAGTTGCTCATAAGATGGTGGTCAACCTCTACAATCAAACCCGGCGTGTCCTCCAAATGACACGATGTGTTCCTTGAAGGGAAAGGGGGTTTCAAACCTAATTTCCAAGCCACCTCTCTCACTCCCCTCATTTGAGCTGGGTGAACAGCCATGTAAGGAGCATCTCCGCTATGCGACCTACTATGTGCAAGTCACCACCAGATGTCTTTGACTTCGAGCCACCGCCATTATCACCTCCAACCTCATAGGCTGTGAAGCTACCTCCTATGTTGCCCTACTCTCTATAGCTCTCTCTCCCACTGCTAGAGGTCGACCTTAAGCTGCTGCATTCGACTTCTAGCCACTGCCACCTAACCTCATCCCGATGCAAGGCTCTTACTGAGTAGCTTGCATCCATGTCTCTGCCACCTCCTTGCCCATCCCTCCTCAGATACACGACGTGAGATCTGTGCAAGCCACTATTTTCCTCTTCTACAACTGCTCTTCTACTCTAGGTACATTGTGACAAAGTGGTTTCTAGCTTAATTCCGAGGACGGAATTTATTTTAAGGTGTGTAGGATGTGATGGAGTGGATTTTTGAAATCCATAAGTCTCCAATAACATATTAGAATCCATGTCTTGAGTTATAATGAGAGTTCCAAGTGTTTTAGTAAAGTTGGAATGTTGATTGAGATTTATATAATGATTAAGATCTCTCTTTTAATGCCTTTTTGAGGAATTTTATTGAGTGGTCCAACAGATGAGTTTGGTCACCAATTTTGAATAGAAAGTGGCTCGAGAAGTATGGGATCTATGGTTAAAATTGGGTGGCATTTGGATGCTCCTACAGGGAGTTATTTAAGTTTTTATATTTGAAAAATATTGTGCATTAGTCTAAGTTTAATAGTTTGAGCCTAAGTTAGGCCGTGTCACGCCCATGGATCCTTGACTGGGCGGCATGGACATTTTGTAGCCTTAGATCTTATATCTGGTGGCTGGAACCTTTGAGAGGGTAGTGCCCTAGACTTTTTAAGCGAAGGGACTATTCTCAACCTTTGGGATGAGATCTGATGGCCAAGCCATAATCCCCTACCTGCGGACAAGCCGAGGTCGTGGGGGTAGAAACTGAGGCAAGCTCTGACCTCGTCCCATGTTCAGATCATGGACTAAGAGTCGTTTCCGTGTCAGAGGATAGACCTGCCTCGATGAGAACTTCACTCTGACCCCTCACATACTTTATTTAGCCAAGCGAGTAGGGAGACTGAGTTTCCGCCACTTCCCCTGCCTCCATTACGTCTCACAGACATATGATGGGGAACACCGGAAGAGGAAGTAGGAGCAAGAGTGGAGACCAGGGAATGATGAGAGAGGGAAAGGGAAGGCCGAGGTCAGGTGAGTCTCTTAAGCGTGTCTCCAAGCCCTATTAGGCTGATACTGTTGGTTGACGGAGTGGAGGATGCTAGAGATGAGAACCAAGCTTGGGGTGGTCAGTGAGGCGTCGCCGACACAGTTTGAATATAGTCATGAGTTTCTGAGGATCTTCAGATTCTTGAAGGCGCTTTGTTTTGGATTTTGGAGTCCTAGAAGTGCTTTGTCTCTTCTGTGCCACCACATCAGCCGCAAGCGACCGAGATGGTGCTGGAGGAGATATAGAGGTGCCGAAGAAAAACCCGAGTAGCCATGGAGGTCTGTACGGCTTTTCCGAAGATGATGTTGGCCTTAGGGTCTAACGAGGGACCATGAGGTTTCTAGAATCACTTGTCGGAGTCATAACCGCGGCGGCGAAGGCCAACGTCGACGAGCTGGTGGAGGTCGAGCTCCACAACATCATCCTAGGATGCGAGCAACGGGTGGAGTCTAGCCAGTAACGAGGCCTACAGTAGTGTTGCGTCGTGTGGAGAAGAGAGCCCTTGTGTGTGGGACCTCTCTCGCTAGGGATGCCTCTCGCTGCAACAGCCGTGAGAACGAGTCCTGTGGACTCGTACGCCTATTGGAGAAGACGAGAAAGAAGAACAGGAACCGGGTTCAAAACGCAGACCGGCCCCAAAACCAGGAAGACCTAAGCCGTAAACTGCCCAGACCAGTGAAGCAGTCGTGCCACGTGTCAGCTGGCAATTGGCCCAAAAAGGTAAACCATTCAGTAAATATCCAGTTCTTAGATAATTCATAGTAATTCGCTGGAATATCAGAAAAATGCAAACAAAGTACCCAAATTCTCATAAAAATGAGTAGAATAACATGGTACCATAAAATCAGTGTTTTGATGCACTAATGTTAGTGATATCGTGTTAGTTGTGAAATGCTCTTATGATGGATAATAAATATCAAACGATTCCCTAAAATTATGAGAAAATACCTGTAAATCATATTTCATGTTTATAATGCATATGATGTCAGTTATGGTCATGATGATGTACGAAATCATGTAATTTTCTTAATATGTCTAATTAGGGCTAATAACCCTAATAAAATGCAATAAATACATACGTGCTCTATAAATAATGAAATTTACAGAGAAAGCTCATATCAGTATATTGAACCTCAGTTTTAAATATGAGATCGGTTTCATACACGAAATAAAATTTATATGAAGATGGCCATTAATACATGTTATAAAACCCTAAGCTAGGTTAATGATGTAACCTAGGGTTAATATGTGCACAAAAAGGATACGGAACCTAATGTTCAGATGATGAAATTTGATAATGAGATGTAATATGGAAAATGACATCAGTGAGATAATCATAAGATAAGAATACAAGTAATGATGCACATATCCTAATGAACTAAGATAAACCCTAATATGGATATAATTAGGGTTAAGATGAGATGTAAGATGATGAGAACCTGACGATAGCATATGATCTTATCTTAATCAGGGTTGACCAAGGTTAGAGTTGACATGAGGAATATGTGATGATTAGGTTTCTCTTGATCAAGGTACGCCATTACCTCTTGCTTGGCTTATTATACATTACGCTTGTGTTATATGGTAGTAAAGACTTGGCATATGGTATTGATTGAAATGATTGTTCTTGTATGATGTCTTGCTTAATTTTCCATACTTATGACTATTAACACATGAAACATAAGATATCTGATCCATCATATGATAGCACTAAACTCTTTGGTAGTACAGTGCATTGAAGTGATCTCAAACTCCTTGGTAGTAGATCACATGTGTTAGATCTCAAACTCTTTGGTAGTAGATCACACGTAAAATGATCTCAAACTCTTTGGTAGTAGATCATAAGGCCTAAAAACATCAAAGCCCTTAGGGGCAGATGTACGAGATATATGATGGAAATGTTCTTAAAAATATGTGTTCTCTTTTGTTAATGAACATCTTTGTGCAAGTATATGCTTTTCTTATATTTCTTTATAACTGCCAAGTATTAGTTTTATCTTATTGCCAAGATATGATGAGAGATATATAAAAAGACACGTAGGCGTACTCAGTACAATATTCTTGAAATATTGTGCTGACGTGTACCGCATGTAATCTTTTGTTTAGGTTGTGGTTATGCTCTTGAAGATCCAGGATAGTGAGAGTTGTATGGCGAGCTGATGTACAGGTGGACCTATTGTCTTAAGATCATGTAGTCTAGTGGTAGTACATGTATCTGTAGAAGTTTTCTATTCAATATGTAATATCAAATGTTGTAACAATTCATGTAGTAATTATATGTTGAATGGTGAACATGTGTTGTATGGTTTTATTATTGTTCATGTGCATGTGCTACTGTGTTTCCTTCTGACTCCCTTGATTTTCTCTTTCTTAGCCTAGTGTGGGATTTTTAAATTGGGATTCTCGCTGAGGTGAGGGTTTCAATTTAGACGTCATACATCAGATTAAGTTTTAGAACATCCGGGGACGTCACATACATGATGTGTCTAAGAAAAGACATGGCGTGTCTCTTCCCTTCACGAACACCCTATTGCAAAAGAACATGCCATGTCCCAGAAACGACACGTCATGTGCAAGGACATTTCAACAATTTCTCAAGAAGCATGGAACCCGTCAAGCAAACCGGAAACTACAAGCATGGAGCAAGCTCTTCCTCGGCCCCGTCTTACATCTCCACCACCCAGTTCAAGGTCACACCAGAGGAATACCCTACCTACCCGTTCCTCATCTCAAGGAGGATGCTCCCTACTCATTTTTCTTGTGAGAAAACACTCACTACTCTGCTATTCAAAGATGAAGTCCTCTCTCGCCTGAAAGATCTTGCATTGTGTTACGTCTGCTGCTCGATAATGAACACTTAACCCAGCTCATATATGAGTTTTTGACTACTCATACCATCGAGAATGACCCCTAGAAGAAATTAGAACCATACACAATTATTCATTTCCATCTTCTGGGCCGAGGTTTCAAGCTCACTTTCAAAGGTTTCTATGAGGTTTTAGACTACCACTATGAAGGGGCACCAAGCTTCGTGCCAACTTTTGATGGTGATGAATTCTAGTATGAGATCACTAATGAAGACCGTCATGACACCAAGAAGGCTAGGGAATCTACTATTCACAATCCTATATTCTGATATGTTCACCGCCTTCTTAGTACAGGGGCTTTTGCAAAGAAGGAAACTCAAGGTTTCTGTGGTAAAAAAGATTTGGTCATCTTGTGGGCCATGGTATATGATCATAAAGTCAATGCAGGGTATTATATTCTTACCAGATTCTTTGATATTAAGAAAATGAAGAAAAGAGAATCTAGGGATATAATGTGTGGGGGTTTAATTACTCTTATTGCCAGCAAGATGGAGGTGGACTTGACAGGTCTAGAAGTTGCACCAGACAGAAACTTGGTGTATATTTAGTATCTTCTTTCTGTAGGCTTGATCTCAAGGGTTGCAAATAGTAACACCAAGTTTAGGTAGTTGTTTGATAAAGATCAGTACATTGACATTCCAGACTTGGAACACATTACCTTGACAAATGAAGATGACTCGAAGGTCATTCTGAATACACTAGAAGAAGTAGAGACCACTCTTGTTCCATATGCTTCTGAGGCACACTCTACTACTCCACAACCTCCCTCCACATGCACACAGATGGACTACTCCTGGGCCATGCCTGATGTTAGGCACCTTTACGACTATGTGCAGCAACATTTTGACCATATGGATTGCTGCCTTGACCTAATGGGTCCAAAAAAAATTTCTATGCATGATGTGGTTCACCTAATGGATACTTGGCACATATCTTAGGGCCACTATTCCATGCCATAACAACACAAACCTACACCTCCTCTGCAGCCTGAGTTTGTTCCACATCCCATGTGGGTTGATGTTCTAGATGACAATGATCTCATCAGCCAGTTCTTCCCTTCTGATCATATGGCCGCTGGCCCCTCCCATTGATGCACACCATGACAGGTACCCAGTTGCTTCTACTGTATGTTTGATTGATGTAGTGCGAAAACTACAAATTTCAAGCTTAGGGGGGTGGAACCGGCTGGTAATGTAGTTTTGTCATTTTTCATGATTGTTTGTCATGTTAGTTCTTTAGTTTCATCCTATTTTTATGTAGTATTTTTCTTTAGTTCTATTTTTCTTTTTCCTGTGGCAAGTCTACTATGATGTGAGGCTTTCTTGGTGGAATGAACTATTTTCCTTTTCAAGTTTGAACCATCTTGTCCTCCTTCTCCCTCTTTAGCCATTTGAAGGAACCGTTAAAGAGAATGTATGAATCAAATGAAACCCTTTATCCACCAACATGTGCTTAATTCTGGTTTATATTTATATCTTGAACATTCACCGTTCACATCTCTGATTGCTTAAAACATGTAATGGTCTAAATGTTTTGTGAATGAATCAACTTTTCAACACTAATTAGAATACGAGATGTCCTTGCCAAACCCTTAGTGCATGTACAACCACTTTCTCAGTGAAAAATTTTCAAAACAAATGAAAGAAATCTAGCTAATTTAACATTTTAGTTGACTTTCTTACATTGTGGGAAATTCTCAAAATTTGTATTTCCTTATTTCACCCTCATACCCTGTAAAAGATGGCTAACAACCCACATATCATGCTAGCCTAGTGTGAGTGTTATCCGATGATGATGGTTAGGTGGTATGTATCAAAAGAGGGTAAAAATACCCCAACCGACACTCCACGTGTGCATAAGCCTACATTAGCAGTCGAGTGCCAGAGCCCAAAATCCCTTCTCAAATCATCTTTTGGGAAAAGAGAAGAGCACAACTAAGAGTGTTAATATCAATTAAGATTTTGTCATTTGTACCCTTAATAGATGAGAACTCGTGTTTTTAATCCACTAGTTGTTTGGCTTGGTTATCCAAATACTATTTAGTGTTGTTTAGTTGATTGATTCAGTAAATTATGACCGCCCCTACTGAATTAAAAATCTCTTTCATGGATGTTTAAGTTGATTTGATGTCTATGAGTATAAACATGTCGATCATGGTTGGTTTGGTCTTATGCACATCTTTTGCTTCATTTAATCTATACTTTAGCTTAAAAATTCCTTCATTTGTGTTCCTACATTCATTTTTCTTGAGGAGAAGAAATGATTCAAGCTTAGGGGGATTTGTTGTGTGCATTTCATATCAACTTTTTGTGCATTCTCACACACAAATTCAGTTCATTTTGTCTTCCATTTGGCCTCTTTTCATGTTATCTTACCACATTTTTAGTTATTTTTCTTGTCACATGATGTTGATTGTAGACATACACTAAAAAGGTCAATTTGGAGATAACCCAACTCAAATCCAACCCCAATGGAACTTATCCACAATATTGTAGTTGACGCAGAGTTATTCCTAAAGAAATAGCATTGCACACAATGTGTATTACTTACGACACGGCGTGTCCCTTTACAGATAACTTCACAAAATGAAAAACACAATGTGTGGTATAACTCATACGTGTGTTTTTCCAGTAGCCTTAATCCCAGGATGAAGAAGACATGACACGACATGTCTGCCCTGAGAACTCGATGTGTCCTCAGGATTTGGAGGTTGACTACATCTTATTGCCAACGCACATGGTGTGTGTTTATTCAAACATATTGTCTACCTTTCTCCTGAATTGACTCCAGAATGTTATCACACGACGTGTCTTTATTTGGCACGTCATGTACTTCAGTGCATCAACACTATCCACTGGGATTGTACGTCGGAACACCGTGTGTCTTCCAAAAGACACATCGTGTCATTACCAGTTTCTACAAAAATGAAAACAAATTTTCCTTAGTTTTAAAGATGAATGTCACTCAATGGGTGGTTATCACTCGTCATTTTGTAAGTTCCTTTCATCTAAGAGAAGTTCTAGAGCTAAGGAGGGCGATTTTGGTTGGAAGAAGGTGGTTTCTTGCTAAAGAACCTTCATCCTACCTATTTTCTTCTCCATTTATTCTCCGTAGGTGCAGTAGAGATACTTCTCTTACTCAAGCTTTCCGAGAGGGAAGACTATCCGAGTTGGAGTAGCTCCAAGGGTCGAATTTTGCCCTCTAGCCAGAGTTCTACTCCCCTTTGGCTACATGTTTTGTTCCTCTAGATTTTTCTTCTCTTAAACATGAAAAACTCTGAAATTTCTACATTGTATCTGCACATCTTCATTATGGAAGAGTAGAACTCTTTTCTTGGGCATGGAAGAGTAACCCCCATGCCATTGTTCATGTGAACTCGAAATTTATGTTTATTACTAGTTAACTTGCAATTTCTGTGGATATCTATGGTGCTTCTTGCTTGTATGTTTGGCTGGCCACCTCTCGTACATGTTTTATGCTCACCTTATGCTTCAGGAGAATGTATGAGGGAGTAAGGAGTAGAATCTATGGCAGTATTCTCTTGACCATGGGTGTGGATAGGGAATGTTGAGGGTTTAGGTTGTGTTTGAGACTAAGTATAGAGAAGGGAGTGTTATGTGACGTTGAGAACCATCTCGTGACATTGGGAAATGCACGATGATGACAATCTCCTTGCTTGTTAGCAGGGAGCTTTATTTCTTTTGTTCATATGATATGATGGTATGGCGGTGAAATCTAATTTCCAAGCTTTTAATCAATTAATCAAACCCTTTTACTTTAAGCCTTTTTCTTTTTCTTTCCTTTTAAGTGTGTAAAAACATCCAACCTTTTGTAACCTGATTTAGATTAATGAAAGTTAACAAATTTGCATCTAACTAGCCTATCTCCTTGCATTCGACACTCGACTACATTGACCTTGTACACTTATAGGTGATTAGTGAGTTGAGACATCTCCTTCTAAAACATCCAACATCTCTCAAGCAAGGAAATGTGCTGACTTGGTAAGGAGATCTACCATAACCCATATTGCATCATGACCTCTCTTGGTCCAGGGGACACCAACCACAATATCCATGGTGATCTTATCCCATTTCACTCTAGAACTCTCAATCGACTATAGAAATCTACTGGGTTACTGGTATTCAACCTTCACCCTTTGTGTGACAAAGTCAGTTTTTTGGCTTAATTCTGAGGATGGAATTTCTTTTAAGGTGTGTAGGATGTGATGGATTGGACTTTTAGAATCCTAAATGTCCAATGACATATTGGAATTCATATTTTGACTTATCTTGAGAACTCCAAGTACTTTGATAAAATATGGATGATTAGTTGTGTTGACACCAAGATTAAGATCCCTAAGTTGATTCCCTTTTTGGATTAAGTTGTGATATGAAATTGATGAAATATTGTATGTGTTAGTGACTTTAGAACTAAGTATGTTAATGATTCTAGACCAAACTATTAATATGAGTAGTGTTACGCTAGCCCTTGTTAATGTATACCGGTTGGAGCCTCCTTGAGGTGAGTGACGTGGCCTTGTTTCAGTAGCCACAGATTGGCTTTTAGAATCTGCAATCACGACCTTTGGATGAGATGTGAGGGTTGCTTCCACTATCCCCTACTCTACGGTTACAAACTAACCATGGCAGTGATCCCTCCATGATGTACGTGGTAGCATGGATGGAGAATGTGGGCGAGAAGGGAAAACCAATGCAGTTTTGATTAATCTCATCACAACGAGTGTGCAATCTTCACTTTCTCGATCTCGGAGGCTAGGGAGCCACACACACGGGATCAACTTCCTGGCTTTCACGCAAATAGGAGATTGCTGTTGGCTCATGACGAGGAGAGGACGTCTGTCGACGCCTCGCTGTTGCCTTGCTTCTCGGCGGCGGCAGCGCTGTGGAAGAAAAGAAGACCGCAGTGGCTTTGCGATCAGGGAGACGGCGCCCACAGGTGTCGTGTGAGAAGGAGACCTTCCCCATAATGATGGAAGCCCTTTGGTGGCCGACTGCAGGCCCGGGGGAACACCAACGACGGCGGGTTCTACAAGTCACGAGGAGGAGCATTGGGAAGAAGGCCGACCGGCCGGCGGCATCTAGGGAGAGCTAGAGAAGTGCTGGGAGGCTTTTTGATTCGAAGAGAAACTTGGTGAGGAGGAGGAGATCGACGCCTATCCCTTGCCGGAGATCCACCATGCGGCGGTGATTCACAGACAGAGACCAGGTGTCGAGCGGAGGACATCCATAAGTCCTTGAGGAGCTCTGAGGAGCAGTGCCGACGACCAGACTAGGAGGGGAGCTTTGCCGGAGAAGGACCGACGGCAGGCGACAACCATGTCTCGAGAAATCTGGTGAGATGGAGCCTCGTCGGATGGTCTGGAGTCAAGCGACGGCCTAGGACCAGGAGCGCAGCAGCATCCTGAGCTGGCCTCGCACCGGCGGCGCACGCGGAGCAGGCGTCAAGCTGTGCTATCGCGAGAAGATGAAAACGAGAAGGAGAGGGCGGTCCAGAACCAAACCCAGCTCCAGACCAAGCAAACTAGACCGGGTCCAGAGTAATTAAATCATGAGTCCGGCCGGTCCAGCGCAAACCAGGAGAAGTGAAGCACACCTCAGTGGACAAGTGGCAGTGCCGGATAGGCCGAAAGAGGTAAAACTCACAGATCTTCTATATATCATAATAAATAGCTCCAATGTCAGAAAAATAAAAATATGATACCAATCTTCTCAGAAAAATGAGTAGAACAATATGGATGCATAATATGAGCCTTTTAATGCTTTAATATTAGTGATATCATGCAAGGTGTATTATGCTGGTTACATGAGTAATAAATATTAAATGATGATAGAAAATTATGAGAAAATACCTGTAAATCATATTTCATGTTCATAATGCATATGATGTCAGTTATGGTCATGATGATGTACGAAATTATGTAATTTTCTCTATATGGCTAATTAGGGCTAATAACCCTAAGTTAAATGCAATTAATGCACACATGCTCAATAAACGATGAAATTTACAGAGTAAGCTCTGTATTTGGAAACTCAGATTTAATTATGAGATCATGATGATGCATATAATTCATGTTATATGAAGTTGACCTTTAATACATGGTTTAAAACCCTAATCTTGGTTAATGGTGTAACCTAGGGTTAATTAATGTGCACAAAAATGCTATGGAAGATCATGTTCAAATAATGAATCATAATATGGAATATGACACCAGTAAGATAAATATAAAGCAAGAATATAAGCAATGATGAGAATATCCTAATGAACTAAGAGAAACCCTAATGGACTTAATTAGGGTTAAGATGAGATATAATAGGATGAGAACCTGATGATAGTATATGATCTTGTCTTAATCAGGTTTAACAAGGAAATAGATGACATGAGGAACATGTGGTTTAGTATATCTGTGAACAACGTATGCCATTACCTCTTACTTGGCTTATTATACAATATGCTTGTGTTATATGGTAATAAAGACTTGGCATATGGTATTGATTGAAATGATTGTTCTTGTATGATATGTTGCATGATTTTCCATACTTATTTCTATGAACACATGAAACATAAAATATCTGATCCATCATATGATAGCACTAAACTCTTTGGTAGTACAGTGCATTGACAAAACATCAAAGCCCCTGGTGGCAGATGTAACATCAAAGCCCTAGGGGCAGATGTATGATTTATATGACAAGGCCTAAAAACATCAAAGCCCTTGGGGGCAGATGTACGAGATATATGATGGAAACTAAGCTTAAAATATGTGTTCTCTTTTGTTATTGAATATCTTTGTGCAAGTATACTCTTTTCTTATATTTCTTTATACCTGCCAAGTATTAGTTTTAACTTATTGCCAAGATATGATGAGAGGTATATAAAAGACGCGTAGTCGTACTCAGTACAATATTCATGAAATATTGTGCTGACGTGTACCGCATGTAATCTTTTGTTTAGGTTGTGTTTATGCTCTTGAAGGACCTGGATAGTGGTGAGTTGTGTGGCGAGCTGACGTACAGGTGGAACTGTTGTCTTAAGATCCCGTTGTTTAGATGTAGTACATGTATATGTAGAGTTTGCTATTCAATATGTAATATCAAATGTTGTAACAATTCATGTTGTAATTATATGTTGAATGGTGAACATGTGTTGTGGTTTTATTATTGTTCATGTACATGTGCTACTGATGTATGTTCCTTCTGACTCCCTCGATTTTCTTCTTCTTATCCTGGTGTGGGTGTTTAAATTGGGATTCTCATTGAGGTGAGGTTTCAATTTGGACGTCACACATCAGATTAAGTTTTAGAAAATCCGGGGACGTCACACTTTGGCACTCATGACAACTGGCCACATATGCCTCTATATTGTTCTTTATTCTAGGCCTCTAATGTACCAGTGCATACCTTAACCATCTTGTAGTACCAGGGTGTATGGTGTACTTAGAATGAGCTTCTTGCACAACATGATTCTTCAAGGGTGAATCCTTAGAAACCCAAAAACACTCTAGTAGTGGATTTCACCACCTACTCTTCTTGAGAGGTGCATATGAGGTTCCCCTAACAAACATTTCATCTCATCAAGCTCTAGGCTAACTAGGCAACCACTAACTCGATCCACAGGTCTAGTTGTATCTAGATGTTATCCACATAGGTCTAGTGTTCCAATGATCACAGGGTCTGCCTAGCAATCTCTTCTAGTCTCTCCACTGGCTAAACAAGATAGATATACACCTGAGTCATGTTCCGACTAAGAGCATTTGTTACCATATTAGCTTCCTTGTGTGCTAGGTGATGGTGAAGACATAAACCTTCATATACTCCACTCATCGTCTTTGTCTCAGGTCTGAGTCAGGAAAACTTCAAGCTCTTGCATCCATCATCTCAGATACCAAACCCAATCTGTAACTCATAGAATCCAAACTGCTCTTGACAAGTATGCCCTTATATGGTGATCACCTTTGTTCACCTATTCTTTCAAACCATCTATCCAATATACTCTAAAAAGGGTGTGGTACTTCCTCCAATCCTCAATATCCTAAAAAGGTTTCAACTCAAATATTTATCTCTCATATCACTTTTATCCTTAGTATGGCATGCATTTTGTCCTGTCTCTCACACCCATAACAAGATGAAATAAGCATTTGGTTGCAATCCAAATATAGAGTTCATCCAATTCCAAGAGTAGAGTTGGTGCATCACACATCACCATTATACTTTCCAGTTTAAGCTAAAACATACTTCACATGACTCCACACCAAGGATATCTCAATTCTATGTTTACACACAAGGGAAAAATTTTCTCCATCACTTTTGGGTCTAATCATTCTTCTTAATAATTTCCTTAAGGTCTCTAGGGTGTCAATACTTTTGGGGTGTTCTTGCCCTGATGCATCTAGGGAGTGCCTCTCACATTTACCCCTTAGGCCCCATGAAATCATGAAGGTGGCCAAACACCTAACCCATGGTTCTCAGGAAAAGGTAGTTGTTACCTCCCGACCCTATGGTCTTGTGCATTCAGGGAACAAACAACTCATACTTCCATCAGTCTTATCCCTCCTTGACCTTGGTATTGACTTAGGATTCTATCATAGCACATCTCATTATTGAATCCTCACTTGAATGTAGACAATCTCTCTGGGCACTCATGGTTAACCTTACATCCCTTCATAGGAATTATGGCGACCTACCAATCTCGATCTGGCCCCATATATGTTACCTCCATGGCAACTTATCTGCATGCCCCTCAGAGATGGTCATATAGATTCATACTCATCCCATGTTCTCCTACACTTAACTCACTAAGCCCTTATAGGTGACTTCTAAGGCTACCTCCAACCTAAACCATAATTGGAACTCACTACTACATGAAGGGACCTTTCCCAGGATAGGAGAAAAATATCACTTGATAGTAACAAAGGTCACAAAACTTTCTTGCATCCAAGGTTTATAACATCATGTATATGCATAGCTCCTATCATGCTACCTATGCACATGGATATCAAGTAGACTACTTATTAAACCATTTCTACATTTATTGGCATGTCATACTTGTTCATCATTCCTCGAGGATGGACCAATATCATAAATATACATGTCACCAACTTGTTGTGAGTGGCTCATCAATCATACATCCCAATTCAAGTGGGATTTCCTTTCATTCCAACATATGGGGGTCATGCTTAAATCGTATGAGCCCACTTAGCCTTGTGAGCATTATGTGCACGAGGTACTGATACTTCCCCCCTTTGGTCTAGGAACCCCATGCTCACATCTTATGCAAACTTCATTCTCAAGTGCTCAAACATGTACCAAACCCACACATGATATGTCATATACTTCCTAACCTTCTTCCTTGTGAACAACCCTTAGAGTCCCATACAACGGATTGGGTGATAGGCCTTACATCTTGTTATCATACAATACCTCTCTAGGGTCTTTGGAACTCTCTCTTTCCTACAACTAAAAGGTAGGCACTCATATCATTTGGATATCTGTACAAGAAGCCTCTTTCCTTCTCATATATGCCCGGTAGGGTTCCTATTCGGTCACCACTAGCCTTCCTGTTCTCCTATCAGGCATGACCCACCCAAGGTCAGGTCACCAAAAGGCACTAGGGGTCATGCAACCACTCATAGTTTATGTTTCCCATGTGTACTCAAAACCTCTACGTAAAGCATGAATGTCTAACCCACGTACTTGCATGCATGGACAACTAAGGCACCCAAATCATCATGTCCCCTCTTTTTCTATCCACTATATAAGGGTTTGGGTTGAACATTGTCCTCAGAGGATGCATCAGGTCTCTTCCTCTCCTTGGAGGCTTCTTCCTCCAATTCTATCCCTCTCCTCTTCTTCCTACGAGATGGTTTAACCTCAACTTTCTCCTGGGGGGTATCCAAGGGCACTGCAAAATGGCCACACAACTTAAGCATGTAACTAATATCGATCTAAGGATCGTCATTTATACTAATGTTCATGGCATCTTTCTTACATGCTTTTCATTATTTGGTTAATGATTCCTAAATCCTTATACTCATAACCCTCAAACTCTGGATGAGGTGAACAGAGAGAAAACCCTAAGCTCTTACAATTTCTCTGTGAAAAGGGTGGAGAACGGATGAAAATAGATGAGAAGACCAAGAGGTATCTTATTTCGAGTCAAATCCTCATATTTTGTCCAAGTAGTCACACAGATTCTGGGAGTCCTCGTAAATCGACTAGCAGGGTGGAGGAAAAAGCTTTCCAGCCCCCAGTTTGTGATCCTTTTCTAGTCACCTCCATATTTGGAAAATTCTCTAACAACTCCCTTGGGGTCCAAAGAATTTGTAAAATTTAAAAATTATTAGAGATTATACAGAAAATCATGCTCTAATATAAAATGTAATGACCCCACCCCTCAAAAACCCCCATTTAAGGAAGGCTAAGAAGTTGGCATCTTTATCCCAAAATAGGATCATATGGTTTTACAAATAATAAAAAATAATTAATAAATTCTACCACAACTAAGCTTAAAATAGGATAAAAATTTTCTTTTCACATACCTTTCAAAACATTGGAATTGAGTATTTTACCCTCCAATCTTTATTTAGAATCTATCTATCTATAATCCTCCAATCTTTATTTATCTTTATTCCTTCAATGTCACTTTAAATGATTACCCACTTTCGGGTAGGCAAATAACTGTATGTAACCCTAAATTGCCGACAAACAAAATGTCAGTCGGTATAACAAACTATACTGGTATGTGGGGGAGACAAAAGCTTGAATCTATTTGTAGCAACATATCACAGCCAAAATATTACTTAACAGATCAAACTTTACATTTTAAACATAACTACTCAATCATGACATATCGAAGCCTCTGTGTTGTCCCTGCAGTGGACATGGATCCAACCTTTCTCATATGGTAGATCCCAAATATCCCCTTTTGATCTTACCCTATAGGTAGACCAATACATAGATTTGTATAGTCGTATGATCCTACCCAATGGTAGACCAAACATCAACTCATTATAACCTGATGATCCTACACCAAGGGTAGACCAATAGCAAGGTCATCAATTTATCGCATATACTCAAAGCTATAGTGGAGGACTAGGATCTGAGCTAGTCATTCATAGATTTATGGTGATAGCCATTGTCACTTTATAGTTTCAAGCATCAAAATTTATCAGAGAAGTGAATTTCAAGCAAGCGGTAAAACCTCAGAAATCACTATGAAACTAGAGTGATTAGCCATAAGCATAACCACATACCTGATTAGGAGTCTACAAGTCCAAGCAAGCAATCCACTAAGCAAGTTCACCCTGAAAGTTAATGCAACACACTCATTTATTACTATTTTATGAAAATCATCCTTAAGACTGACTTGGTGCTCAAGTTAGGGTTTCTAGGTCAACTTTAGGGTTTCATTAGGGTTTTGGCTTCCCAAAACCTAGTTTCCACTTTTCAAGCTTTATTAGGTTACAAACCTTAATCCTTCATTAAATACATCATTTTATTTCATGGAAACCCTAATTTATAAAATTAAGGGTTGTTAAGTTCACATGAGGCTAAAGTTCCTCTTTAATCCATAAGAGACTAATCTTTTCATTATCAACATCGATTGGACACACTAAAAACATCAAAACCTAAAATAGAGGGTTCTTATGCATTAACCATAGTAAAGATGGAGTATTTAAGTAGTTTTTGAACTAGAAGCATATCTAAGTCCTGAACATATTTTTATTCCATTCTTTGAATTATCTTGATAAATTTTCATATACAACTTGTCTTATTTTGAGCATCTTAGAAATTTCTATGATTTTTTAAAGATTAGATTACCTGAGCCAATTAGGGCTTGACACGTCAGTGACTCTTCTATACTTCAGGTGCCCATTTTAATTCACACAAAAAGACTTTGGTTCCCTCAGGAGTCATGCATGTATGGATGGGTATTTGTGTCATTTTGTTATATCCTTCCCTTACCTCTGTTTCATCCTTCTCATGTTGCAGCACCACAATTCTCCTACGACCGAACGGGAGGGAACTTACCTCCTCTCCCCAAGCCACAGTTGGGCCAGGGCCAGGCATGACCACCACCCCACAGTCCCACCACACTTAGAGGGAGGATTTTTCTCACCTGAACATGTGTGAATGAGAGGAGGCTAATGATATCCCTCCTACACTGCTTGCACATGGGAGATGAAGTCCAACCAGACTGGGTGTGTGTGTTTGGCATTGTGGAGCTGTGTAAGGAAGCCTAAGCCTCTACAGACCCTCATCGGACCCAACCAACCCTCGAAACTGATCCTCAGGTGAGGATGGGGTAAACTAGTCCCCTAATCCACAATCTCAGTACTTCGTCGCTGGATCAAAGGACTACTCGGTCGGAGCTTCCCTATTCCTAGAGGGTGGTAGAAGAAGGAGGTCTAGTCTACGAAGGCTAAAAACTTTGGCTCTACTGGACAGAGGTGACTAGAACCACTTTCATAGTCTAGATCCTGCTTACACCCCTACCGTTCTCAAACAGGAAGGAAATCAAGGTTACCTGATCGTAGCAAAATGGAAAAGGAAAGGATGCTAGAAGAGAAACTTTCTATCTTTTGATTTAAACCCCAAATAAGAGGAATAATTATATCTCTCTTCTCATTAACTCTTTTCTTATCAAATTTTAGGGAAAATTTATATCTCTTATTATCCTTTTCTTGGAAAAATATTAGATGCATCTATTTGATCCATTACTCCAAATTTGCCTTTTCAGCAAAAAATTTTTAATTACATATTTAATTCTCTAGATCACCAAATATCTTGGAAAGTTTTGGTTTTTATTCCATAATCTTGTATTTTGATTAGATCTCATCTAAAATTAAATTGGTTAATTATTATGGGCACAAAACCTCCAATATTTCAATTTTGTTTCACAAGGAGCTTTATGTGAATAAAACATATCTCTCTCACTTTTAGGATTTTTGTAAAATCCATATCTTTCACATTGTTGTTACTTTTTGTCCAAAATTTTAAGGGAAACTCCATAATGACATTATCTAACTATGGAAAAGGTTTGACACTGAAACACTAAAAGAAAAGATGTTTTTCTTAATATGCAATTATTCTCTTTATAAACCAAATTTTAAGCATTAAAACACATCCTTTTCTCTTCCTTTATTTTCTATTTTTTTATTTTGACTTTTCTTCTTATTAAAAACCATGTGAAACTGAAATCCAATTAATAGTGGCCATCCATACCACTTTCTAGAGAATTCTACACAATTCTCATATATGCATAGAATTATCTTTTATTTTTTTTCCCTTTTGCTTATTCTAGGATTTCTTTTATCTTTTTTCCCTATTAATTTTTATTGGATTTATCAAACCAGTATAAAACACAAAATCATCATTTAAGGGAAATTTTCAAAGAAATCCATTCTTTTAAAAAATCCCCAAATTTCCAAACAAGTCTCTTTTCATAGAATAATTGCATTTCAATTATTTAAATACAAGTGAAATTTGAGATTATATCATCCCATGTGGCTTACTCGATGCCATGATGATGCCACAAAACTTTCACCAAAACTTTATCCTTATTATTCAACTTCTTCACCCTTCTACCAAGGATCAACACATGACCTTCAACATACAATACATCCTCCTCCAACTAAACCTCCAAAAGTTGTAGCACCAACTCAGAATGAGGGTGACACTTCCTCAATATAAAGACATGAAAGACTGGACGCAACCCCTACAACTCAGGAAGCAACTCTAATTTATAAGACACCTTCCCAAAGCTTCCACCACATGGTAAGGTCCCATGGACCTGGGAGCCAACTTACCCTTCTTCCCAAACCTCAACACTACTTTACAAGGATAGACTTTGACATACACCTTGTCCCCCACTTGGAACTCCAAAGGCCTCTGATGATTATCAATGTAAGGCTTCTGTCTGTCATGGGCTTCCTTTAGTTGTTGTTGTATCATCTTAATCTTCTTTGTTGTTTGTTGTACAAGCTCAACCGTCAAAATATGGTACTCGCCTATTTCATACCAACACAATAGGGAGTGACAACGTCTCCCATACAATGACTTGTAAGGTGTCGTGTCGATACTCCTCTGGTAGTTGTTATTGTAAGAAAACTCTATCAATTAAGGTGCACATCTCAACTGCCCAAAAACTATAGAACACAAGCTCTTAATAGATCCTTCAGGGTCTGAATAGTCCTCTCAGACTACCCATCTGTCTGTGGGTGGAACACTGTGCTGAACTTCAAATGTGTACCTATTGCTACATGCAGATGGTCCCAAAAATGACTAGTAAATTGAGGACCTTTGTCAGACACTATCATCACTGGAATACCATGCAAACTGAATATCTCATCCACATACACTTGTGCCAACTTCTTAGTTGTATACATTGTCTTCACAGGAAGGACGTGCACTGACTTGGTTAACTTGTCCACTATCACCTAGATGGAATTATGAGCTTTAGTTGTCCTGTAGAGAGCAACAAAAAAGTGCATAGTGACATGATCCCATTTCTACAGTGGTATAAGCAATGGTTGCAACGTTCTTGTAAGCTTCTGATGCTCAGCCCTGACCTATTGACACATAGGACACTTTGCCAGGAACTCAGCCACATCATGCTTCAATCTAGGCCACCAATGCATATCCTTCAAGTTATGGTAAATCTTGGTGCTACTTGGATGCATAACATGTTGGATCAATGGGCTCTAGAGGGGGGGTGAATAGTGCTACACACACTTCATAAAATCAATTAGACCACCAATTTAAATTTAGTGCAGAAACTAAACCAAACAGCAATTTGATGTCCTAATCTAGCATTCAAAGCAAGGATAAGAGACAAGGGATTGCAAGCACTTGGACAGGTGGTTTAGAGTGGTTCCATGTCCTAAACATAGGAACAATGTCAGTATACTACCTAGAGTTGGTTAGACTCTAGGATTTGCAACTTGGTTCTCTTATATATCACAATAAGATTACAAGGTACATCAACCACACAACCAAGGACTTAGTCTCTCAAGATAAGATCTTCTACCTTACCAAGGACTTACCCACTTTGCAAGTAGTCTTCAGACTTCTTCAAAGGACTTACCCACTCTTGCTTTAGTCTTCAGCCTTGCAGGATTTACCCACCTTACTTGAGCTTTGCCTTGCACCTCTCCTTCTCTTGGAGAGATTTTCCACATTTCTCCCTCACTAAGAGATCTGGAGTAGCTAGCTTTATTCACTCTTGAAGACCAGCAACCATCTTCACCTTCACTTGGGGAAGAGCATCATCCACTTCTCTTTCAATTCGAGAAGCATCTTCAATCAATCTTCAAAGGAATATGTGGTAGGAAGGGAGAAAGGAGAGCTTTATATCATACAAGGGATATCTCTCATACACAGGGACCTAACTCACTCATAGCTCATGAATTTATCTTGAAGGTAGAGAGAGAAAGGGGCTCAAGGGCTTGGAACACTTTCAACTATGCTAGCTCCAAGTTTGCAATGGAAGAGCAGCTTGGAATGAACTCTAAGGGGGTCTATTTATAGTTGAGGGTGTCCCTTTAAGTTGTGGGACACTTGGATGCAAAAATATCCATTTTTTGTTAAAGGAAACGACTCTATTTTCCAAAAACACTCACCAATGGTCACATCACTTTTTTCTGCAAATTTTGTACAATGCAATCGGTCAAGTTTTAATAGGGGTAACTCGACCGATCAAGTAAAAGACAAAACTGATATTCAAATGATCGGTTGAGTTTGTCCTGACAAAACTCGACTAACCATTTAAACTCAAAATGGCCAGTTACCTGATCGGTCCAATTTTGTGCAAGCACAACTCGACCGATGCAATCTTTTGAAAATCGACCAAGGATGATCAATCGAGTTTCAAGCCAGGGAAACTCGACCGACCAAGTTCCTGTAATCAATTTTCTAATTTGCATTTAAAGTGATTATCACTTGGTGAATTTTGTCCCAAACATTTTTCTCTTCTAAGTTACAAGTCAATTCATCATTACAAGTGATTACATAGATGTTCTAAGGTTGTTTACATAGAAATCCCAAAACGCACACTTGTAGCCATTTTGACTTAAACTTGACCCATTCTAGGGCTTTGGATTTTAGATCCTTTTCATGTACCTAATGCCTGCAAACAATCTTAAACACACATGTTAGATACATATCAATGGAATTGTTAAGTCATTATTAAAATATAGGTAATTTATAACCTCTAGGTCAACATTCTCCCCCTTTTTGACAATGAAAAACCATTCCTCAAACATATTGAAAAGGATATGAAAGTTATACCTTTGCCTTGTGAATTGGGGGGATTCATGATAAGAACAATTGTGAATTTCTCCCCCTCAAACTATGCTTCCCCTCACATGCATGTTAGTTTCTCTACACATAGAAATACCAATATCCATGTAATGTGTAGTCTTTTTCAAGTTCACATAAAGAACAGTGAATTTGAATAGGAAAGGGATCTCATAGGAAAAAAACATTTTCTATCAAAGAGAAAGCAATATGATTGAGTTTCAAGACTGATCTAGCTTGAACAAATCTCTCCCCCCTTTTGACATTATCAAAAAGAGAGGGGGTAGAAGAGCAAAGAAAAACCAGGTCTTCTCCAAAACTCAACCAAAAACATGTATGCAAGGTAGTAAATAGCAATGTAAAAGCATATAGCACACAACCACATAGGACAACACACAATGCAAGTCAGAATCAAAATATAGCTCAAAAAGCACCAAGCATAAGATAAAATAGAGTAAATAGCCAAAGTGCATATCTAGGATATTACAACTCAAATAGATGTCCTCATGAAGGAAACTACAACCATAAAGCGATAAAACATAGATAAGAAATAGTACAACTCATAAGAATGTGCCAGGATGTTTCTTATACAAAAGAGTCTAGAAGGATGTACATGATTGACATGCTAGACTATAAGCTAAGAAACCACCTAAACATCTAAGCTATCAATATCTACGGTATCATCGTCCTCGCCTGGGTGGTAGTCCTCATCCCCTTCTGAAGGCAGAGCAGCAGTGCCAGCATCAGATCTAGCACCATCACCACCATCTTCGTCGGAAGCATCCTCACCATCACCGTCTTCAACATCATCTTACTCAGCCGGGTCGGGCATCTCCTCATCATCAGGAGGACCAAAAGAATGACCGAGCCAGCGGGCATTCTGCGCAGCCCACAACATACTAAGAGAAAGAAGCTCCTTGGCCTGTAGGAAGGACGGATCAGAGTCTCCCAAGGAGGCGAGCAGAGTGGCCAGGGGGCCAGTAGGTAACGATAGGAATGCAAGAACAGAACTATCAGCAGCAAATGATGGTGGAGCGACAGTGGAAGGCTCGAGAGTAGGGAAGTAATGCTCGTATGCATAAGAAGCATAAGCACTACCTGGGTATGGCTGGTAGGTGGGATAGGGTGAGGCACAGGATAGGTTCATGGTGGACCTGATTGAACATAGATCCTGGTGCAGGTGTTCCTGAACTTGTCAGTTGTACGCCTATTCATGCATCATATATCCCAGTAGGGTTTCATTGGATGCACGGAAGGACGCACAGATGGGTCGAGGATGTGGATGTGGAGGTGGAGCACGGGTGGAGGAGGGTGGGTCAGTAGAGGCAGAGGCAGAAGCAGAAGCACCAGAGGTAGAAGAAAATACAGGGACAACCTTCTGAAGAGTGGTTTCACTAATACAAACACCTTTTCTAGAAACCAGGTAATGGAAGTCAGAAAAGAGGGATTTATCAGTGGCGAATTGGAAAAGACCATAGATCAGAGCTGGGTAGGGAGGGTGGGTGCCTTTGGTGTTCTTGCCAGTGTCAAAACAGGTCATGTGGTGTAATATATATCTAGCCCATTTGACACCGATATTGTTTAGCAAACAATACATAATGACAGCGGTGTTTTCCGCAATGTCCGTTTCATTTCACTTAGGATGGACATTACAGTTAATCACCAAGTCCAGTATGCACCTCTGAAGGTCAAGAGAGGATGAAGGAAGAGTAGACTTCTTCTTTTAGGCCACGTCGAGTTTCTTTAAAAACTGATGAATGTTCGGTAGCGTCAATTCATGGTGTTTATAAAAATATTCCGGGTCAAGAAGATCGAAATACTGTCCATAGTCCTTACGCCAAGTATTTTTTTCCTTGTCTCTGAAAAAAAAAGAGGTTTAAAGTATCCTCAGAGATTTGGAAATGGCGACTGGTGATCATCGAATTAAGAACTATTTCAGTATTCGGCGGGGGAACAAGCATATCATAGTTCCAATGCAAGTTTGCATAGAACTCGTGTACTACCTTAGTGCTAGACATGTGATTGTTAAAACAGTCACATTCGATTGCAAGGTCAAACAGGTGATGGCTGGAGAGAAGCCTCGAAACAGAGATAATAACCGCTTGTAAACGATTTGGATCAACCAAGGGGCAAAATAGAAAAGGAGATCAGGGAAGAAGATTCTTATACCGATTTACCACCTCAAGAGACACAAAAGAGGTGTTATTGAATAGAATCAAGCAATTAGTCGAGGAAGAGGCTTGAGCATTGTCGGGAGCAACACATTTTTGTCTATGGGAAGCCATGGAAATGAAAACAAGAAGAAAAATGTGCACACGAGCAAAAGCAAACCTCAAACACCGAACAAACACCACCATGAGCACCCGGGGAGGTCAAGAACAGGGTTTCTAGGTCGCCTTAGGGTTCAGAACGGGAGGTTTAGGGCTGGGTGTGAGAGCTTAGGGCTTAGAGGTAAGGAATCCGTCAGCTATTTTCTAGTTGCAAGGGAAAATAGTCAGCCAATCCTAACTTTTATGTTGGCTCAGCTTGTCGATCGGTCGAGTTCTGAGTGTGGGAAACTCGACCGAACGGTCCACTGAAGAACTGCTCTCGGCTCCAGATCGGTCAAGTTTTCCAGGGTGGAAACTCGACCGAAGGTCAACCTGACCTAACAGTCTCATTCTTATATTCTAGCCATATACATGCCAATTAAATTCATTTTTTCGTTCTATTATGTATAATTAACATACTTAGACACATTTAGCTCATCATTGGGCACTATTTAGCGATAAAACATAAAATTCAATAAAAACCCAAAAACAAGCAAAAAGTAAGCATGTTGATAGGTAATTTAGGCACAAATAAGAATATATAGGCAAAACAAGGTGAAGATAGACATGAGCAAGCATATAGGAAGGAGACAACTAGCTAGATCACATGGCATGATCATTCAAATCAACAATAAGCAGTTTAGATCGAATAAAATTAAATTGATCTCTAGCTATAGGTTTTGTAAAGATATCCGCCAACTGATTTTATATGTCCACATGTGTGATGTAGATATCCTTCTTGGCAATGTGGTCATGAAGAAAATGATGGCGAACCTCTATATTCTGGGCTCTACTATGCAATATAGGATTGTAAGATAGATTAATTGCACTAGTATTGTCACAATAGATAGGAGAAGCATCAAAAAATATGTTGAAATCTTGGAGCATTTGCTTCATCCATAGGACATGTGCACAACAACTCCCGACTGCAATGTATTCAGCTTTGGTAGTTGATAATGCCACTGTACTTTGTTTCTTGGAGAATCAAGACATTAAGCATGGTCCTAGAATGAAGCAAGTGCCACTTGTGCACTTTTTATCAACCAAACACCCTACATAATCCGCATCGCTATATGCTCTAAGAGTAAAATCCCTTGATTTAGGATACCATAGTCCAAAATTTTGGGTTTTGACTAAGTACCTCAAAATCCTCTTAACAACAATAATATGTGACTTCTTAGGGCTAGATTGAAAGCGAGCACACAAGCCAACACTAAACATAATATTAGGTCTAGAGGCAGTTAAATAAAGTAAACTTCCAATCATACCTCTATAGAGCTTCTCATCTACATTTCACCTTCTTCATCTTTGTCAAGTTTGGCGGTGTTTGACATGGGTGTATCCATCGGCTTCATGTTCTCCATCCCAAAGCACTTGAGTAGTTCACTTGTGTACTTGCCTTGGTTGATGAAGTTTCCTTCTTTTGTTTGCTTGATTTGAAAGCCGAGGAAGAAGGTCAACTCACCCATCATGCTCATTTCAAACTCACTCTGCATAAGAGAACTAAACTCCTTGCAAAGATCAAGATCAGTCCCACCAAAATTGATATCATCAACATATATTTGAATTATAAGAAAATGGTTAGAAGTGTGTTTTAGAAACAAGGTAGAATCAACTTTGCCCACGACATACCCATCATCTAACAAAAAGTTCTTTAGTTTCTCATACCAAGCTCGAGGTGCTTGTTTGAGTCCATAGAGAGCTTTTTGCAACAAATAAACATGATTGGGTAACTTGTCATTTTCAAAGCCCAGAGGTTGAGCAACAAATACTTCCTCCTCGATTGCACCATTCAAAAATTCACTTTTAACATTGATTTGATAAAACAAGAAATTTTTGTAACTAGCAAAGGCAAGTAGCATACGAATAGATTCTAATCTAGCAACAGGAGCATAAGTTTCATCAAAGTTAATACCTTCTTGTTGGTTGTAACCTTGTGCTACTAACCTTGCTTTGTTTCTTACCACTTTTCCTTACTCATCTAGCTTGTTGCGGTAGACCCATTTGGTGCCAATGATTTTTCTATCACTTGGTCTTGGCACTAAGGTCCACACACGATTCTTCTCAAATTGCTCTAGCTCTTCTTGCATGGCAAGGATCCACTCATCATCACCAAGGGCTTCTTTGATGTTCTTTGGCTCTAGTTGGGAGATGAAGGCACTATCTGCTTGTTCTTTTTTGTGAGTAGCTCGTGCCCTCACTCTCTCGAAGGGGTTGCCAATGATCAACTCCTTGGGATGATTCTTTGCAAAGCGGGGAGTGGGATCCTTCTTTTCTTCTACTTCTTCTTCTATCACCTTCTTACCTTTATTTTTGATGTTGAGGTATTTTAAGATGGGAATCAATTCATCTGCAACATCATAATCACCAACACGTTTTCCAACAATAGGGTTAGTTTCAATAAACTTAAAATTGATAGATTCTTCAATTTTAGACAATTCAATGTTGAATACTCTATATGCCCTGCTAGTAGTGCTATAGCCTAGGAAGAAAGCCTTATAAGATGTCGGATCAAACTTTTCGAGAGAATCCTTCATGTTTAAAACAAAACAAGGACATCCGAAAACATGAAAGAAATCAATAGATGGCTTTCTACCACGCCATAGTTCATAGGGGGTTTTCTTGAAAGAAGGATGTGTGAAAACTCAGTTTTGCACAAAGCATGGCGTGCTAACAGCTTCAGCCCAAAACTTCTTAGGAGTGTCATACTCAAGAAGCATGGTCCTAGCCATCTCTTGTAGTGACCTGTTCTTCCTCTCAACAACCCCATTTTGTTGAGGCGTGCGAGGAGAAGAGAAATTGTGCGAATAACCAAGTTTTTCACAAAAATGCTCAAAAAGATCATTTTCAAATTCTCCCCCATGATCACTACAGATAGAAACAATTCAGCAAGAAGCTTCGTTTTCATCCCATTTACAAAAGCTCGAGAAAACATCAAGAGTATCGCTTTTAGAAACGAGAAAGAAGGTCCAAGTATATCGAGAGAAATCGTCAACAATAACAAGACAATACTTGGAACCACGAAGAGTTTGCATTCTCATTGGTATGAATAGATCAATATGAAGAAGTTCAAGAACTCTCTTGGTACTCATGACTCCTTTGGATTTGAAGGAGGATTTGGTTTGTTTCCCTTGTGTACAAGGTTGGCATTCCTCATCCTTTTCAAAATCCAATTTGGGAAGTCCTCGGACCAAGTCCTTTTTGTTCAACTTCTTCATTTGATGCAAATTCACATGACCCAAATGACCATGCCAAAGAGAAAGATCATTTGTATCCACAACTAAGCATCTATTTAGTATGGGCTTAAGAGCATCAAGAACAATAACATAAAGATTACCATTTCTAGTTCCCTTATATATAACATTGTAGGATAGGGAATCTAGAAGCAAGCATTCTAAAGAAGTAAACAACACAAGATATCCATTGTCACAAAGTTGACTAACACTAATTAAATTGTGATGTAGGCCATCAACAAGAAACATATTTTTAATACATAGTTCATTGCCTACATCACCCTCACCTATGACCTTACCCTTCTTGTTGTCCCCGAAGGTTACCGATCCTCCTTTCTTTTTCACAAACTTGTTGAAATGGTTGATTTCTCCAGTCATATGCTTAGAGCAGCCACTATCAACAATCCATCTCTTTTTAACCTGCAAGAAAGAAGGATGTCAGAACCCAACTCAAACTTTGGGATCCGGGGTTAGCTTGGGGACCCATTTCATCTTTGGGTTTGTCCCCTTGGGCTTGTAAGGACAATAAGTGGAGTAATGGTCATCACATTTACAATGAACACAAACCATACGGTTCTTAGAGCCAGAAGTCTCTCCGTGGAAAATGGGAGGTTCTACACTCTTCTTCTTACCCTTGTTCTTATTCTTTTTCTTACCTTTGGGAGAAGTCCCATCATATCCCAAACCACTGGTACCAACATGTTTGGTAGAGTGTTCTAGGACATCATTGAGGGATTTCTTTCCCGAGAGAAACCTTTGCAAAGTAGATCTTAACTTCAATTATCATCACTAAGATTTTTAACAGTAGTAGAAAGACTAGCAAGATCTTCTCTAGCATGTAAAAGGTCGGCCTCAAGACAGAGGGCTTTAGTAAGAAGGGAATCCTTTTCTAAAGTTAAGCTAGCAATTTCATTTCTTAGCAAAACAGGCCTAGAAGATAAATCATTTACTTGAGAAAACAACTTGGTATTTTTAGATTTAAGCTCAACAATCTCTCTTTGATAAGCATATATTTCATCTCTCATAGCATCATCAATAAGTTTGAGTTCCACATTTTCAGTTTTAAGAACCTCAAGCTCATCTAGGCGCATTTGGTTTTCTATCTTAAGATTTTCAATACTTTTAAGATATACACCATTCTCAACCTCTACTCCATTGTATTGAAGTTCAAGGTCAAGAAATATCCCTTGCAAGGAATTTATACTCTCAAGATGCAATTTTTCATTTTTATCAAGAATATCAATTTTAGCATAAAGATCATCAACTATCTTGTCTAACCTTTTACTCTTAGATTTGCATTTAGCAAAAGATGATTGTCATTCATTAAGCATATCAATGATAGTTTCTTTAGGTAGCTCTCGCAAATTTACTTCACTTACCTTGCTTACCTCACTTACCTCACATACATCTTCACTAGTAGAGGCCATGAGAGCTAGATGACATTCTCCATCTTCGGAGCTTGAAGAGCTTGAAGAAGACTCCTCCCACACTGCATGAGCTGAATCTTTGGATCTTCTTTCCTTCTTGTCTTTCCTCTTGTACTTGGATTCTCTCTTGTACTTGTCGTCTTTCTTGTGGCTGCTCTTGTGATGGCTCTTCTTGGCCTTTGGGCAGTCACTCTTGTAGTGGTCTTTTTGACCACACTCATAGCATCTTGGAGTTGAAGAGGAGAGCTTCCTCTTGAAGTGTTTCCCCTTTGAGTAGTTTGCTTCATGCTCATTGGAACCTTCATCTTCACTTGAGGAAGGACAGGAAGACTTCAAGGCGAGTTGTTGTTGCCGGACCATTTCTTCAATTTGTGCTTTGAAGATTGTGTCCTTTATCTTCTTAGACTCTTTTTCTTCTCTCTTCTCTTCCTCTTCTTACTTGTCAAGCCTAGATTCATGGGCTTGGAGGTTACCAACCAGCTCCTCGGTTGACAACTCACTTAGCTTGTACACCTCTTCAATTGAAGTAACCTTAGGCTCCCATCTCTTAGTTAGAGATCTCAAGATCTTGGGGTTGATAGTACCTCTATCCATTACACTCCCCAGGGCTGCCAAACTATTCAAGATGACATTGAGCCTAGTGTACATATCAGCCACTCTCTCATTCTTACCCATCTTGAAGTTCTCTAGAAGACCACCAAGCATGTAGACTTTGTCCTCCTTCACTTGCTCAGTTCCTTCATAGGTGACACACAATTTGTGTCATATCTCATGTGTCGTGTCCCAAGAAGAGATCTGGTTGAACTCGGATGGAGAAAGAGCGGCATAGATGATGCTCACAGCTTTGGCGTTGAGTTGAGCACTGTTCATTTCAGCTTCAGTCCATGTGGTGATGTCCCCTTTTGGATCTTCATATTTGAGGTGGACAATCTTTCACATTTCATAGCTCACACCTTGGAGGTAGAATTGCATTCTCCTCTTCCAATAAAGAAAGTTTGTGCCGTTGAAGACTGGAGGTATCATTGAGAAGCTTCCTTCAAGGTTGAGTGAACCAAGAGCTGAATCACCCATCTTCTCCTACTTGTTGAAGTAACTTGGAGAAGACCTGCTCTGATACCACTTGTTGGATCAATGGGATCTAGAGGGGGGGTGAATAGAGATACACACACTTCACAAAATCAATTAGACCACCAATTAATATTTAGGGAAGAAACTAAACCAAACAACAATTTGATGCCCTAATCTAGCATTCAAAGTAAGGATAAGAGATAAGGGATTGCAAGCACTTGGACAGGTGGTTTAGAGTGATTCCACATCTTAAACTTAGGAACAATGTCAGTCCACTACCTAGAGTTGGTTAGACTCTAGGATTTGCAACTTGGTTCTCTTATATATCACAATAAGATTGCAAGGTACAACAACCACACAACCAAGGACTTAGTTTCTCAAGCTAAGATCTTCTACCTTACCAAGGACTTACCCACTTTGGAAGTAGTCTTTAGCCTTCTTCAAAGGACTTACCCACTCTTGCTTTAGTCTTCAGCCTTGCAGGATTTACCCACCTTACTTGAGCTTTGCCTTGCACCTCTCCTTCTCTTGGAGAGCTTTTCCACATTTCTCCCTCACTAGGAGATCTGGAGTAGCTGGCTTTCTTCACTCTTGAAGACCATCAACCATCTTCACCTTCACTCGGGGAAGAGAAACATCCACTTCTCTTTCACTTGGAGAAGCAACTTCAATCAATCTTCAAAGGAGTATGTGGTAGGAAGGGAGAAAGGAGAGATTTATATCATACAAGGGATAGCTCTCATACACAGGGACCTAACTCACTCATAGCTCACGAATTTATCTTGAAGGTAGAGAGAGAAAGGGGCTCAAGGGCTTAGAACACTCTCAACTATGCTAGCTCCAAGTTTGCAATGGAAGAGTGGCTTGGAATGAACTCCAAGGGGGTCTATTAATAGTTGAGGGTGTCCCTTTAAGTTGTGGGACACTTGGATGAAAAAATAGCCATTTTTTGTTCAAGGAAACGACTCTATTTTTTCCCAAAACACTCAGCAACGATCACATCACTTTTTTTAGCAAATTATGTATAGTGCAATCAGTCGAGTTTCAATAGGGGTAACTCGACCGATCAAGTAAAAGACAAAACCAATATTCAAATGATCGGTCGAGTTTGTCCTGACAAAACTCGACTGAACATTTAAACTCAAAATGGTCAGTTACCTGATTGGTCGAGTTCTATGCAAGCACAACTCGACCGATGCAATCTTTAGAAAATTGAGCAAGGATGATCGGTCGAGTTTCAAGACAGGGAAACTCGACCGACCAAGTGCCTGTAATCAATTTTCTAATTTGCATTTAAAGTGATTAGCACTTGGTGAATTTTGTCCCAAACATTTTTCTCTTCTAAGTTACAAGTCAATTCATCATTACAAGTGATTACATAGATGTTCTAAGGTCGTTTACATGGAAATCCCAAAATGCACACTTGTATCCATTTTGACTTGAACTTGACCCATTCTAGGGCTTTGGATTTTAGATCCTTTTCATGTACCTAATGCCTGCAAACAATCTTAAACACACATGTTAGATACATATGAGTGGAATGGTTAAGTCATTATCAAAATATAGGTAATATATAACCTCTAGGTCAACATAGAATACACTGAGGAGTGAGCCTCTTCATAACCATCTTCGTTAGACCGTCAGCATCAGGAACCACTGCTATATCGTGGTAACACACTATTTCATCCTTGGACTCATGGATGCCATCATGCTTCTCACTACCAAAGTCTACTCAGATCTATTTTATCATAGTATAATCATGTTGTGCATCTCTGATCTGCTATCTCAATGTGGGCTTCACATGTAACTGAGTCAACAAGCATGCCAACAAGGAGACCTCTAACTTTACATTTATTTTATGTAATGTCATCATCCTATCACTTATTTCACACCAAGGAACATAATTACACCTTATCAGTAGATGATGACAAAGAAGATTTCCTACTCAAATCATTTACTGACACATTCACCTTCCTTGGATGGTAGTCTATAGTGCAATCATAATCTTTGATCAATTCCCTCCACCATCACTGCCGCATGTTTAGCTCTTTCTTTGAGAAGATGTATTGTATGCTCTTGTGGTTGGTGAAGATCTGACACTTCTCTCCATAAAGGTAGTATCTCTAAATCTTCAAAGCAAGGACCACAGCTGCAAGCTCTAGATCATGTGTCGAGAAGCACTTCTTGTGTTTCTTAAGTTGTCGCCAAGCAAAAGAAATCACTTTTTTTATCCTGCATCAGCATGCACCCCAAACCATTCTTCGACGCATCATAGATAATGATATAACCCTTCCCTTGCTCAGATAACACTAACACCAGCGCACTGGTCACCATATCCTTTAAAAGTTGGAAAGAACACTAACACTTGTCATCCCAGACAAATGACACACCTTTCCTCATCAGCTTTGTTAGGGATAATGCCATGGCACTGACATTCTTGATAAACCTCCTATAATATCATGCCATACCTAGAAATCTACAAACCTCGGTAGGTGTCTTAGGGTGCTTCCCACTCTATTAATGCCTCCACTTTCTTCCAGTTCACACAAACTCCTCTAGAAGATATCACATTCCCAAAGAAAGACACCTCCTTCAACCAGAACTCACTCTTGCTAAACTGGACGTACAACTTATGATGTGTCGATAAAGTCAACCACTTTTGTAGATGTCACTCATGTTTCTAGTTGTCTCTGGAGTATATCAGGATGTTGTTGAGGAACACAACCATGAACTAATCAAGATAAGGTCAGAACACCATGTTCATCAGATCCATGAGCATTGCCAGTGCATTGGTTAGCCCAAACCATATAACCACAAATTTGTAATGACTATACCTAGTCTTGAAAGTTGACTTGGGTATGTCATTCACCTTGATCTGCAACTGATTCCATCCTAACCCCAGGTCTATATTAGATAGCATTTCATCACCTCTCAAGTGATAAAAAAATCATGTATCCTCGGCAACATGTACTTGTTCTAAATCATCACCTTGTTCAATTGTCGATAATCAATGATCAACCACATAGATCCATACTTCTTCTTTACAAACAACATAGCAGAACCCCCTATGGGAAGTGCTTAGTCTGATAAATCCATTCCCTAGTAGATCATGTAACTACTTCTTAAACTCCTACATCTTAGCTGGTGCCATCCTAGATGGTGACTGCACTATTGGATGTGTACCAGGAACTAGATTGATCTCAAAGTCAATCTCTCTCAGAAGGAGAACACCAAAAAACTCATTCGGAAACACATCTTCAAACTCTCAGACCACTTTCACTTCCTGGAAAGTAGGAATCCTCACCTTTATATCCACTATATGAACCAAGAAAGCTTCATACCTCTTCCTCATCAAACTCTCTTCTGACATCACTGACACCAAACACGTCGGGAGAATCTTCCTATCTCTTTAGAAGACCCATAAAACATCATCTCAACGAATGTTGCTACCTTAGAACTACAGTCCAAGACCACCTGATACTTATCCAAAGTATTCATCCCGATAAAGAAAGAACACAAGATGGACACACCTCCTACAACTTAGCAGAACCAACCAAAGGGGCTTCTAAGAGAAGACTATTGGATCTATGACTAACAGACAAGGAACAAACAACTGTCACTTCTATAGTGATAAAAGAGTGCATCATACCCGGGTCAACCAAAATAGATATAAAGTGGGAAGAAAGAGAAATCAGACTGAAATAAATCTATTTGACATATCATGACCCATGGATTGACCACTCCCTCCGGCTGACTCATGGTGTATAATTGAGTCATTTCTTGTTGTAGCCCCTATCCTTTTCCGGCCTGCCCAGACGATCCTTCATGTGATGCCTGACTATGTCCTCTTCCCCCAGCACTGTTGAACTGTTATCATTGTTGTTACCCTTGCTGACTCAATCTCGGCTGCTGCATCACCTTCTCATCCTTCATAGGAAATTTCCATTTGATGTTCCCTACTTGTCGACACTTATGACAAGTCCTCGAGTCATATTGTGGCCTAGATGGACCTGTCATTGATATTGATGATGCACTATAAGCTCATGCTGACAGAAATCTATGGCCTCTTCCTTTGCCCGACAACCACTGAGACTAAACCAATGATCTCTAATGTGACTGAGGTGACGAGAACCTTGGCTTCTAAAAGCCTCCAAATGACTACCCCTGAAACTACATCGGTCTCTTCTTAGTGTTAGCCTCACACTTCTCTATCACATACCGCTCTATGTGTCTCACCGACTCCACCAACGTCGCAAACTTCTCCTTATTCTCCAAAGTTGACACCATAGTAGTCAACTATGAGCTCAAACCCTTCTTAAAATGTCAAATTCTCTTCTTATCTGTAACATCCATATGAGGACAAAACCTAGACAACTCCATAAACTTTGCCTCATACTCATTGATCATCATAGATCCCTATCAGATCTTCTCAAACTGTGAGATCTTCTCATCCAAGTATCTATCTAGGAAGTATTAGACCAAAAACTCCCATCCAAACTCCTCCCAACTGATCACCACTCCATGCCGCTTTTCCTCCTCAATTGCCCACCAATGGCCAACACTTCCCTTCAGCTAATCCACCATGTGCTTACCTTATCCTTCTCAAGGGTATTAAGGATCTTAAATGTCTTTTCCATCTCTGTCAGCCACATATATACATCTATTGAATTTGGTGTGCCCACGTACTCTAACTCTCCAATGCGTCGTAGCCTCCCGAAGGCCTTCCCAAAACCCTGGGATTCCACATTGGGAACAGTTGCCCTTGCTTGAGGTATGGGCACCCTATCTGCCACATTTGAAATTGTAGCCATAAATTGTCCAAAAATGGATTGAAAGGTGGGGTCGACTATGGTTGTTGGGTTGATCTGAGGCACCTTAGGCACTCCATATACTCTATCATGCCTCCAAGCACCACCTCCTGATGCAACAACACTGCTCTCAACATGTTCTTCATGTTCTCCAGACATATCTTCTTCTTCTTCATAAGAAGAAGCTATGATCATATATGTTGGTGATATGTATTTCCTATATGCCATAAAATGCAAGTGTAAAATATCATAGGACTATAGGCAAATGAGGCCCAGATGTCAAACACAGGGAAACATAAACTCAAAAACTACTACTAACTGTAATATGATCAACTAGGCCAAAGAAAAGTTTGATTGAAGGTTTATTAACTAAGAATGCAGAAAGTGAATCTAAGATTAGTGATGATTGATTGAAATTGGATAGAATTCCTTAGGATTTTAGTTTCACCTCGGTTAACATTGCTATTAACAATTACGAAATTAATAATTATCTATCCTAACCCTGACTAAGAGCCTATAGCAAGAATTACCCACTCACATGGTGTAATTCACTATCTAAGCTAATATCAATCCCACTCTCATTGATATTGTGTTATTAGTTAGGTGCTTTATCAAAAACCTTTGGGTATTCTCTTCATGTTCGTAAGCCATCTTTCTCAAAGGGTGATATAAAACATGTATTTCTTATGATTTTCCAACAGTTAATTCCTTTTTAAAAGCAATAAATGATCTAATTAACTATCAATGGTGTTCAAGCATGGATAGTTCATGACAATCACATAGAAATAAGTCCAGAATTTGATATATTACTACAAAAGAGTCAAATACAGTGCATCATCGGGATACTCTCGGGTCCTACGGAATAAGGGGTTTATCCTTGCATGGTTTTCATGGTCAACAACATAGGAGAGAAGAAGCAAAACATGGAGAACATTTAGAAAAACTAAATAACCCCTGAAGAAGATGGTCTAAAAGATCTTTTCTTGTACACAAGCATATTTTCTACCTTTCTGCTGTAAATAGGTCTGTTGGAAGTGCCTGGACCATCTAGAACGTGACCTTCTTCTCTGCTTTCTCTTCTCCTTGCTCTCGGCTACTGTTAAATGGAATTAGATCGTGATATTAGTCTAGAAAAATTCCCCCAAAGTCATAAAAGTGACTTAGGGAGAAATAGATCCTCAACCGTCGGATTAAACATTGTCATTAGATCTGTCTGATGCCAACATGTCAGTACTACTAACTAGGTGTTAGTACTACTGAATCCTTTAATTGTTGCAGCCACCTAGCAAATTTCCAGTACTCTCAACTCGATGTCGATAGTACCAAGTCATTTCGATCAATATTGAATCTGACGTTGTGATGTTGTTCGTACCATAAAATCCAAAGTCGGTACTACCGAGTCTTCTCGATTTCTTTCTTTTTCAAACTGAGCATGTGTCGATACCACCGACTTCAGAGTCGGTAGTAACCAGAAGTGTCGATTATTGTAAAATAACCTACAATTCACCAAAATCTAAGCATAATCTCTTAAAATATAATACATCATTCAGAAATATTAAAATTACATTTATTTGATGCAATTGAGTGTCTCTGGGCTAATGAGAGTAAATCATGCACAAATTAATATGAAAATGAACAAATAGTGCACAAAAATCAATAAAAATAGCTTGTGAAAATGAAAAGTATCCAGTGCATCAAACTCCCCTAAGCTTAAATGTTGCTTGTCCTCAAGCAACATACCCTCGGATCTATTTGAGATAAGTCAACAAAGGACATAAACTATGAATTTCATTTCTCAACCATCCCCAGTTGGTGATCCCAAACCGACCTTCACTAATCACTAAACAATCAACTACTCTATAGCGACCAAAAATATCCATAAAAGTTGTCCACCCTTAGATCAGTGAACACTATCAAGAGAGTTGTTGACATCATAATCAATCCGGAATTCATTTAGAGCATTATGTGATTCCCTCCTCAACATTGCTCTTTCCTAACTACCAACTACTTGGAAGTAGTTCTCCTTATAGAAATGAATGACGAGAATAATCATTTAAGTGACCTACCGATAAAAGTAATGGATGATATGAAATTGGTGGATGTGAAGATTCACAAGTAACATCCAAGTTATTAATGCAAAAGAAAACATGATAACATATATGGTGAAGATAATGAGAAATGCATGAATCCCAATGCCTAATATTCTGGGTGAAATGATGCATGAATCAACCAGTTTCATCAAATAATGAGAATGAAGTAAGAAAAAGAATGCATCATGTGAATGTTTCCATCTTTTTGTGAAGAGTTGAGGGAATCCTTTCTCCCTCTTAACTTTAACACATGATAAAACTCCTTTTTTCATTCATTGGCCCATTATTTTAGCATGATGGAACGTTATGCTTGGGCTTTACATATTGTTATAACCTCATTTTTCCAAAACATGTAATGAGATTTGTAAATCTCTTTTTAAAAGATAAATAAAATCCATGGTTGATTTGATGAGTTGATATGAATGAATTTCGTGTATGCTAGCCTTGTGTGTTTTCTTAATAGGCCTTATTGGTCATTGAGCCCAATTGAAGGAAAAAGAAAAAGAGATGAAAAAGGAATTCAATTGGATAAAGGAATACAAAAGAAAATAAATGAAAGAAGAACAAAAGGCTAAGGAATAATTTCTAAAAATAATTTAATGGTAAAGGAAATAGAAAAGATATGGAAAATATGAATAATGAGATGATAACTTGCAATAAAATAAAATGGATCGTTTCCTTAAGATAATAATCCCAAATTTTATAGGATGGAAGATAAAAGTATGAACAAGGTTCCCTTAAAATTTTATTTGAAAAGGAATTAATAATTGGGAGTTATAAATTTTCCAATTTATCATTGAATTAGGAATATAATTCGAAATAATAGGAAATTAGTTTCCTTTTGATCAAACGTGTGTCACGGGGACCCTTGGATTTAGATCCAACGGGCGCTTCTCATCATCCAAGTCCCACTGGGACAAGGACTTCAGCCGTGATAGGGGAAATTTCTCCCCTTGATTCCAATCACCCTGATGCATGTCCATTCTTAGAGAGAATCCCATCGAGTTCGGGAGAAAGAGAGGAAGCTTCCCGACCCTAGTTTGTTGGGGTTCTAACCTAACTTCGCAAAACGCCCAACTGGGCTAGAACTCAGGTTTCGACGAGGATTGGGAATCATCACAGGGACCTCCCATTGCCTATAAAAATGGTACCCCTCGATCCCTCATTTCATTACAATCACGAACAACCCCTCTCCGAAGTCTATCTCCCTCTCCTCTGCTCTATTGAACTTGCTCCAGCAAAGGACCGCCGCGGTGCCACTGCGAGTTCAAGTTAGAAAGCAGAGGAGGACGACAAGAAGGAACCGTAGGATTGAGGACCACAGTGAGCCAGCGTGAGATCCAACAATCTCAGGAGAAGCGCGTTAAGTTAGCCCGCTTAGTGGAGCTGTTTGACGCGAGGCGTTCGATCGAGATCCATCGTGGACTCAAGTGAAATCCAACGATCAGTAGCAAGCAGTGGGGTGTGCAACTACATTAGTGGAGATGACATATGTAGAGTGTCATATCCAGAGGAGGACTAGCAGCGCACCGATCCAACACTCGAGAAAATTTGGTAAAATCCCCTCTCTAATCAAATAATCCAAAAAATGGTAGAAATTACTAGGAGTGTCTAATGGAAAAACTTTATTCATGAAAGTTGTGTAGAAAATATGAGGAATCTGATAAAAATACTTTGAGAACCTGGTTCTACTCTGTATTACAAAAGTACCTTAATTTTCTAGTAAAATGTATTAAAAGTTGATGAGAAACCCTAACTGAATATAAAGGGTGAATTTTGGGAATTCATAGGTCAAATTGATAACCTTTACCCTGTTAATGATAAAGGTGGTTTGTTTATCTATTTTGAATGCAGGTTTGCATAATTTACAGTTATAATCCATAAAAGAAGGATAATCTATATGGAAATCATAATTTGGGATAAAAGGAGAGAAAAATCATTTTTATTCGGATTAAGGAAATAAGATGCTTAATAAAGATCTTGAACTTGTTAAGAGTACTAAAATGAGAAATTAAGGGTCTTATGTAGTTTTGATAAATTAAAGATCATAATGTTGAAAGAGGAGGTGAAAACCCTAATTTCCAAAGAAACCCTAAAATTGAAATTGAAATCCTAAAGAGTGTGATGAAATTGGATAAATATTAATAAAAGGAAACTTGTACTTTTATTTCAGGATTTCTATTCATCATTGCTTGCTTGATTGGGTTTCCCTACATATTTGATTTTGTCTTGAAATCTTCAATCAAAGGTATGTGGTTACGCTTATGAATAACCGCTCTAGTTTCACGGAAATTCCTGAACATTTTATCGGTTTCTTGAAAAATAACTGTTGGATGTCTATTTATTTCATGCAACTATAAAGTGACTATGATTATCACCATAAATATACATATAACTGGCTAGATCTGGGTCCACCTTTGTTTCTTTAAAAAGGCTAAAAAAAGGGGTAATTCTAGAGCAAGGTCTAGGTTAGCGTGATTTAGAAACTGGGATACCCACGTGTAGTGCCATGAGACTCTTTATCATACCATGAGTTAAGGAGTGGTCTACCTATGGGTAGTGCCATGTGACTCAACCCTAGAAATTGGTTCACCTGATAGGTGGATCATGAGGGGTTTAATGGGGATCTACCATAAGGAAGGTAGTATCGAGGTCTACTATAGGGACAACACAGTGGATAGGGTACTCATGGGTCGCGGAGTTATATTTAAAACGTAATCTTGGTTGTTAAATGATTAATTGAATGATTACATTGTGAACATATTCACATGATTATTGTTTCCCCCTCATACCAACTTTGGTTGACCGATGTTTTGTTTGTCGATGATTTAGGTACAAAATCCCCAAAAGGACAAATAGTAAAGTGGCACATTGTGAATTCACAAATTAAAGAACAAGGATGTTTTAGTTAGACTAGTTCAACTGTGGATAGAGATTTAGAAATTCCAACTTTTCAAAGGTATGGAAAATTTTATTTATTACAGCTTTTCAGTATAGATTGTTGAAATTTAATAATTGTTCTTGGTTAATTGTCAAACCTTTGATCCTGGTTATTAGATAACGGCTCTGACCTTTCAGTCTCCCTTAATTGGGGGTTACCAGGAGGTAGAGTCATTACATTTGGTATCAGAGTGAAGTTTCCTCACTTAATCTTTAATAATTATTAAATTTTACAAATTATGTAGAACCCAAGGGAGTTATTAGAGGATTATCTGAAAGACAGAGGTGTCTAGAAAAGGATCATGACCGAGGGTTGGAAATATTTTCCTCTGCACCACTAGTCAGAATACGAGGACTCCCAGATCTGTGTGACTGTGGCCAAATTCTTAGGGTATGATTTGAAATAAGATACCTTTAGGACTCTCTCGTCTTGTTCATCCCTTCTCAACTCAAATTCTATTAAGGACCTTAAGGATTAGGGTTTTCTCTCTTCTCCTCACCCTCTTGAGGTATGGGTAAGGTTGGTAAGGTTTAAGGAATCCTCCATCAAATTAATGAAAAGCATGTAAATAATATGTCATGGACATAAGCTTAATAGAGTAAGAATAAACTAAAGAATAGATACATGCTTAGGTCGTATGACATAAGTTGTCATACCCTCAGGAGAGACCTGAGGCTAGACCTTCTTGTCAGGAGGATAAATAAAGAGAGTTAGTCTTGGAGATAGAGATCTCCATTACAAGTAGAGACCTGGCACATCCTCTGAGGATGATGTTAACGCTAACCCTAAGTGAAGGTTAGAGAGAGGGATGGCATGATGAGTTAGACCAGGTGTTTGGATGGACATGCCTTGGATGATGTATGAGCCATGAGAGGTTGGATGACCTAGTACCTTTGGTGACCCAACCCTGGGAAGGGTCGTGCATGTTAGAGTGAAGGCTAACTCCTTCATTTATGAGGTTAGAGAAGAACCTATGGAAACTATATGAGCTAATATGAGCATGGCATAATATACACCCATAATGTGTTAGTAGTGTGAGAAATGGGTTGAAACCCTGGGTAGGAAAGTATGAAGGATGGCTTATGAGATAAGCATAAAGAGCTATGGATGACCTTGAGCAAACGTAATAGGCTTCACTGGGTAGGAGTATGCTTGTGAGCTTGATCCCTCTTGGAGAGAGAACCACGGGTAGTAAGGTTATTTGTAGGGTCAGCTCTAGAGAGAGAGTAGGACCCATGCAAGAAGGTTGGAATCCTAGACTCAGAGATATGAGGAACAGTGGGGAGTTGAGGATGATGTGACCTAAGTGGATGATAGGGGTTGCCTCATGCTTGATCCCTGGAGGATGATGATATCTTCTTTGCCTTTAGAGGAACCAAACCCTAGATTGAGGATGAGGCTTCTGGCACCTATGTGCCTATGGTATAAGTGTTTACCTTCTGTGAAAGGAAGAAGAAGTTATGTAAACCTTGGAGAGGTTTAATGACAGGTTGTGGGGCCTTATGCCTTGTTGGTTGTCCTTGAGGAGGACTTCAATATGAAGTGTTGATCAAGCGGAAGGATCATGGAAAGTGCATACCCTGTACATGCTTAATTAATGAATAAAAGGTTGAGCATGCAGTTGGACACCCAAAAGTGAACCTAGGGTTCCTAGGCTTAAGAGGGGAAGTGATGTACCCGATGCTCATGATGAGTTTTGAGTTTCTATAGTTTGAGCATGGTACTTCTGATGTCTAGAGGAAAGGAAAACCCCTTAAGTTAAGGTATGTTTGATGAACCCCTCATAGCTAAGTTGATGACATGGGGAAGTATGATCTTGATCCAATGCTGAGGAATGAGAACAAGTATGACCTAGCATGGTTTAGTAGGTGGTCTTATTGTGTCATAGTAGCTTGCTAGGGTTAAGCATGCTTATGTGGATGTAAAACCTATACAGAAGGGTGTTTGTGACCTTGTGGTCAAGAGATAGTTTCCTCCCATCCTGGGAGAGGGACCCTTTTGAAGGGTGTACACCGGTTTCTATGAAAACCTAAAGAGATATTATAGGATCTTGAGAAACTAAGTACAAAGTACATGGTATGAGATGAACCTATAGACCCATAAATATCCATATCTAAGTGCATGTGGATGTAACCGGTAAGGGGCCTGACCAAGGCAGGCAGGTCACCATGACCCCTATGAAGGGATGGAAGTCAACCCATGAATGCAGAGAGAGATGATGAAGGCTTGGATAAGGTTCTAAGCTGGACATGTACTATAAGAGAATCCTCAGTCTATCCTAGGGTCAGGCAGAGATAAGATCAATGGAAGTAGGAGTTGCCTAATTCCCTAGTTGCACATGACCATAGGGTCGGGAGGTAACAACTATCATTGTCTGAGGGCCATGGGTTAGGAGATTGATCACCTTCATGAACTCATGGGACCCAAAGGGTAGATGAGTAGGGCACTCTCTGGATGCATAAGGGAAGAGGGATGACCCTAAAAGTGTCGGAAACCTATAGACCTAGAGGAGATGACCAAGGATTGTGTGGTGACCCAAGTAGATTCGAATCCAGTTTTCCATCGAGGTAACTTTGATATCAAGATGATTGTAATATAGAGGCATAAACGACACATTTCAACTTAGATTTAAAGGTGTACTGGCAAGGTGGGATGTACCATCTCTACTCTTGGAACAGGAAGAACTTTGTATATGGACTGTAGCCAAATGCTTATTTCCTCTTGTTATGGGAGTGAGAGATAGGACATTACGCATGCCATACACCAAGGATAAAGATGATGTGGGTTGGAACATTGCCACGAGATAGGGGGACAGAGAGGATAACAAACCCTGGTAAAGTGAATGATACATGGATGGTTTGCAAACACTAAGAGGAATGAGGTAGTCACCTTATGAGGATGTTTTTATCATGAGATATGAGTCATACAAGGTTGAGTTTGATCACTAAGAAGATGAGCTCAAAGTGTTCTCAATGAAGATTGACTTAGAGTTCGAGTTTGAGATGATAAGTGAAATACATGGGAGTGTATGTCTTCAATGTTACCTAATACCTAAGGATGGGAAGTGGTAATGGATGCTCTGGTTGAGATACAGTTGCCTAGTTTAGATGGCGGCTATAAGAGGTTGTTAGGTTAACCCTCAATTGGAAAAGAGATATGTTTGGCTAACACGCAGATGTAACGAGATATGTTGAACAAGTTAGTAGTTTGGTTAGCCAGTCTAGATGTTGATAAGAGTATGGTTGTAGAACCTCAGATGCATTTCTTTGGAAAGGAAGGTGATGAAACCCCCACTAGAGTGGTTTAGGGTTTCCGAGGAATCAATCTTAAGGAATCATGAGAATACAGGAGATCATGATTTATGATCACCATACACCATACTACAAAGAGTGGCAATAGTACTTTGGATATTTAAGATGAAGTTGCATGTGGTATATGGCCATTCAAGTCGAAGGTGAAGGAAGAACACCAGTAACCCAATGCATTGATATAAAGGATAAAGAGTCCTCGAAAGGGAAAGGGAGTTCATCACTATGAATGTTGTAAGTCTTCCCTAGACCAGGGAAGGTCGAGATGCAATATGGGTTATGGTAGATCGCCTTACCTAGATGACATGAGAAAGAAAGAGTTTTGTTAAGGGACAAATCCGATTGAACTACACATGAGAGAGATGGTTCAACTACACCATGATGTGAGTTCAAAAGTTATTGAGTATGATCTAATGATTCACTTCCATATGGTGGAAGAAGATACATGAAGAAATCGATGTTAGTACTGCTTATCACCCCTAAGTAATGGTTAGTATGATCCAGACTAGAGGGTTTGATGAAAGCATGTGTGCTCGTTCAAGGTGATACATAGAGGCAGTTTTGTCCTTTGTAAGATGTGATGATAACCACCATAGCCAGTATCGGGTTTTAAAGAAGCTCTGTAAGGGGGTTTGTGTCGGTCACCACTTCATTAAGATGATGTAGGTGAAGGGACCTCACAAAGGTCAAGAAAGGACCACATTGTGTGTAGATGAAGTCTCTTTGATCGTGCAATGGCTGAAAGGAGCCTAGAAATGATGGGAGTCATGAGCGGATGCAAAGTAGATTGACATGCAATTCACTGTGGGAGAATATGTGACATGAAAAATCCAACCCCAGTGAATTACAGCTAAGGAAGTTGAGTCCCCGATACATGGGTCCATTTCATATGGAGTGGTGGAGAAGGTTATGGTTGACGTTACCCCTTAGGATGAAGTGATATGTGATGAGTTCCATGCTTCCAATTTAGAGCACTATGTGAGGTACCCGGACCATGTGTAGAACAATGAACCTAGTGAGCCCCAAGGGAGGTTGAAATGACCTGAGTCACCTTGAGGTTTATAGATGCCAAGGTGAAAGAACTCAGAGAAAAGAATATTGGATGATAAAGGTTCTTTGGAAGTGCCATGGATAAGGTAAAGCGACATAGGAGCCAATGATGGACATGGAAAAGGCTTATCCTGAATTGTTTGTTTGCTTGATGGAATTTTGAGGGCAAAAGTCCTATAAGGAAGGGTGGATATTATAACCCCATTTTTCCAAAACATGTAATGAGATTTGTAAATCACTTTTTAAAAGATAAATAAAATCCATGGTTGATTTGATGATTTTATTTGAATGAATATCGTGTATGCTAGCCTTGTGTGTTTTCTTAATAGGCCTTATTGTCCATTGAGCCCAATTGAAGGAAAAAGAAAAAGAAATTAAAAAGGAATTCAATTAGATAAAGGAATACATAAGAAAATAAATGAAAGAAGAACAAAAGGCTAAGGAATAATTTCCAAAAATAGAATTTCATTCCTTGGGGATCAAGGAACTCAGGATAATAATTAATGGTAAAGGAAATAGAAAAGATGTGGAAAATATGAATAATGAGATGATAACTTGAAATGAAAGAAAATAGATCGTTTCCTTTAGATAATAAACCCAATTTTTTTAGGATGGAAGATAAAAGTATGAACAAGATTCCCTCAAAATTTGAATTGAAAAGGAATTACGAATTGGGAGTTATGAATTTTCCAAGTTATCATTGAATTAGGAATATAATTTGAAATAATAGGAAATTAGTTTCCTTTTGATCAAATGTGTGTCATGGGCTCGTCATCCAAGTCCCAGTAGAATAAGGACATCAGCCGTGATAGGGGAAATTTCTCCCCTTGATTCCAATCACCCTGATGCATGTGCATTCCTGGAGAGAATCCCATCGAGTTTGGGAGAAAGAGAGGAAGCTTCCCGACCATGGTTTGTTGGGGTTCTAACCTAACCTCACAAAATGCCCAATTGGGCTAGAACTCTGATTGCGACGAGGAATGGGAATCATCACAGGGACCTCCCATGGCCTATAAAAAGGGTATGCCTCGATCCCTCATTTCATTACGATCACGAACGACCCCTCTCCGAAGTCTATCTCCCTCTCCTATGCTCTATTGAACCTGCTCCGACAAAGGACCGCCGCGGCGCCGCCGTGAGTTCAAGTTAGAAAGCAGAGGAGGATGACAAGCAGGAACCGTAGGATTGAGGACCACAGTGAGCTGGCGCGAGATCCAATGATCTCAGGAGAATTGCGTTAAGTTAGCCCACTTAGTAGAGTTGTTCGACCCGAGGCATTCGATCGAGATCCATTGTGGACTCAAGTGAGATCCAATGATCAGCACCAAGTAGTGGGGAATGTAACTACGTTAGTGGAGACGAAAAATGCGGAGCGTCATATCTAGAGGAGGACTAGCGACGCACCGATCCAAGGCTCAAGAAAATTCAGTAAAATCCCCTCTCTAATCAAATAATCCAGAAAATGGTAGAAATTACTAGGAGTGTCTAATGGAAAAAATGTATACATGAAAGTTTTGTAGAAAAATACGAGGAATCTGATACAAATAATTTGAGAAGCTGGTTCTACTTTGTATTAAAAAAGTACCTTAATTTTCCAGTAAAATGTATTAATAGTTGATGAGAAACCCTAACTGAATATAAAGGGTGAATTTTGGTGATTTAATAGGTCAAATTGATAAGCTTTACCTTGTTAATGATAAAGATGGTTTGTTTATCCATTTTGAATGCAAGGTTGCCAAATTTAGAGTTGTAATTCATAAAAGAAGGATAATCTATATGGAAACCCTAATTTGGGATAAAAGGAGAGAAAAATCATTTTTATTCAAATTAAGGAAATAAGATGCTTAATAAAGATCCTGAACTTGTTAAGAGTACTAAAATGAGAAATTAAGGGTCTTATGTAGTTTTGATAAATTAAAGATCATAATGTTGAAAGAGGAGGTAAAAACCCTAATTTCCAAACAAACCCTAAAATTGAAATTGAAATCCTAAAGAGTGAAATGAAATTGGATAAATATTAATAAAAGGAAACGTGTAATTTTATTTCAGGATTTCTATTCATTATTGCTTTCTTGATTAGGTTTCCCTACATATTTGATTCTATCTTGAAATCTGCAATCAAAGGTATGTGGTTACGCTTATGAATAACTGCTCATGTTTTGCGGCGATTCCCGAACGTTTTATCAGTTTCTTGAAAAATAACTGTTGGATGTCTATTTATTTCATGCAACTATAAAGTGACTATGATTATCACCATAAATATACATATAACTGGCTAGATCTGGGTCCACCTCTGTTGCTTTGAAAAGGCTAAAAAAGGGGTAATCCTAGAGCAAGGTCTAGGTTAGCGTGAGTTAGAAATTGGGCTACCCACGTGTAGTGCCATGAGACTCTTTAGCATACCATGAGTTAAGGAGTGGTCTACCTATGGGTAGTGCCATGTGACTCAACCCTAGAAATGGGTTCACCTGATAGGTGGATCATGAGGGGTTTAATGGTGATCTACCATAAGGAAGGTAGTATCCAGGTCCACTGTTGGGACAACACAGAGGATAGGGTACTCATGGATCGCGGAGTTATATTTAAAACATAATCTTGGTTGTTAAATGATTAGATAATGATTACGTTGTTAACATATTTGCGTGATTATTGTTTCCCCCTCATACCAGCTTTGGTTGACTGATGTTTTGTTTGTCGGTGATTTAGGTACAAAATCCCAAAAAGGACAAAGAGTAAAGTGGCACATTGTGAATTCAAAAATTAAAGAACAAGGAGGTTTTAGTTAGATTAGTTCAACTATGGATAGAGATTTAGATATTCCAACTTTTCAAAGGTATGCAAAATTTTATTTATTACAGCTTTTCAGTATAGATTGTTGAAATTTAATAATTGTTCTTGGTTAATTGTCGAACCTTTGATCTGGGTTATTGGATAACGACTTTGACCTGTCGGTCTCCCTTAATTGGGGGTTACCATGCGGTGGGGTCGTTACACATATCATTCATGTTTTTCTCCTTTTCTTTTTCTTTTTGAGGGTATGGATGTGTATCCCTGCACTCAAATTTTGAAGGAAAATGATACCCACATGATATACAAAAGAATGATCTGAAATGCATGTAGTCTACATGTAATTGTTACACAACTAAAATGATATGCACAAAAAATGTTTATGCATAATAACATTTTTTTCATTGTTTTCTAACTAATGCAATCAAAGAGAAACTAACTATTATGTAACCTATCATGCTATGCAATGCAAACAAGAGGAAATAATTTGGGCTTACTTGATCATCTTATGGTGGTGAGTCAAAGTGAATGGAACATGGATGGAATCACATAACTAATAGACAATGCCTTTCATAAAATTATGATATGTCCCTCTCTAATGACCTATGAATAGGGTAACCTTAGGGTTTCTTTCTTAAATTTCAATTCAAGATCATATTAACAGTTTGATCAATTTATGCTCAAACCCCATATTCATCCACAATACATGAACAATTAAGATGTTTATTCATAAAAAAATGTCCTTAAGCTGACTAGCCCATACACTTTCTCTAGGTGGTGTACTCAAGAAATTTGCAACTAAGCCAAATTTTTTATTTTTTTATTTTCCATTGCACATAAATGAGAGAAAATGACATTGACATGAACCATGAATTAAGCTCCACTTTTACACTAGATGGATCATTGATCCTACAACTTGAAAAGATAAAACTAAAAAGAAAATAAAGACAAAAGAAAATAAAAACTAAGGATATGAATTCTTCCAACTACCCCCCTAAATTTGAACTTGACTATGTCCACGTAGTCAAAATTCTAACTCAAGAAGTGGAATGGTGGTACCAGATCACATGGGTGGTGGTGGAGGATGTGTCATGATGGGATCAAAGGGGTAGAATGTCCCCATAAAGCTCGGCAACTGTTGTGGCATTGGTGGAGGTTGTGGATAACCACCAAAATATCCTTAGTTCAAGTAGTGGTTGAAGAACGGTTGCTGGTAACCCTCCATCTGTTGTAGGTGCATGTGAATGTTCTCTAGGTTGGCCAAGAGAAGTTTCTCATTCTCTAATATTTCTTGTTTGTTGTGGTACATCCGTCCTTGGATATTGTGGATGCCCGCCAAGTTCACGTCTGTTGTTGCTACCCTTGTTGTATCTCCTACAGCATGTCGTACATTCTTACCATGGAATATCGATCATCTTCCTATGATGGTGATGGAGCAGGTGAGATGGAGTTGCATATGGTCATGGATGCTTGCATGGAACCCGCCTCCTTTTGATGGGGATGGTTGGTTCATCCTCCTCATCTTCTCCTTTCTCCTACTGTTATTCCTCATCATCTTTGTCTTCCTGCCCATCTGACAAGCTATCAACAGGACACTGCATGAGGTGGATTCCTTGCAAGTCAAAGATGGCATCTAGCAGCGCCCTTTCCTTGTACTGGGTACCTACTGTACAACATGTGTATATAGTACCATGATGTGTGTTGAGGAGGTTTAATCTCTTTAAGTGCTTTAGATTGAGATTTGGTGAAACCTTCAAAGATTTGGTGGTGGAGAGGGCCAAGTTGATATGGAGAGCTATTGGCATGATCAATCCTCCAAAATGAATGGGAGGGGCCTTTGCACCAGTCACTTCACCCCCATCATGTACGAGAGGAAGAAGGTACCAAAGTTCAAACTCCTCCTTCGTAACTCCAGCACCTTGTAGAGAAAGTAGAGGTTGACTCTTTGAGTCTTTCCATGCCCCTGGCTAGATTTAGCAAAGAAAGTGTTAGTGAGGAGGTGGTGAAGAATACAAACAAAAGGATGCTCAATGTCGTTGATGGAATTTGTGTTTGAGATTATATGTTGGCCATCTGGCACCTTTGAGAATAGCTTCCATTCCACCTTGAAGTTGAAATTGTTGGGGTAGAAGTGGTCTCTTGCATCCGGCCATCCATATATGGAGTTGAACTGCTGCATCGTCAGAGTATAATCAGAGTTATAAAGGCGAAAGCTAACATGGCCATCCATCCATACCCCAACTCAAGGATGATGAAAACCTCTAGTGAAGCAAGGAACTTGTAGATGAGGTTTGGGAAGGTCATCCAGTTGCTAAAGAAGGGATGGTCCCCCACTAGCCCTTGACGCTCACAGACTTGGCACATGTTTTCGGTGAAGCTGAGGGAGGCAAGGAAAGCATGGTCACCATACTATGTGGACACCATGTCCCTCTTCTATAGATATGCATATATCCTCTTGATGTTGGGGTTGGGGTGGGTGATTCGGCTTGGCTTGGGAATCAAGTTGGGAGTCCCCTTTGATGAAGAAGCATCTCTTATGTGTTCCATCACTAGTGAGAGAAGGGAATTAAGAAGGAGAGTGCTCAGAATACCTCTAAATGCTGTGAGATGCTCGCACATGTTTGCTTGAAGGAGTGAAGAAGGTATGAAGAGAAATGAATCACATCCCCTCCTTAGATAGTTGTTGCCTACAGCCCTGTCGTCAAGCTGGTAGTACCGGGTAGGAGTTGGTACTATTGACTTTTCTTCTATAATTTGTGTGCCTTGGTGCTACCAACACTCCCAATTTGTTGATGTCTTCAACATGGATCACATGATGTCAGTAGTACCGATAAGCTGCCTATAGTACTAAATTTTGTCATAGATCTGTGGTACCGACTGTTAGATGTGAAGATTCTCATTTGTTGGATGGCACTCATGCAAATTCGGTCCATCCTATTGTCGATAGTACTGAGTTGTTTAAAATCCTCGATACTTTCAAGTGGGAATTCGATATTCCAAAAATAGCACGCACATTGTTTTGGTACTACCAACTTTTTGGTCGATAGTATTGAACCCTTATCAGGTTACTCAGCCCATCCTACCAACTTCTGGGCCAATAGTACTGAGTATCTTCAAATTTTTGCTCGGCTCCCTTGTGATGTCATCGTTACTACTGACGTGACGGTCGGTAGTACCAAGTTGTTCAGTCAAAGTTGATCTTCATCCCTATGACTCTATCGGGCGTACCAACTTTTGATTGGTAATATCGACCGATACTCAGCCTGCACACAACACAAAATTGATCAAGGTACCCTTTTTAAATTAAAACTAGGAAAATGAAAGTAAAAGTTATGAAACTACAAAGTTGAATGTAAATAACAAAAAATGATAGTTGGGTTTCCACCCAACAAGTGTCCTTGTTTTATGTCATAGGCTCGGTGTTCATAATTAAACCATCAGTGAAGCTCCATGAACATCAACTCCTCCTCTTTTCTCACCACATCTCCCCCAAAGTAGTGTTTAAGTCATTGGCCATTTATAGGGAATGTCTTAGCCCCATTGCTTATTTCTACTGCCCCATGGGGGAAAACCTTAAATACATCAAAAGGTTCACTCCATCTAGACCTCAACTTACTGGGATGCAATTCAACGTAGAATTGAACAGAAGAACCTTATGTCTTGGAGTGAAAACTCTATGTAGGATGTGGTGATCATGGATCTTTTTGGTTCTTTCTTTATAGATCCTTGAGCTTTCATATGCATCAAACCTAAGATTTTCTAGCTCATTCAATTCTAACATCATTTTTCTTCCTGCGGCATCTAAATTGTAGTTCAATTTCCTCAATACCCATCAAGTTTTGTGCTCTAACTCTACAGGTAAGTGACATGCTCTCCCATAGACCAACCTAAAAGGAGTGGTTCCTATAGGTGTCTTGTAGTCTCTCCTATATGCCCATAGAGCATCATTGAGCAACATACTCCAATTTTTCCTATTAGTTGAGATTGTCTTTTCTAAGATTTTCTTGATCTCTCTATTAGACACATCAACTTGCCCTTGGGTTTGGGGATGGCATGGAGTACTTGTCTTGTGTCTCACTCCATACTTACTCAAAAGCACCCCAAATTTATTATTGGTGAAATGAGATCCACCATCACTACTGATCACCCTGGGCACCCCAAACCTGTAGAAAATGTGATCCTTCACAAACCTACATACAACTTGAGCATCATTGGTGTGGGTTGGAATTTCTACCACCCACTTATACACATAATCAAAAGTAAGTAAAATGTATAAGTTCAAATTTGATGACACAAACGGGCCCATGAAATCAATGCCCATAAATCAAACACCTCAATTTCCTGATAAACATTCAAAGGAATTTGATGTCTTTTCAAAATATTACCTACATGTTGACATGAGTCACAACAAAGCACAAAGTTATATGCATCTTTGAAAATCATAGGCCAATGGAAACCACATTCTAAAACTTTGGGCACAATCATAGAACTAGCATGATGACCCCTAGTAGTTCATGAATGATAGTGTGTAAATATGCTCTCAAATTCACAATCTGACACACATTTTCTCAAAATACCATCCCTACATTGTTTAAGCAAGATGGGATCATCCCAAATGTAATACCTTAAAGAGTGGAAGAATTTCTTCTTCACCTAATATCCACATGTAACACCCGTGCCCACTTCCCTAGACTCTAGTAGAGTTTCAGGAATGACGACTGGCCCCACAAACCGCCACTAGGCTTAACTGCATGCTTTTTCCTCACTCATGCACAAGTCAGGGTCGACTTCCCGACTAGTCACCCATCCTAGTACTACTCCAAGATGGGCACGCTTAATTATGGAGTTCTTTAGTGATGGGCTCCCGAAAGAGGATGTGCACCTTGGTGATATGGGTAGTCCAATCATTCCTTATATGATATTTTTATCCAAGTCCTCAAATCATGGGACGTTACATTCTCCCCCACTTATACTCTTGACGTCCTCGTCAAGACTCAACTATATGGCCTCATAATATCGCCCCATTTCAGTGCAGACCCAAAATGGCTCATGGACACCCAGCTCTCGATCACAGAATACCAGCGCAAGGGTGGCTACATCACCATGGATATCCCTTTCTAACTTGCTTGGACCACACGACTCAAGATTGGCATGCCACATGCCCATGTGGGCCCCACCTACTGGAGGGGTTATGGATCTGATACCATTTGTAACACTCGAGCCCACTTCCCTAGGCTCTAGTAGAGTTTTAGGAATGACGACTGGCCCCACAGACCACCACTTTTTTTTATATTACACGGATCAGCTATATTCATCCCATGATCCGCAATGGGCAAACAACATCATATCATCATTACAACCCAATCCTTCTCGACTAACACATATATCTCACTCTATCCTCCTCGATTGATGTTGGACCATCTAGTAAGAATTTGAGGAACTCCTTTTTTCTCGAGATAAATCATGCCTCTAACACGCATAGGGAGATGCATCTGCTCAGTCCATATTTCACCCTCCTCGAGCTGATTACCCCACAACCCTAAGTATCTCGGTGTAGAGTTAATGAGTTTAGGGACCAGGTAGCCCAAAATTGCTTCTTCTGCCATCACCTTCTGAATTTCAGTGAGATATGGAGCTGCTCTCCACAGACCGGCGGCACCATTCCAAATACAGTCATGCATTTTCTGATCATCAATCTCAAAACAAGAAATCGTCAAGTTATGATCATTTGATACCTTCAACGCGACCAGGCACGCTTGAATATATGCAACACAATATTCTTTCTCCAACAACCAAAATCTGAATGCAAGCCTCACCTGCCCATGCCTATTCCTGATAATCCCGGTGGTCCATTTACGTTGAGACCCCATCGCATCTTTGCCAGTTCCAATATTAAGGTTCAACTTTAAGTTCGCCATGTCTGGAGGTACCCATCTAATCAAACTAATGGACCTGGTTCTGGAACTATGCACGTCAATGCCTTTAACTTCCAGTTTCTCGTACAAAGACGCATCGTTCCTATTACTTAGCTTCTTCATAGACATGCTTCTATTGAGGATGAAGCATATCTCATCCCACATCCTCTCAGGCCTATTCTTTGTTTGTTGAAATCTCATATCGCATCTAGCTCGCCAAATCATCCAAAGGATAAGAATAATCATCTCGATTCGAAGACACTCTTCCAGAGTTTTAGACGGCTTCAACATCTACAGGCTAGCTATGGATCGTGGACTGTTCTAAAAAATATCAGAAAAATTAGACCAAAAAACTCTGGCCAATTGTCCCTCAAACAGCAGATGTTCTATAGTCTCCTCTACAGGCTGCTCGCAGCAAGCGCACATGGATGCCATGGGAATTCTACAGCTTGTAATCCAGTCATCAGTTGGCAGCGTGCCATTGATTGCTTTCCATAGCACCACACCTGCTCTGGGAACAGATGTGGACCATACCCAATCCAATCCCCTTGTATGCAGGCCCTCTATCGCTTGTGTGTTGGAGATAATCGTCTTAGCAGATCGCAGGCTGAAAGACCCATTGTCCGTCGGAGACCATATCATGCGATCGTCCTCATCAGAAACAGCTGCCATGGACTTCTGTATCTGTTCAATGCCTTCTGTAGAGATGAAATTATTGAGTGTGTCCCAATCCCAACCCACACCGTGTAACCAGAAGTCACTGACCTTGAAGTCTAGTCGAGTATCCACCTATGAGATAGCATAATTCTGCATGGTCTCTTGACACCATCTCGACTCCCAAAAGGATATGTCCCCTTTACCGATGATCCATCTGCACCTTGGAATCACATCAGGGTAAGTGACCCACAACTTCTTCCAGTAAGGCGAAGCAAAAGAGCTCTTCTTCAAATATTGTGGATAGCACCCAGCTTGATTCTTGTATACCGATCTGTATTTGTCCCTCATGAAATTAGCCCAAGCCGAATCCCCTTGAATGACTTCCCAGCATGCTTTGAACCTAAAGGCCTTAGCCGTGAGCTGTAATGACGGTATACTCAGACCGCACACTTGTGTAGGACTGGTAACACGATCCCACGCTACCCAAGCTCGCCTGGATCGATTCTGCCTATCCGACCACAAGAAACTAGAGAAGATGGAGTTGATTCTTTTCATCACTCCCACTGGCAGGTCCGCTGCAGCGATAATATGCAACGTTGTGGAATTAAGAACATGCTTGATCAGGAGGCGCCGCCCAGCGAAAGAAAGAAATTTGGACTTCCACGCAGCAACTTTGTCTGAGACCTTCTCAATCAAGAAATCGAAATGAGCCAACAGTTGCCTTCCCACTACGATAGGAACGCCTAAGTACATGAATGATTCTTCCTGCCTGGGTACTTCCAACTCCGATTCAATCCTTCTAATGATAGCATTGTCCTTCGACCCAACAAGAAAACCTGACTTGGCTCTGTTTAGCTTCTGCCTCGTAGCTCTTTCGTATTGTGTAAGGGTATTATTAATGACCTGCCCGCTGCCTTGTGATCCATTGAAGAAGACGACTATATCATCTGCATACATTAAGATAGGTGGAGTCTCACCTCTCCCCCTCATGGCAAATCGTGGAAAGTTGTGTCTTTGTACCTCCAAGTTAAAATGCCTACCCAACGCTTCCTCAAACAGAATGAATAAGAGAGGCGATAACGGGTTACCTTTCTTCAACCCTCTCCCACACGAAAAGAAACCAGCAGAAAAATCATTTATCGTCACTGTGGCCCATGATCTGATGAAAAACTCCATGCATAAGTTGATTGTTTGCTGTGTCAGCCCCACACGACTAAGGACCTTCTTAAGAAACTACCAAGAAACGGTATCATAAGCTTTTGAGATATCATACTTTACCACCACATTTGGATAAGCGCCTCCTTTGTTGATGTCATATGTAATTTCTCTGGAAAGCTTTATATGATTCACAATATCTCTCCCTCTTACATAGGCGCCTTGATAAGGACCAATCAACGACGGGATGATGTCTTCCAACCGGTTGCTGATCAATCTAGCGAACACCCTTGCTACCACATTCTCGATTGAAATAGGTCTGAAGTCCTTGCCCAGCAACGACGCCATTGGGTTCTTTGGGAGGAGAACAATCCGACAACAGAAGAAGCTCCGATGACAAAGACCACCCTGAAAGAAAAAGTTAGCAAAAGCCACAATGTCATCCACAATGATATCCCATGTTGCGCTTAAGAACGCCACTGTGAAACTGTCGGGACCAGGTGCCGCGTCCATGTCCATCATATGAACAGTAGAAAAAATCTACTCACGCGTCGGAGGTGTTGTAAGGGTCGCACAGTCATCCAAACTAACTGATTGTGGGAGCAGCTCGATGAAGGCCTGTGCGTCTTGCTCTGACAGAGAAGGATCTTCCTCGTACATCTTATGATAGAAGTCTACTGCAGCTTTAGCCATTAATTCTTTATCTTCAAGAATCTGACCCTCCAGGGTAATCAGCTTGGATACAGACCTCCTCCTTCTCTTGGCTCTAACTAAGGCATGAAAGAAAGGTGAATTTCTATCACTATCATCTAACCATCTCACCTTGGCCTTCTCCTTCCAAATCAGCTCATTTAAATTCCAATTTTCTTCTAACTCCATTTCCGCCCCTTTAAGTAGCACCTCGTTTTCCGGAGAAGGATTCTCATTGAACTCCAATTGCATGGTTCTTACGACATCTTCCAAGTCAGTGATCTTCTGCTGTATGTTGTCGAACACCTCTTTACTCCAAGATTTGAGGGTGCCCCTTGTTTCTTTCAGCTTGCTATAAAAGATAAAGGATGGGTCTCCGTTAGGCGCGATCGAATTCCAGGTGTCTTGAATAAGCTAAATCTTTACGAGATCGCATTCAAGACCTACCCTGAGTAAGAACTCAACATTTTAAAATCCCTATCCCTAATAGGATCTCCTTGTTTCAAAACTCTACCTTGAGTAGGCATTTTTTTGTCTTCCAGTACCCTACCCTGAGTAAGAACCCTATTTTCATACCAAAGCCCAACAGTGAGTTGGAACCTTGCATGTCAATGCACTATCATGAATAATAACTCACCTTTGAAGCCCTACCATGAGTAAGAAATCCTCTTCAAAGCCCTATCTTGAGTAAGCATCTCTTTTAATTTTATACCCTACACCTGACTAGGATATATCTAGAAAGCCCTATCCTAAATAGAATCATACACTTTCAAAATCCCTACCCTAAGTCGGAAGTCTTCTTCAAAGACTTGCCTGAATAGGAATGTTACACTTTCAAAATACCTACACCTTGCATGTCAAATCCCTATCCTGAATAAGCAGTTAAACTCCTCCCCTAAGTGGGAAATGCTCTTCAAATCCCTATCCTAAATAGGCACCTCTTCTTGATTTTAAGACCTACACCAAGTAGGCTTTGATTTAAAACCCTTCACCTAGGTAGTATGCCTTCAGAAAGCCCTACATTGAGTAGCCACCTTTCCATCTAACCATATGCTCAGGTAGACACCTAAACTTATTCACTATTATGACATGTTAGATGCCCAAGCCCTATCTGGAATATGCACTTCATTTCTCAAAGACCTACTTTCAAGTAGACATCTACGCAATATAATTTGTACACCATGTTGGAATTCCTTTAATAATATCTTGATTGGCCCTGAGGCTTAATTATCATCTATATCCTCTATCCCAAAATATGGTCCATGCTTCTCCAATTCAAAATATCATGATCAAATTTGACCCTGATATGTCCATGCTATAGTCCTATTTGAATAGGCATATCCTCTTCTTAAAGACCTATCCTAAGTAGGGAACTCCCTTTATCGAAGCACTACATTGAAGTAGGAATCACCTCAAGCCCTATTCTATATACGAACTCCCAATATAACCATATCTTAGATAGACATATCTTGTTATGAGAGTCCTATCTTGTATAGGAACTCCCTTAGATTTAAGTGCTACACTCAGTTTGGCTCCTACCTTTAAGCCCTATCTTGAATAGGCATCCCTTCTAATCAAAATCCCTATCGAGGTGTTTCTTCCAAATCCCTATGGGTAGGCATATCCCCAAGCCCTAATTTGTATGTTAATAGGGCATTATGTTCAGGTAGACTTGTCCAAAATTTAAGCCCTACACCAGATAGAAATTTCCCTAAAGTAAACCCTACACTAGGTTGGGACCACTATTTTAAGACCTACATATAAGTAGGCATTCACTTCTTCAATAAGTACATATAATCAAATAGGCATTTACAATAAAGCCCTATTTCAATAGGCATAACTCAATCAAATATTATAATTTGATGAGTGGTATTTTGGATCAAAATTCTTCATTGAGCCATATCATATCCAAATAGGCACCCGCATTCAAGCCCTATCAAGAATGTGCATCTCCTTGAACTCAAGCCCTACATTTAGTAAGGAACAACTAACAAAGCCCTACATTTGAGTAACCACTCCTTGCAAAATCCCTACCAACAAATAGGCACCTCGATCAAGGCCCTATGGAAAATAAGAAAATACTATTCTTATCATTCTACATTTTGTATTCAAGAGATGCTCTAAGGAGAAGACAACAATTTGATATAGTAAATGGCCAGGAAGGCCATGTTAGATCTAGAAACTTGTTTGGTTCCCAACCTTATCTATCTTGAGAACTTAATGAAAATAAGAAATACTCTAAGGACAACACAAACAACCAATAAAAAAACTAGTAGTGAGGGATATTGTAAATCTAGAAACTTGTCTATTGCACAATCTTACCAATCTTGTATTCAAGAGAATTCCTAGGTAGAGATAATTGTTTGATACAATCGTTGGTAGTCAAGGTCACCTCAAATATAGAAATTTTTCTAATGCCAATCTTATCCATCTTAAGCACTCTTTGAGTGTTCAAGACTTGCTTTCTAAGGCCCTAATAAGCAACTTGGAATTCTACAAATGACATGATGATGCTATGTTGATCCCTACATATAGTAGGATCTTTCAAATGATCACATATGCTTTCATGTCCTTATTTGTTGGCCCCTTTTAAGATTTCAAAAGAGGCCCTGATATCCTCATATCTAATTAGACCCAATGTCCCTCTAAGAATGAATTAATCCTAGTGGGGATGTAGTTCAAAATAAGGTTGATCAAATGAAGTGAGAACTAGAGTTTGGAGGTTAATTACACATCACAACCTAAGGGAATGAAGGATGATCTAGTGTGGAATACATCCCAGAAAAGAATTATTCCTAGTGGGGATGTAATTCAAAAGAAGGTTGATCAAACGAAGTGAGAACTAGAGTTTGGAGGATAATTACACATCACAACCTAAGGGAATGAAGGATGATCTAGTGTGGAATACATCCCAGAGACTACCTATCACAAAACATTTTATTTCCCAAATCCTAACTCCAAATGGCTACCAATTCAATGGTGATAGGGCATAGGCGTCCATCCCCAGGATGGTATTAACAAAGTGTGATATAAAAAAGAATAAATCTTGGCACACATGAACAAATAAAAAGATAAAAACACCAATCATAATATAAATATTCAACAAGTATTATTGTTAAGCAACATAGTCTTATTATAAGATTTGAATTACATATTGAGAGTCAAATCGTACAATTCTGCACATGTACACTAGGGATCTTACAATAAGTACACATGACATAGATCACCAAGCCCATAAAATTCTATCCATATTTGAACATATAAAATATGTGAAACAAGACAGCTCAACACATGAGGTGTTGAGTACATGGCTAAAAGATACATATACATAAGCTTTTTCATAATTTGAAAAGAGTTGCAAAAATAACAAACAAGAATAAACAAGTTAAATATTTAGCAAATCAAGAGCCCCAATTTTATATCATTTTACTCTAGTTATACCAACAACATCATAGATCATAAGGCATTTTTTATTGACTTTCTATAAAGCTGCTCAATATTAGCTAACCCTTTTCTATGTAAGGGACCTCAAGGCCATCACCAAGAGCTAACCTTTTTATTGGCATGGTCCACCCTATCTTGATAACTCAAGTAGGATTCCCAACCTCATGTCCTTACCCAAAGAATACATGCAAGTGTAGAATATTTGTATAATTGATTTTCTATATTATGTTTGCAAGTTACATAACAACGACACGAGACAAAATTTGACTACAGTACAATAATACTTCATGGCAATATTTGAACAAGTAAAAAAGCATACATATGTATCACATTTCAAGAAGGAAAGACATATTCATATAATTTTAAATCTCATGCCTGATTTTAGATATTTCAACTTAACTTAGCATTGACTATCTAGCTATAAACAAAACTTGATGAAGAACAAGATTGTATACATGCATTAGATTCTCATCATTAACTCTAATTAACTTTATTTAAGGGTTTTTGCAAAGATAGGTTTGAGGGTTGTTATTAGTACATTCGATGATCTTATACTGATTTAGAGGTCATCACAAAGGTGGGGTTCAAGTTTCACGCAATTTTGATGTTCCATTCACTCTATGTGGTCATTACAAGATTAATGTTACTTATGTACAATCTAGGTCAAAAGGACGCACAATAGAGAAACCAAGGTAAAAGGTCATCATGACATGGGAACCAAGTATTAAAGATGGTTTAGAACACAAGAAGTGTATATTAGGTCCTAGTCCAATTTAAAGATGGTTTCAAATTGTTTTCTAAGGTCTTGAACTATGACTTTAAACTATACCATTTTTTCTTAAATCTTTGGGGTCCTAGACCAAGACCTTAAACAAGATCACAAGCCTTGTTCTAAATAGAAACCTCTCTCTTTTTATGTAACAACATTTTTGGTTCTTGGATTATGACCTAAAACTAAACCAATCCTTTGATATAATTTGTGAATCCTTTTTGGACCTAGATCATGGACTAAAGTTGAATCAAACCCATTCTCACATTTCCATAAAGATATTTCACGTCTATAATCATGATTTGAAATGACAAAAATCTTGCCTTGAATAGATTTTTATCCCTACATCTGGTAGGAACTTTTAGTAGTTGTTTGTGCCAAAATCAAGTTAGAACTAGAAAGTCACAATTAATTTCTCATCAACAAATTAAGGGAACAAATGATGAACTAGGGGAGGAACACTCCCCAGATACCACCTTCTCACTAGACAGTCACCCAATTCTCATTCTCAACTAGTTATGGCACTCATCATATAACTTCCCTTTATAATATTACACATGCCCTAGGGAGAAGGTGGTTGACCAATGTAGTGATTGGTTGTTAAAGTCACCTTAATTTTTGGGAAGTTTAACTCCCAATCTCCAATCTTAAACAACAAATCCCTACCCAAGATAGGAACACTCACCGTATTTACTTTTTTGGGCCAGTCATCTTAACCCTAGTTTGGTCTAGTCCCCATATCACTCTGATATCTTGTTGTAACATGAAAAATAAACAAAACTAAAAACTAAACATTAATAAGAAGAAGCGAGACGATGAATTCTAAAGATCTTTTTAGAATCAACAATTTCCATGATTTACAATGATCACAGACTCTTGACTGAAATTACTTTTAGAAAACCTCTATTGTATCAACTTTTTCATATCCATCTTTTTCTCACTAAGGCATGAGTTAGTGAGAAAAATTAACATGTACTAATATAAGAGCTAGAGAACTGATGAGTGTCACTTTTACAGCTGATAAAATTCAAATTGCTCATCAGCATTCCAGGGGAATGAATGATTGGTCAAATAAAAGTAAATGCCTCATATTAGGGCTACTCTTATTATGGAGATATCAGTTACACCTAATCTTATTTTCATTATGAATGGTTGTTTTGTTAATTTTTCCTTAGAAGGAAAGGATATAACCTACACTTTCCACTCACCACAAGGTTGATCAAAACATCCCTGACGAGTCTCAACTTTTTTTCTTTCCATGACCATAAATGGGCGTCAGACCTGGCTCAAGCCTTTATTTCTCACTCCTATCTTGAACCTTGAATTTCAGAGGGGATAACTGTTGAAACTGTTACAACCTCAATTTTGCATATGTTTTCATAATTGATTTGTAAAGATTTTGTGAATATGGACTTAATTGAAAAGGTTGTATGATTTGCTTCAAAAGATGGATTTCTTTACAAATATCCCTTTGGATAAGAATTTCGTGATTCCTATTATCAGATTAATCCATTAATGGATATAAAAGAGAGAAAAGGAAATAAAAGATAAAGAGAAATCCTTTAATAAAGAAATAAGTAAGATAATGAGAAATAATGGATGTGGATGCATCTAGAAGGATAATAAGTATCCACTAAAAAGGATTTCAAAATATTAGTGTTTCTTGGGGTCCAAGGAGTCCCAATAAAGAAGAAGAAAGAGAAAATATAAAGCATACAAAATATGAGAATGAGGTGCTACATAATTAATGACTTTTTGATATTATTAAAAAGAGATATTATTTTCTTTAAGAAAGTGGAATTTTGTGGCCAATGGATTAAAAGCCAAGCACAAAGAAGATAAAAGAGGTAAAATTCGGATTCCTTAATAACCAAGGATCATGAATAGAAAAGGACACCTTTCACTAATAAAAGAGAGAAGTTATATCTTAAATAAGGAAAGTATGGTTGTTATGGTTGATGAGGGACTTGTTTTCCTCATTGATAGGCGAGCTAGGGCATTGCTAGCTATGCCTATATAAGGGATGGACCCATAACCTCAAGTTTGCCTTGTCTCACACTCATCTCCAACCCTACACCCGCTCAAACCCTAACCAAGGGGGTAATGCGATCTCTAGAGCAGTGAGGAGCCGTGAAGTCGTCACAATAGAAGCATGCTACCCCATGATGCCAGAGAGAAGTCTAGCCAGTGTCACCATGCCCTAAATGATGTGTCGCAGTAGTAGCATGGCTGCATCATCGACCGCATGTTGCAAGCCATTGTGCTTGAAACTAGCCATTGGGGTCATGAGCTGGGTGGTGCCCCAGGTGCAGCAGAGGGCGGCAGAGCAAGGGCAGCAGCTAGCGGCAAGTTTCGAGCCCTGGAGAGGAGGGGGCGGGCCCATGAAGAGCTGCAAGTCGGTGGCAGCTAGGGTGTCGCGAGGTTGAAGATGATCGGTCCTCATTTGACATTTTTTCCCCTCCGTGTGCTAAAGTGTTGGCCACATAAGTGAGGGCAAGATCGTAATTTGGTTATGTTCGGCCAAAGCTACAATTTGCATGGGATAGACGGCGTGGCAGCCTCCCATTAGTCCAAGTATGTATTTCTTACAAAAATCATAACTTTTGATAGGAAGCTCCGATAAATAAAGTCAAAATATGAAAATTGATCCTCAGAATGCGAGGAACACAAATATATTATATTAGAAGCTAAATTCTTCTTGAAATTTAAAAATTATGTAAAGATGCTATCTTTAATGGTTTAATTGATGAAAAACCCTAATCTTTGATGATTAATGAATTGGGAAGGGTTATGTGGATGTTTAAAGTGGAAATTAACTTGTTGTTCATAAGAGGAAGATTTAGATCTGAAAATATGATCTTTATGCATAATTGGCTCAATTTGGGGTTCCATGTACATGATTATGTTTTAATGGGCCTAAAAACCCTAATGTTGATAAATATGACTTTTAATGGCTTTAATTGTTCAAATCCATGAAAAAAGATGAGATATGATGATTCTAAGATATTCTAAGTATAAAAGTTTCTAATTGTTGATAAATACCCTTAATTTGGTAATTAGGGTTTTCTAGTTGATTAATGTGATATTAGTGATAAATAGAGTTCATACGTGAATTAGAGCATAATGAATTATGAGTTATTAATACGGAAGAAACCAAAGATGATAATTGGCCTTAATGATCATATCATGACTTTAAAGGATAAATATGGTAGTTTTAGTGTAAAAGAGGCGTAATAGACTTTATTGACATTTAATTGTGCCTATGATGTTGAAATTAGGGTTTGTGAACTAAAAGAGCATTAAAAGTGATAAATGCATAATGGAGGCTAAAACCCTAAAGTTGGCCTAGAAATCCTAAGGTGGAATCCAAGTCAATCTTGAGAATGTTTTGAATAAAATAATGACACTTGGATGTTATGCATTAATTTCAGGATATTGTTGATTGCTTGATTGATTGTTCTTGAATATTCTTTCTTGGACATCAAGTTACTCTGGATCAAGTATGTGGTTATGCTTTTGGTTAATCGCTTTAGTTTCACGGCGATTCCCAAATGTTTTATCAGTTGCCTGAAAATAACTGCATGGATGACTTTTATTTCATGCAACTATAAAGTGACTATGATTATCACTATAAAGATGTATACCTAACTAGCTTAGATCCTAGTCCTTCTCTATGGCCTTGCTAATGATGAAAAGAGTAACCTTGTACAGGGCCTACTTGTTAAGTAGGACATCAGGTTATCGTGAGTTAGGAATTGGGCTACCAACGTGTAGTTGCATGCAACTCTTTAGCACACCATGAGTTAGGGAGTGGGCTACCTATGGGTAGTGTCATGTTACTAAACCCTAGATATTGATCTACTTGTTAGGTAGGATCATGCAGCATTTAATGGGGATCTACCATACGGAAGGTAGCATCCAGGTCCACTGCAGGGACAATGCAGAGGCTAGGGTATGTATGGATTGAGTAGTTATGTTTAAAATGTAAAAAGTTGTTTGTTAAATCATAATTGACTGCAATATGTTGTTACAGTTAATTGCACGATTATTGTTTCCCCCACATACCTACATATTCATTTATGTTGACCGATGTATTGTTTATCGACATTTTAGGTACAACATTGAAAAGGACAAACAGTAAAGTGGCATATTGTGAAATTAAAAAATAAAGTGCAAGGATGATTAGTTAGAATAAAGTCCAGAGGTTGATAGAAGTTATATATCCAACTTTTTGAAAAAGGTATGCAAATTTTTATTTTTATTCCAGCTTTCAATATAGTCTTGGTAGAATTTAATAATTATTATTGATTATTTGTTGAACCATTGATTTGAAGAATTTGGGATAACGGCTCTGACCTCTTGGTCACCCTTAATTGGGGGTTACTAGGAGGCAGGGTCGCTACATTTGGTATCAGAGCATTGGTTCCTCACTTAATCTCTAATAATTATTAAATTTTACAAACTCTATAGAACCCAAGGGAGTTATTAGAGGATTTTCCAAAAGACAGAGGTGTCTAGAAAAGGATCACGTCCGGGGGCTGGAAATATTTTCCTCTGCACTGCTAGTCAGAATATGTGGACTCCTGGATATGTGTGATTGTTGTTGGATAAATAGACATCATTTAAATCCCTTTATTTTGATAATGACAAACATTTCATTCTTGTGGATCTAACGTGCTACTTGAGTGTTGTAGGAACTAGGTGGATGACAAACCTTTGGAAGATCTATATGCTCAAATGTCTTAATTCCATGATTGTAATCAAATGTAAACACTTGTACAAGTATATAATGTACAAGTACTTAGATATCATGTAAAGCAAGCTTTTATATCTTCCCTAGTCAATCACAATACTAAGATAGGGCATCCTCTTCAATAGTGTCACAACTGCACACTGATACACACACTTAGTACATAGTTTAAAACATTGAAATAGAGTCATTCTCGGTCGACAAACTTCTCGACTGAGACACTCTCGGTCGACAATCTCCTCGACCGAGAATTGACCCAAGTAGCCGTTAGACACAGTAGACAAGGTAGTTGGGAGTTGCAATTGAACGTTATACACACTTTCTCCAGATTGTCCCTCGATCGACAAAAACTTCGACCGACAGGACTCTCGGTCGACAATTCCTCAACCGAGATTGTCTCTATCTGCACTTTTCAGAATTAATTAACTAGCCATTGATAAAGCAAATAGTAGACAACTAACGGCTAGTTAAGCACTAAGAACCCCCTAGAAAGTGTCTAGAACATCCTTAAGCACTCATAGGCCATTCCTATAAATAAGGCATGCCTTAGGACACCGAACACACACTTGTGCAATACTTGAGCATACTACTTGCAATTGGCAATCATTTCTTGTGAGCAATTGAGAAACTCCAACTTTTACTACTTATTTCCATTGCTCCAATTTTGTCTCCAATAGCCTAGCATCTCCTACCCACTGCACTTGCACTTCCATACACATTGGTTAGGAGATCAAAATGCTTGATATAGGAAATCAAGCCTTGTGCTACAAGCGGTAATTGTAATTTCCATTTTTCCTTCTTGTTCTTTCTTATTGTTTGTACTCTCCTTGTTACTCCTAGGGTTGGAGGCTGTGGATTGGAGAGGGTTTGATCTTCTCGGAGGAGAAGGAGGACTTTGGACTACTTTAAGAAGGTTGTCTCGATGGGAAGCTACTTCAAGAGGACGGCTACTTCAAGTGGGAGCTTGAAGTTACTTCAAGGAAGGTTGCTTCGAGGTTGGTGGCACTACTTCAAGGTGAAGGTTGTCCAAAGGGTGGTGAAAGTATTTGTAATTTTATTTAACATCCTTGCGAGGTAATAAAATTTAAATACTTTTAAAATCCCAATTGGAAACAATTGGGTAGTGGACTGACTCCTTTAGTTGTTGCTAAAGGTGGAACCACTCTAAACACTTTGCCTCCTTCTTATTATCTCAATTGTAGTTGTTTGAGTTAAATTATTGTTAAAATAAATAAAAAACCCTATTCACCCCCCCCCCCCCTCTAGTGGTTTTTCATTTGGTATCAGAGCCAGGCTTCAAGGAACTCTAACAAAGTCTTGAAGAATGGGTGACGGGGTACTCAACAACCTCAACTTGGAAGGGACACTCGTGGCTAGACCTCCACCTTTTGATGGCACTAACTACACCTACTGGAAGAGGAGGATGTAGTTCTACTTCCAGGGAATTAGCTGGGAGCACTGGAGGATGGTATCAAATCCATATGAATTTCCTCAAATAGAGTATGCAAATTGGGATGCTATTACGGTAAGATCTACCCAAATGAATGCAAAAGTTGTAAGTATACTCTATTGTTCAATTTCCCTTGGTGAATTCAATAGAATATCAAATTGTGAAACAACATATGAGATATGGCATAGACTGTTTATAACCTATGAAGGAACTGTTCAAGTTAAGAATTCTAAAATCAGACTGCTTAAACAAAAGTTTGAACAGTTTTGTATGGATTAAAATGAGTCTATTAGTGAAATGTATGCAAAGTTTTCTTCTATTGTTAATGGTTTGAATGCTTTAGGTAAAGCGATTAGTGAAGAGGATCAAGTGTCAAAAATCCTTAGATGTTTGCCTCCAAAGTACAAACCTAAAGTAACTGCAATCAAAGAAGCCAATGACCTTACTCGACTAAGGATGGAGCAACTCATTGGAAACCTAGAAGCACATGAGGCAACCTTAGAGGAAGAAGAAAGATTGGCAGTGAACACAAGAAGGAGAAAAGAAAGTACATTGCATTCAAAGCATCAACCAAGAATAGTCATGACACAAGTGAAGAAGATAGTGAAGAAGAAACAGTCATTGTAAATGGTAAGCAGTATAGAAGTTTTAAAACTAACAAAATTCCTAGTGTTTCTTCCTCTAGATGCTTTGAATGCGGCAAAAAGGGACACATGAAAGGTGATTGTCCAAAACTCAAGAAGGGGAAGAAATCATCTCACAAGAAGAAAGAAAGAGAATATAAAGATGCATGGGATGATTCAAGTGATGATAGTGAAGATGGAAAAGAAGTATAATGTCTTATTGCTACAACCAATGAAGAAGAAGAAGAGGTAAGTCTTTTTTATCTACCAAAAGAAGATCTAATTTCTAGTCTTCAAGATACACATCATAAATATATTGATTGCAAAAAGAAACTAAAGAAAGCTACTAAAACTAATGAAGACTTGTATGTTATATTAAATAATCTTTCTTTTGAAAAGGATAGTATTGCTTCTGAAAATCTTACCTTGAAATCATCTTTAAATGATTGCAATATGAAGTTGCTTACTTTAGAAACAAATCATGATCTTCTTTCTCAAGAAAAGGTTGATTTGATTACAAAACTACATAATTTTCAGACTCAACCTATCCTATGCAATCATCTAGATTATGATGCTATTGTTAAAGAAAAAGATGCTTTATCCTCTGATCTAAATCAAGCAAAGCTAGATATCACAAACAAAATGGATGAGATTACCAACTTACAAAGAGAGATTAATAGCTTGAGAAACAATGATGTTCTTGATAAAATTCTGAATAATTCTTCTAGTTATAATGGAAGGAGAGGTTTAGGATATGCTTTAAAAGGGAAATCCTATTAACCTAAACCTAGAAGAATACAAGCACCCAAGGCCAAGATTATGTATGTACCCAAGAACGTCTCAATCCCTAGAAATGAGATTGACTCTATTAGTTGTCATTATTGCTCGCGTCTTGGACACTACTCTTTTTCATGCCCATACAAGAAAAGGAATGATGATCTAGTTTGGGTTCCTAAAACTTAGAGATTTGAATTTGATTAGTTGAGATTTGACCTAAAACGTTACTTTGATATTCAAATGTCATATCTCAATAAAATTGAGCTTTAACTTTCATATTCATGTACCTTGCTTGCAAATAATTACTGACAAAGAATACAAAAACATTCTCGATCCAGAAAATGTTCGACCGAGAACACTTTCATTCGAGAATTAGTCAACTGAGCAGGTTACTATTTTTAAGCTTGCAACAATCTCATAAAACATGTACAAACAGCAACATACTCGGTCGAGAAAACTTCGACCGAGATAAATTTGATCAATAAATAGTTCGACTGAATCAAGTTCTACTGAACTTGTTTAATTGATCCAGTTTTCTATCAATTTGCTATAAATGGTTGATTCAATTTGCAAATCAAGAATGAATCTTGGAGACAAATTATTTAAACATTTTGATAAGCTTGCATTATGACTTATTAAATATACTTTTATCAAACTTGTATACTTCTTGCAATCTAAAATTGAATATGCCTTCTTGCAAAATGAATCAATACAGATATAGTATAGATTGCAAGTTCATTATAAATTGCTATAATCTCCTACAAACTTTGGCTTAAAACTAAAAATTATCAGCCATGATGATTTAATTACTGTTTGTCCTAAGTATTACTTGGTTCGCCTAAAATGATCTTTGATCTATATAAACCATGAATGGATATTGTTTTTAAAAGGATCATAGTGATTCAGTTCATCACACATGAAGATGATATTATCATTGAAAATGCAATTTTTTTATAAATATCCATGGCACAAATGCATCTTAAATGATTATTTTGTTCTTAGCTTATGGAAAATGAGATTCAATATGCTTAAATTGAAAATCTGTAGAAATTGCCTCTTGGTTGAAACCAAGTTTGACCAAGGGACGCCCAGGTCGAAGTCAAGGTCGACCTAAAATAAGCTTGACAAAATGCTTAATTGTAAATCATTTCCTTGCACTTAATTTTAATATATTGAAAACAACATTTTAGTGCATAGCTCTCATAAAAGGATAATTTATTATGATCTAATACTTATTGTGACCTTAGGATCCTTAAATTATCTTGATTATAAGATTAAGGGGGAATCTCAAAAAAACTATCTTAACTATAAGAAGGAGGTTGCAAAACTTTATAAACATCATAAAGAAAATTTGAGGCTAGTTATGACGTTAGTATCATTAAAAGTAATTTTGGAGCCTACCATATGTATGAATATAATGGAATTCTCTAAACAATTTAGGGCTTAACATCCCATGTATTTGGTTAGAAATACATTCATGAACTCTACTATAAGCTTAAAGGATTCTCATTTCACTTTTAGGGCTTAACATCCCTTGTAAAATGGATGAGAAATCAACACACATATGCCATGAATCTAAAAGGATCTTATATCATTTCAAAACTTAACATCCTTTGCAAATGATTGAGAAATAAATTGTGGCTAAATTTGACAATAAGTGGTTTGCATCCCTTGCTTTTAAAACTGAATATCTTATTAAGGGGGAGCATCTAATTATAAAATTAAGGGGGAGTAATAAAAGTCATACTTAATGATTATCTTGGTTATCTTTTTGAAATTACAAAGGGGGGAAATAATATAAAATCAAAATATAAATGAGTTTTCATAATCATTCGATACCAAAAAAATTCAAAATATAAATGAGGCTCATAATTCATTCATCCAGCACACACATGCACACAAGAAAATGTCTACAAAAGGTAAACTGTAGGTATGAAACTCATATGATTTATATTTCCTTATTTTATATTTTGGAAATGTTTGTCATCTTCAAAAAGGGGGAGATTGTTGGCTAAATGAACATCATTTAAATCCCTTTGTTTTGATAATGACAAAAATTTCTTTCTTGTGGATCTAACATGCTACTTGAGTGTTGCAGGAACTAGGTGGATGAAAAACCTTTGGAAGATCTATATGCTCAAATGTCTTAATTCCATGATTGTAATCAAATGTAAAAACTTGTACAAGTATATAATGTACAAGTACTTAGATATCATGTAAATCAAGCATTTAGATCTTCCCTAGCCAATCACAATACTTAGATAGGTCATCCCTGCAATAGTATCACAATTGCACACTGATACACAAACTTAGTACATAGTTTAAAACATTGAAACGGAGTCATTCTCGATCGACAAACTTCTCGACCGAGACACTCTCGGTCGACAATTTCCTCAACTGAGAATTGACCCAAGTAGCCATTAGACACAGCAGACAAGGTAGTTGGGAGTCTCAATCGAACGTTATACACACTTGCTCCAGATTGTCCCTCGGTTGACAAAAACTTCGATCGACAGGACTCTCGGTCGACAATTCCTCAACCGAGATTGTCTCTGTCTGCACTTTTCAGAATTAATTAACAAGTCGTTGCTAAAGCAATTAGTGGACAACTAACGACTAGTTAAGTACTAAGAACCCCTTAGAAAGTATCTAGAACGTCCTGAAGCACTCATAGGCCATTCCTATAAATAGGAAATGCCTTAGGATACCTAACACACACTTGTGCAATACTTGAGCATACTACTTGCAATTGGCAATCATTTCTTGTGAGCAATTGATCAACTCCAACTTTTGCTACTTATTTCCATTGCTCCAATTTCGTTTCCTATAGGCTAGCATCTCCTACCCACTGCACTTGCACTTCCATACACATTGGTTAGGAGATCAAAACGCTTGATATAGGAAATCAAGCCTTGTGCTACAAGCGGTAATTGTAATTTCCATTTTCCCTTCTTGTTCTTTCTTATTGCTTGTACTCTCCTTGCTACTCCTAGGGTTGGAGGTTGTGGATTGGAGAGGGTTTGATCTTATCGGAGGAGAAGGAGGACTTTGGACTACTTTAAGAAGGTTGTCTCAATGGGAAGCTACTTCAAGAGGAAGGCTACTTCAAGGGGGAGCTTTAAGTTACTTCAAGGAAGGTTGTTTCGAGGTTGGTGGGACTACTTCAAGGTGAAGGTTGTCCAAAGGGTGGTGAAAGTATTTGTAATTTTATGTAACATCCTTGCCAGGTAATAAAATTTAAATACTTTCAAAATCCCAATTGGAAACAATTGGGTAGTGGACTGACTCCTTTAGTTGTTGCTAAAGGTGGAACCACTCTAAACACTTTTCCTCCTTCTTATTATCTCAATTGTGGTTGTTTGAGTTAAATTATTGTTAAAATAAATATAAAACCCTATTCACTGCCCCCTCTAGTGGTTTTTCATTTGGTATCAGAGCCAGGGTTCAAGGAACTCTAACAAAGTCTTGAAGAATGGGTGACGGGGTACTTAACAATCTCAAGTTGGAAGGGACACTCGTGGCTAGACCTCCACCTTTTGATGGCACTAACTACACCTACTGGAAGAGGAGGATGCAGTTCTAATTCCAGGGAATTAACTGGGAGCTCTGGAGGATGGTATCAAATCCATATGAATTTCCTCAAATAGAGTATGCAAATTGGGATGCCATTACGGTAAGATCTACCCAAATGAATGCAAAAGTTGTAAGTATACTCTATTGTTCAATTTATGTTGGTGAATTCAATAGAATATCAAATTGTGAACAGCATATGAGATATGGCATAGACTCTTTATAACCTATGAAGGAACTGTTCAAGTTAAGAATTCTAAAATCAGAATGCATAAACAAAAGTTTGAACAGATTTGTATGGATCAAAATGAGTCTATTAGTGAAATGTATGCAAAGTTTTCTTCTATTGTTAATGGTTTGAATGCTTTAGGTAAAGCGATTAGTGAAGAGGATCAAGTGTCAAAAATCCTTAGATGTTTGCCTCCAAAGTACAAACCTAAAGTAACTGCAATTGAAGAAGCCAATGACCTTACTCGACTAAGGATGGAGCAACTCATTGGTAACCTAGAAGCACATGAGGCAACCTCAGAGGAAGAAGAAAGATTGGCAGCTGAACACAAGAAGGACAAAAGAAAGGACATTGCATTCAAAGCATCAACCAAGAATAGTCATGACACTAGTGAAGAAGATAGTGAAGAAGAAACACTCATTGTAAATGGTAAGCAGTATAGAAGTTTTAAAACTAACAAAATTCCTAGTGTTTCTTCCTCCAGATGCTTTGAATGCGGCAAAAAGGGACACATGAAAGGTCATTGTCCAAAACTCAAGAAGGGGAAGAAATCATCTCACAAGAAGAAAGAAAGAGCATATAAAGCTGCATGGGATGATTCAAGTGATGATAGTGAAGATGGAAAAGAAGAAGTAGAATGTCTTATTGCTACAACCAATGAAGAAGAAGAAGAAGAGGTAATCTTTTATATCTACCAAAAGAAGATCTAATTGCTAGTCTTTAAGATACACATGAGAAATATATTGATTGCAAAAAGAAACTAAAGAAAGAAACTAAAACTAATGAAGACTTGTATGTTAGATTAAATAATCTTTCTTTTGAAAAGGATAGTATTGCTTCTAAAAATCTTACCTTGAAATCATCTTTAAATGATTGCAATATGAATTTGCTTACTTTAGAAACAAATCATGATCTTCTTTCTCAAGAAAAGGTTGATTTGCTTGCAAAACTACATAATTTTCAGACTCAACCTATCCTATGCAATCATCTAGATTATGATGCTATTGTTAAAGAAAAAGATGCTTTATCATCTGATCTAAATCAAGCAAAGCTAGATATCAAAAAGAAAATGGATGAGATTACCAAGTTACAAAGAGAGATTAATAGCTTGAGAAACAATGATGCTCTTGATAAAATTCTGAATAATTCTTCTAGTTATAATGGAAGGAGAGGTTTAGGATATGTTTTAAAAGGGAAATCCTATCAACCTAAAACTAGAAGAACACAAGCACCCAAGGCCAAGATTATGTATGTACCCAAGAACGTCTCAATCCCTAGAAATGAGATTGACTCTATTAGTTGTCATTATTGCTCGCGTCTTGGATGCTACTCTTTTTCATGCTCATACAAGAAAAGGAATGATGATCTAGTTTGGGTTCCTAAAACTTAGATATTTGAATTTGATTAGTTGAGATTTGACCTAAAACATTACTTTGATATACAAATGTCATATCTCAATAAAATTGAGCTTTAACTTTCATATTCTTGTACCTTGCTTACAAATAATTACTAACAAACAATATAGAAACATTCTCGGTCGAGAAAATGTTTGACTGAGAACATTGTCGTTCGAGAATTAGTCGGACGAGCAGGTTACTATTTTTAAGCCTGCAACAATCTGATAAAACTTGTACAAACAGCAGCATACTCGGTCGAGAAAAACTTCGACCGAGATAAATTCGATCGAAAAATAGTTTGACCGAATCAAGTTCTGCTGAACATGTTTAATTGATCTTGTTTGCTATCAATTTGCTATAAATGATTGATTCAATTTGCAAATCAAGAATGAATCTTGGAGACAAATTCTTTAAACATTTTGATAAGCTTGCATTATGACTTATTAAATATACTTTTATCAAACTTGTATACTTCTTACAATCTAAAATTGAATATGCCTTCTTGCAAAATGAATCAATATAGATATAGTATAGATTTCAAGTTCATTATAAATTTCTATAATCTCCTACAAAGGTTGGCTTAAAACTAAAAATTATCAACCATGATGATTTAATTACTGTTTGTCCTAAGTATTACTTGGTTCGCCTAAAATGATCTTTGATCTATATAAACCATGAATGGATATTGTTTTTAAAAGGATCATAGTGATTCAGTTTTTCACACATGAATATGATATTATCATTGAAAATGCAATTTTTTTTATAAATATCCATGGCACAAATGCATCTTAAATGATTATTTTGTGCTTAGATTATGGAAAATGACATTCAATATGCTTAAATTGAAAATATGTAGAAATTGCCTCTTGGTTGAAACTAAGTTTGACCAAGGGGTGCCTAGGTCAATGTCAAGGTCGACCTAAAATAAGCTTAACAAAATGCTTGATCGTAAATCATTTCCTTGCACTTAATTTTAATATATTGAAAACAACATTTTAGTGCATAGCTCTCATAAAAGGATAACTTATTATGATCTAATACTTATTGTGACCTTAGGATCCTTAAATTATCTTGATTATAAGATTAAGGGGGGGTCTCACAAAAACTAATTTGACTATAAGAATGAGTTTACAAAACTTTATAAACATCATAAAGAAAATTTGAGGCTAGTTATGACCTTAGTATCATTAAAAATAATTTTGGATCCTACCATATGTATGAATATAATGGAATTCTCTAAACAATTCAGGGCATAACATCTCGTGTATTTGGTTAGAAATACATTCATGAACTCTACTATAAGCTTAAAGGATTCTCATGTCATTTTCAGGGCTTAACATCCCTTGTAAAATGGATGAGAAATCAACACACATATGCCATGAATCTAAAAGGATCTCATATCATTTCAAGACTTAACATCCTTTGCAAATGATTGAGAAATAAATTGTGGCTAAATTTGACAATAAGTGGTTTGCATCCCTTGCTTTTAATATTGAATATCTTATTAAGGGGGAGCATCTAATTATAAAATTAAGGGGGAGTAATAAAAGTCATACTTAATGATTATCTTGGTTATCTTTTTGAAATGACAAAGGGGGAGAAATAATATAAAATCAAAATATAAATGAGTTTTCATAATCATTCGATACCAAAAAAAATCAAAATATAAATGAGATTCATAATTCATTCGTCCAGCACACACTTGCACACAAGAAAATGGCTACAAAAGGTAAACTTCAGGTATGAAACTCATATGATTTATATTTCCTTATTTTATATTTTGGAAATGTTTGTCATCTTCAAAAACGGGGAGATTGTTGGCTAAATGGACATCATTTAAATCCCTTTGTTTTGATAATGACAAACATTTCATTCTTGTGGATCTAACGTGCTACTTGAGTGTTGTAGGACCTAGGTGGATGACAAACCTTTGGAAGATCTATATGCTCAAATGTCTTAATTCCATGATTGTAATCAAATGTAAAAATGTGTACAAGTATATAATGTACAAGTACTTAGATATCATGTAAATCAAGCATTTAGATCTTCCCTAGCCAATCACAATACCTAGATAGGCCATCCCTTCAATAGTGTCACAATTGCACACTGATACACACACTTAGTACATAGTTTAAAATATTGAAGCAGAGTCATTCTCGATTGACAAACTTCTCGACTGAGAGACTCTTGGTCGACAATCTCCTCGATTGAGAATTGACCCAAGTAGTCGTTAGACACAGTAGACAAGGTAGTTGGGAGTTGCAATCGAATGTTATACACACTTGCTCCAGATTGTCCCTCGGTCGACAAAAACTTTGACCGACAGGACTCTCGGTCGACAATTCCTAGACAGAGATTGTCTCTGTCTGCATTTTTTAAAATTAATTAACAAGTCATTGCTAAAGCAATTAGTGCACAACTAACAACTAGTAAAGCACTAAGAACCCCCTAGAAAGTGTCTAGAACGTCCTTAAGCACTCATAGGCCATTCCTATAAATAGGAAATGTCTTAGGATACCTAACACACACTTGTGCAATACTTGAGCATACTACTTGCAATTGGCAATCATTTCTTGTGAGCAATTGAGCAACTCCAACTTTTGCTACTTATTTCCATTGCTCTAATTTCATGTCCTATAGGCTAGCATTTCCTACCCACTGCACTTGCACTTCCATACACATTGGTTAGGAGATCAAAACGCTTGATATAGGAAATCAAGCCTTGTGCTACAAGCGGTAATTGTAATTTCCATTTTCCCTTCTTGTTCTTTATTATTGCTTGTACTCTCCTTGCTACTCCTAGGGTTGTAGGCTGCGGATTGGAGAGGGTTTGATCTTCTCGGAGGAGAAGGAGGACTTTGGACTACTTTAAGAAGTTTGTCTCAATGGGAAGCTACTTCAAGAGGAAGGCTACTTCAAGGGGGGGCTTAAAGTTACTTCAAGGAAGTATGCTTCGAGATTGGTGGGACTACTTCAAGGTGAAGGTTGTCCAAACGGTGGTGAAAGTATTTATAATTTTATGTAACATCCTTGTGATGTAATAAAATTTAAATACTTTCAAAATCCCAATTGGAAACAATTGGGTAGTGGACTGACTCCTTTAGTTGATGCTAAAGGTGGAACCACTCTAAACACTTTTCCTCCTTATTATCGGGTGGTTGTTTCAGTTAAATTATTGTTAAAATAAATATAAAACCCTATTCACCCCCCTTCTAGTGGGTTTTCATTCGGTATCAGAGCCAGGCTTCAAGGAACTCTAACAAAGTCTTGAAGAATAGGTGACGGGGTACTCAACAATCTCAAGTTGGAAGGGACACTCGAGGTTAGACCTCCATCTTTTGATGGCACTAACTACACCTACTGGAAGAGGAGGATGTAGTTCTACTTCTAGGGAATTTTATGGGAGCTCACGTGGATAGTATCAAATCCATATGAATTTCCTCAAATAGAGTATGAAAATTGGGATGCTATTACGGTAAGATCTACCCAAATGAATGCCAAAGTTGTAAGTATACTCTAGTGTTCAATTTCCATTGGTGAATTCAATAGAATATCAAATTGTGAAACAGCATATGAGATATGGAATAGACTCTTTATAACCTATGAATGACTATTCAAGTTAAGAATTCTAAAATCAGAATGGTTAAACAAAAGTTTGAACAGTTTCGTATGGATCAAAATGAGTCTATTAGTGAAATGTATGCAAAGTTTTCTTCTACTGTTAATGGTTTGAATTCTTTAGGTAAAGTGATTAGTGAAGAGGATCAAGTGTCAAAAATCCTTAGATGTTTGCCTCCAAAGTACAAACCTAAAGTAACTGCAATCGAAGAAGCCAATGACCTTACTCGACTAAGGATGGAGCAACTCATTGGCAACCTAGAAGCACATGAGGCAACCTTGGAGGAAGAAGAAAGATTGGCAGTTGAACACAAGAAGGAGAAAAGAAAGGACATTGCATTCAAAGCATCAACCAAGAATAGTCATGACACAAGTGAAGAAGATAGTGAAGAAGAAACACTCATTGTAAATGGTAAGCAGTATAGAAGTTTTAAAACTAACAAAATTCCTAGTGTTTCTTCCTCCAGATGCTTTGAATGCGGCAAAAATGGACACATGAAAGGTGATTGTCCAAAACTCAAGAAGGGAAATAAATCATCTCACAAGAAGAAAGAAAGAGCATATAAAGCTGCATGGGATGATTTAAGTGATGATAGTGAAGATGGAAAAGAAGAAGTAGAATGTCTTATTGCTACAACCAATGAAGAAGAAGAAGAGGTAAGTCTTTTTTATCTACCAAAAGAAGATCTAATTGCTAGTCTTCAAGATACACATGAGAAATATATTGATTGCAAAAAGAAACTAAAGAAAGCTACTAAAACTAATGAAGACTTGTATGTTAGATTAAATAATCTTTCTTTTGAAAAGGATAGTATTGCTTCTGAAAATCTTACCTTGAAATCATCTTTAAATGATTGCAATATGAAGTTTCTTACTTTAGAAACAAATCATGATCTTCTTTCTCAAGAAAAGGTTGATTTTCTTGCAAAACTGCATAATTTTTAGACTCAACCTATCCTATGCAATCATCTAGATTATGATGCTATTGTTAAAGAAAAAGATTATTTATCATCTGATCTAAATCAAGCAAAGCTAGATATCAAAAAGAAAATGGATGAGATTACCAAGTTACAAAGAGAGATTAATAGCTTGAGAAACAATGATGTTCTTGATAAAATTCTGAATAATTCTTCTAGTTATAATAGAAGGAGAGGTTTAGGATATGTTTTAAAAGGGAAATCCTATCAACCTAAACCTAGAAGAATACAAGCACCCAAGGCCAAGATTATGTATGTACCCAAGAACGTCTCAATCCCTAGAAATGAGATGGACTCTATTAGTTGTCATTATTGCACGCGTCTTGGACACTACTCTTTTTCATGCTCATACAAGAAAAGGAATGATGATCTAGTTTGGGTTCCTAAAACTTAGAGATTTGAATTTGATTAGTTGAGATTTGACCTAAAACGTTACTTTGATATAAAAATGTCATATCTCAACAAAATTGAGCTTTAACTTTCATATTTGTGTACCTTGCTTGCAAATAATTACTGACAAACAATACAGAAACATTCTCGGTCGAGAAAATGTTCGACCGAGAACACTGTCGTTCGAGAATTAGTCGACCGAGCAGGTTATTGTTTTTAAGCTTGCAACAATCTGATAAAACTTGTACAAACAGCAGCATACTCGGTCGAGAAAACTTCCACCGAGATAAATTTGATCAAAAAATAGTTCGACCGAATCAAGTTTTGTTGAACCAGATTAAGTGATCCAGTTTGCTATCAATTTTCTATAAATGATTGATTCAATTTGCAAATCAAGAATGAATCTTGGAGACAAATTCTTTTAACATTTTGATAAGCTTGCATTATGACTTATTAAATATACTTTTATCAAACTTGTATACTTCTTGCAATCTAAAATTTAATATGCCTTCTTGCAAAATGAATCAATACAGATATACTATAGATTGCAAGTTCATTATAAATTGCTATAATCTCCTATAAAGTTTGGGTTAAAACTAAAAATTATCAACCATGATGATTTAATTTTTTGTTTGTCCTAAGTATTACTTGGTTCGCCTAAAATGATCTTTGATCTATATAAACCATGAATGGATATTGTTTTTAAAAGGATCATAGTGATTCAGTTCATCACACATGAAGATGATATTATCATTGAAAATGCAATTTTTTTATAAATATCCATGGCACAAATGCATCTTAAATGATTATTTTGTGCTTAGCTTATGGAAAATGACATTCAATATGCTTAAATTGAAAATCTGTAGAAATTGCCTCTTGGTTGAAACTAAGTTTGACCAAGGGGCGCCCAGATCGAAGTCACGGTCGACCTAAAATAAGCTTGACAAAATGCTTAATTGTAAATCATTTCCTTGCACATAATTTTAATATATTGAAAACAAGATTTTAGTGCATAGCTATCATAAAAGGATATCTTATTATGATCTAATACTTATTGAGACCTTAGGATCCTTAAATTATCTTTATTTTAAGATTAAGGGGGAGCTCACCAAAACTATCTTGACTATAAGAAGAAGCTTACAAAACTTTATAAGCATCATAAAGAAAATTTGAAGCTAGTTATGACCTTAGTATCATTAAAAGTAATTTTGGAGCCTACCATATGTATGAATATAATGGAATTCTCTAAACAATTCAGGGCTTAACATCCCGTGTATTTGGTTAGAAATACATTCATGAACTCTACTATAAGCTTCAAAGATTCTCATGTCATTTTCAGGGCTTAACATCCCTTGTAAAATGGATGAGAAATCAACACGCATATGCCATGAATCTAAAAGGATCTCATATCATTTCAAGACTTAACATCCTTTGCAAATGATTGAGAAATAAATTGTGGATAAATTTGACAATAAGTTGTTTGCATCCCTTGCTTTTAAAACTGAATATCTTATTAAGGGGGAGCATCTAATTATAAAATTAATGGGGAGTAATAAAAGTCATACTTAATGATTATCTTGGTTATCTTTTTGAAATGACAAAGGGGGAGAAATAATATAAAATCAAAATATAAATGAGTTTTCATAATCATTCGGTACCAAAAAAATCAAAATATAAATGAGTTTCATAATTCATTCGTCCAGGACACACTGCACACAAGAAAATGGCTACAAAAGGTAAACTTCAAGTATGAAACTCATATGATTTATATTTCCTTATTTTATATTTTGGAAATGTTTGTCATCTTCAAAAAGGGGAGATTGTTGGCTAAATGGACATCATTTAAATCCCTTTGTTTTGATAATGACAAACATTTCATTCTTGTGGATCTAACGTGCTACTTGAGTGTTGCAGAAACTAGGTGGATGTCAAACCTTTGGAAGATCTATATGCTCAAATGTCTTAATTCCATGATTGTAATCAAATTTAAAAACTTGTACAAGTATATAATGTACAAGTACTTAGATATCATGTAAATCAAGAGTTTAGATCTTCCCTAACCAATTACAATACTTAGATAGGTCATCTCCTGCAATAGTGTCACAACTGCACACTGATACACACACTTAGTACATAGTTTAAAACATTGAAACAGAGTCATTCTCGGTCGACAAACTTCTCGATCGAGACACTCTCGGTCGACAATCTCCTCGACTGAGAATTGACCCAAGTATCTGTTAGACACAGCATACAAGGTACTTGGGAGTTGCAATCGAACATTATACACACTTGCTTCATATTGTCCCTCGGTCAACAAAAACTTTGAATGACAGGACTCTCATTCGACAATTCCTCGACCGAGATTGTCTCTATGTCCACTTCTTAGAATTAATTAACTAGTCATTGTTAAAGCAATTAGTGAACAACTAATGACTAGTTAAGCACTAAGAACCGCCTAGAAAGTGTCTAGAACGTCCTTAAGCACTCATAGGCCATTCCTATAAATAGGAAATGCCTTAGGACACCTAAGACACACTTGTGCAATACTTGAGCATACTACTTGCAATTGGCAATCATTTCTTGTGAGCAATTGAGCAACTCCAACTTTTGCTACTTATTTCCATTGCTCCAATTCCGTGTCCTATAGTCTAGCATCTCCTACCCACTGCACTTGCACTTCCATACACATTGGTTAAGAGATCAAAATGCTTGATATAGGAAATCAAGCCTTGTGCTACAAGCGGTAATTATAATTTCCATTTTCCCTTCTTGTTCTTTCTTATTTCTTGTACTCTCCTTGCTACTCCTGGGGTTGGAGGCTACGAATTGGAGAGGGTTTGATCTTCTCAAAGGAGAAGGAGGACTTTGGACTACTTCAAGAAGGCTGTCTCAATGGGAAGCTACTTCAAGAGGAAGGCTACTTCAAGGGGGAGCTTGAAGTTACTTCAAGGAAGGATGCTTCGAGGTTGGTGGGACTACTTCAAGGTGAAGGCCATCCAAAGGGTGGTGAAAGTATTTGTAATTTTATGTAACATCCTTGTGAGGTAATAAAATTTAAATACTTTCAAAATCCCAATTGGAAACAATTGGGTAGTGGACTGACTCCTTTAGTTGTTGCTAAAGGTGGAACCACTCTAAACACCTTACCTCCTTCTTATTATCTCAATTGTGGTTGTTTGAGTTAAATTATTGTTAAAATAAAAATAAAACCATATTCACCCCCCTCTAGTGGTTTTTCAAATGTCTGGCCAATGTTTTAGGATCTGACTCGAAATAAGATACCTTTAGGACTCTCTCACCTATTTTCATCCCTTCTCAACCCTAATTCTGTTAGGATTATAAGGTTTAGGGTTTTCTCTCTCTTCCTCATCCTCTTGAGGATAGGGTATGCATGAGAAGGTTAAGGAATCCTCCACCAAAATTAATAAAGAGCATGTAAATAAGATGTCATGGACATAAGCTTAATAGTTTAAGCGTAAACTAAAGGATAGATACATGCTTAGGTCATAGGACATGTGTTGGCATGCCCTCAGGGGAGACCTGAGGTTATACCCTCTAGTCAGGAGGATGAGTAGAGAGTTGGTCTTGGAGGCAGAGATCTCCATTAAAGGTAGAGACATGGCACATCCTCCGAGGATGATGCTAACCCTAACCCTAAGTGGTGGTTAGAGAGGGATGACACGATGAGTTAGATGTCATGGTAGACTAGTTGTGTGGGTGGACATGCTTTTGGTTTGGATACCCATGACGAAATGAGCCATGTGAGGTTGGATGACCTAGTACCTTTGGCGACCCAACCTTAGGAAGGGTCGTGCATTGTAGAGTGAAGGATAGCTCCTTCATTGATGAGGTTAGTGATGACCATATAGAAACCCTATGGGCTTATATGAGTTTGGCAAAGTTGCACCCAAAGTACATCAATAGGGCTGACAGTAGGCTAAAACCCTGGCCAGGAGAATATGTTGGATAACTTATGATATGAACATAAAGAGTTATGGATAATCTAGAGCAAACATAAGTTTCTCTCATGTAGGTGTATGCTTGTGAGCTTTATTCACCTTCGAGGGAGGACCTCTAGTAGTAAGGTTGTTTTAGGGTTAAGCTCTAGAGAGAGAGAGAGAGAGATAGAGAAGGGCCCGAGCTAGAAGGTTGGAAGTTTAGACTCTGGGCTTGGAGAAACCCTGAGAAGTTGAGGATGATGTGACCTAAGAGGATGGTTGTGGTTGCCTCATGCACGATCCCTAGAGGTTGATGGTATCTTGGTTGCCTTTAGAGGAACCAAACCCTAGAGAGAGGATAAGGTTGATGGTACTTATGTGCCTTATGTATAGGTGTTTACCCTTTTAGGGTTAGGAAGAAGAGTTCCTTAGACCATGAAGAGGTTTAGTAACAAGGTGTGAGGCCTTATACCTAGTTAGTTGTCCTTGAGGAGGACTCCACTCTAAGGTGTTATTCAAGTGGAATGATAATAGAATGTGCACACTATACCTTATACATGCTTGGTTTGTGGTTAAAAGGTTGAGCATGTAGTTGGACATCAGAAATGTGAACCTAGGGTTCCTAGACATAAGAGGGGAAGTAGTGGTGCCTGGTGCACCTGATGCTCATGATGAGATTTGAATTTCCATAGATCTGAGCATGGCACTTCTCATGTTTAGAGGAATGGGAACCCCTGAGATTAAGGTATGTTTGATGAACCCTTCACATCTAAGTTCGTGACATGTGTAGGTATGTTTTTGGTCCAATGTTGAGGAATGAGAACAAGTATGACCTATCATGAAGACCTAGCATGGTTTAGTAGGTGGTCTCCTTGTTGGCTACGTGTCTTGGTAGCTTGCTAGGGTCAAATATGCTCATGTGGATGTAAACCCTAGACATAGGGATGTTTGTGACCTTTGTTATCAAGATGTAGCTTCCTCCCATCCTAGGAGAGGGACCCCTTTATAGGGTGTATATCAGCCTTTTTTGGGTTTGATGAAACCCTAAGAGGTCTCATAGGATCTTGAGAAGCTAAGTGGAGAGTACATAGTATAAGAGTGAACCTGTAGACCCATAGATGATCATCTCTGAGTGCATGTGGATGTGTTACCATGGAGGTAACCGGTATGGGGCCTTACTGAGGTAGATAGGTCACCCTAACCCCTATGAAAGGATGTAAGTCAGACCACGAATGCTGAGAGAGATGATGGAGACTTAGGTAAGGTTCTAAGTTGGACATGTACTATGTTAGAATTCTAAGTCTATCCTAGGGTCAGGTAGGGATAAGACTGATGGAAGTAAGAGTTACCTAATTACCTAGTTGCACATGACCATAGGATCGGGATGTAATAGCTATCATTGTTTGAGGGCCATGGGTTAGGAGATTGATCACCTTCATGAACTCATGGGACCCAAAGGGAAGATGAAGAGGGCACTCTCTGATGCATAAGGGAAGAGGGATGACCCCAAAAGTGATGGCACCCTACAGACCTAGAGGAGATGAATAAGGATTGTATGATGACCCAAGTGGGTTCGAGACCAGTTTTTCATGGAAGTAATGTAGATATTGAAATGTTCATAATGTAGATGCATGTGAGGCACGTTTCAGTTTAGATTTGTAGGTATACTGGAAATGTGGGATGTACCATCTCTACTCTTAGAACGGGAAGAACTCTGTATTTAGACTATAACCAAATGCTTATTTCCTCTTGTTATGGGAGTGAGAGATAGAACAGTACGCATGCCATACACCAAGGATAAAGATAATGTGAGTGGAAACATTTCTATGATGCATGAGGATGGAGATAATAATGTACCCTTATGGAGTGTAAGATGTGTGGATGTTATACAAACACTAAGAGAACTAAGGTAGTCATCTTATGAGGATGTTTTTATCATGAGCTATGTGGAATTTGCGAGCTATACAAGGTTGAGTTCAAAAACTAAGAGGATGAGCTTAGAGTTTTCTTGATGAAGATAGACTTATAGTTGAGATGAGATAATAAGTGGAATACATGGAGGTGTATGTCTTCAACATTACCTTACACATAAGGATGTGAGGTGGTAATGGATGCTCTGGTTGAGATGTAGCTGCCTAGTTTAGCTAGAGGCTACAAGAGGTTGTTAGGTTAGCCTAAGTTTGAAAAAGGAGATATGTTTGGCTAACACTCAGATGTAACAAGATATGTTGATCAAGTTAGTGGTTGTTTGGTTAGCCAGCCTAGGCCTTGATGCAATAAAAGGATGGTTGTGGAACCTCAGATGCACTACTCTGGAAAAGAAGTTGATGAAAGCCTGACTAGAGCAATTTAGGGTTTATGAGGAATAAATCTTGAGAAATCATGACATACCAGAGATCATGATTTTAAGTTCACCATACACCATAGTACTACTAAGATGGTAAGTTTCAGTAGTACTTTGGATGCCTAAGATGAAGTTGCATGTGGCTTGTCGTCATGCATGTCAAGAGGTGAAGGATGAACACCAGTAACCCAGTAAGTGATACAAAGGATAAAAAATCCCTGAGAGGGAATGGGAGTTCATCATTATAGATGTTGTGGTAAGTCTCCCATGGACCAAGGAAGGTCAAGATGCAATATGGGTTATGGTAGATTGCCTTACCTAGATGACATAATCTAAGAAATGAGGGAGTATTGTCAAGGAACAGATCTAGTTGAACTACATGTAAGAGAGAGAGATGGTTCAACTACACCATGATGTGAGTTCAAAAGTTCTTGAGTGTGACCTAAAGATTCACTTCCATAAGGTGGAAGTAGATACATGAAGAACTCGATGTGAGTACAGCTTATCACCCCTAACTAATGGATAGTATGATCCAGACAAGAGGGTCTGATGAGAGCATGTGTGTTCATTTAGGGTGATACATGGGGGGTAGTTCTTGCCCTATGAGAGATGGGATGATAACCACCATAGCCAGTATCGAGATGTTAAGAAGCTTTGTAAGGGAGGCAGTGTCGGTCACTGATTCATTAAGATGATGTTGGTGAAGGGACCCCATGAAGGTCAGAAAAGGGCCACAGTGTGTGCAGATGAAGTCACTTTGATCGTGCAATGGCTAAAAGAGATCCCAGGGGTGACATGAGTCGTGAGATGATGCAAAGAAGACTGGCATGCAGTTCACTGTGGGAGAATATGTGATATGAAAATTCGACCCCTCTGAGCATTAGCTGAGATGGATGAGTCCCCGATACATGGGTCCATTTGAGATGGATTGGTGGAGATGGTTATGTTTAGTCTTACCCCTCAAGATAACGTGATGTGTTCCACGAGTCCGATCTAGAGCACTATGTGAGATACCCAAGCCATGTGCTGAGCCATGAACCTAGTTAGCTTTGAGAGAAGTTGAAATGTCCTGAGTCACCTATGAGGGTACAAGGTACCAAGGTGAGAAAGAACTTAGATGCAAGAATATGAGATGATGAAGGTTCTTGGGAGGCACCATGGAGAGGGTGAAACCACATGGGAGCCATGATGGACATGAGGAAGTCTTATCCTATTTGTTTGTTTGTTAGATGGAATTTTGAGGGAAAAATTCCTATAAGAGGGGAAGGATGTTACAAGATCAATTTTGCATATGTTTTCATAATTGAATTGTAAAGATTTTCTGAATATGGACTTAATTGAAAAGGTTGTATGCTTTGCTTCAAAAGATGGATTTCTTTGAAAATATCCCTTTGGATAGGAATTTTGTCATTCCTATTATTAGATTAATCCATTAATGGATATAAAAGAGAAACAAGGAAATAAAAGATAAAGAGAAATCCTTTAATAAAGAAATAAGTAAGATAATGAGAAATAATGGATGTGGCTGCATCTAGAAGGATAATAAGTATCCACTAAAAAGGATTTTGAAATATTAGTATTTCTTGGGGTCCAAGGAGTCCCAATAAAGAATAAGAAAGAGAAAATATAAATAATACAAAATATGAGAATAAGGTGCTACATAATTAATGACTTTTTGATATTATTAAAAAGAGATATTATTTGCTTTAAGAAAGTAGAATTTCATGGCGAATGGATTAAAATCCAAGCACAAAGAAGATAAAAGAGGTCAAATTCGGATTCCTTAATAACCAAGGATCATGAATAGAAAAGGACATCTTTTAAAAATAAAAGAGAGGAGTTATATCTTAAACAAGGAAAGTATAGTTGACATGGTTGATGAGGGACTTGTTTTCCTCATTGATATGTGAGCTAGGGCATTGCTAGCTATCCCTATATAAGGGATGGTCCCATAACCTCGAGTTTGCCTTGTCTCACACTCATCTCCAACCCTACACCCTCTCAAACCCTAACCAAGGGGGTAATGCGATCTCTGGAGCAGCGGGGAGCTATGAAGTCGTCATGATAGAAGCATGCTACCCCACGATGCCAGAGAGTAGTCTAGCCAGCGTCGCCATGCCCTAAATGATGCATCGCAGTAGCAACATGGCTACATCATCAGCCGCATGTTGCAGTCCATTGTGCTGGAAACCGGTCATCGGGGTCGTGAGTTGGGTGGTGCCCCAGGTGTGGCAGAGGGCGGAAGAGCAAGGGCAGAAGTTGGAGGCAAGTTTCGAGCCTTGGGGAGGAGGGGCAGACCCACAAAGAGGTGCAAGTCAGTGGCAGCTAGGGTGTCGTGAGGTTGAAGATGATCGAGCCTCATTTGACATTTTTGCCCCTCTGTATGCTAAAGTGTTGGCCACTTAAGTGAGGAAAAGATCGTAATTTGGTTATGTTTGGCCAAAGCTACGATTTGCATGGGATAGGCGACGTGGCAGCCTCCCATTGGTCCAAGTAAGTATTTCTTACAAAATTCATAACTTTTGATAGGAAGATCTGATGAATAAAATCAAAATATGAAAATTGATCCTCAGAATGAGTGGAACACAAATAAATTATATTTGAATCTCAATTCTACTTGAAATTCAAAAAGTATGTAAAGATGCTATCTTTAATGGTTTAATTGATGAAAAACCCTAATCTTTGATTATCAATGAATTGGGAAGGGTTATATGGATGTTTAAAGTGGAAATTAACTTGTTGTTAATAAGAGAAAGATTTAGATCTGAAAATATGATCTTTATGCATAATTGGCTCAATTTGGGGTTCCATGTACATGATTATGTTTTAATGGGCCTAAAAACCCTAATGTTGATCTTTAAGCAAAGTTTTATTTTTATTCCAGCTTTCAATATAGTCTTGGTAGAATTTAATAATTATTATTGATTATTTGTCGAACCATTGATCTGGAGAATTTGGGATAACAGCTTTTACCTCTTGGTCTCCCTTAATTGGGGGTTATCGGGAGGCGGGGTCATTTCAGACACCCTATTTTTTTATCACTCCACAAAAGTTGATTATGTGTCCACCCACATTTTCCACATTTTCCCTCATTCCTTCCACTTTCATAGTTTTTTGTAGTCCTCCATATTTTACCTATATTTAATCCAGCCATTTTGACCCACTTTTACTCATCTGGAGGCTTTTTTTAAGAGAAGATATTCTTCTCAGACTACAGAGCAATTTTCTCATTAATTCGAATTTTTGTAATCCTTTCTTCTAAATTTCTGAATTATATTATCCAGAATAAAACATTCATTTTTCTCCATATATATTCATTTTCCTTATCTTCCTAAAAATTCATATTTATTTGATAATTATGAAGAATAATACTAAAGTATCGATGTTGTGTTTCACTTTATTATTGTATTGAATTTTATTTAAAATCTATTTTTCCAATGATTGTATCATATTTTCTCTATAATGTTATAGAAATATCTAGAAAATCAAGAGACTACTCTATTATTCTAGGGCTACCCTGTGGGTTAGAGCCATCCACTATGTGACATGTGGCAAATTGCTTTCACCAGTGTTGCAAGCCTACATGGCACATGGTCATCATCCATCATCTCTTCTAGATATTTCTATCTTGAGTCCCAAAACCCTAAAACTATCATATAAATATCCATCATACCTAACATAATACATGCTCCTTCTGACCCTCGCAAAGGTAGAGGATCAATTGTCTCCCCTCTTATTTCCTACATTGTTCGTCTTTAGAGGATCTATCCTCTAAAACCACCTACTTTTTGAATTGGTATGAGCTTATCAATGATAAACAACTACTACTTTCTTTGCTTTATTTATAGCTATTATTAATTAATTACCTAAACTACTCGATCTGTACACCATTTTCAGAAATCTAGATCGTGTTCTAATTAATCTTTCTCACTCTCTATCTCTTCTTAGACATCACTCCCGACCACCCAGGATGGGTTTTTGGCGTTAGAGGTCCTGAGGCGATTGAGACCACAACATATAAAAAGCCAAGACAATAAAGGAAATGATGGGAAAGACATGACCATCTCTGGCACTGAAGGTTTTCAAACAAAAATGTTCTTTTTTATGTTTCCACTATTTTCCTTAATAATAACCCATATCACAATCTTTTTAATCTGAGATGTCTAACAAAGATTCAATACCATTTATTGGGAGAGATGGGGGTACTAACTCCTTCCCCACTTGTAACATGATTTTCAAGTTTGATCTTTGATATATGCATACTTTTCCTCTTCGACCTTGGTTGGAGTAAAAATCGGGCATTTCATATTTTCTAATCTAGCTTCATTCTTCTTAGTTTTACGAATAAAATTGGGTGTATACCCTAAAGATTTTCCATTCATCACATTCTTTTGCATCTCTATTGCATCACGTAACCGTAGGATCATCCACTCTAAGGGATTTATTTTATCTGGGTACACCAAACTTGTATATATATCATATAGGAGGCAAACCATACTTTAATTATTTGTGTTGTTAAACTTAGACATTTTTATCTTCTCTCATTCCTATCATTACCTATTATGATACATTAAAATGAAATTTGATTTATGTAAACATAAACAATTCACATTGGAAATACATGAGGCTTGTTTCATTTCTTGTATATATAATGTCCGTGCCAAAACAAAAATAAAATTACATACAAAAAGTACAAAGCATTCTTCTCCTTCCTACACATATCAATTTGAAGTTTATGTCTAGAATTACTCCAAATTGTCTTTATTAGAGAGATCATCCCTAGAATCATCTTTGAATTGTTCATTGCTATTTGAGGTCCACATGATGTACTCAACACCTTAAAGGAAAGGAGGAGTAAGGAGATGTCCATTCTAGTAGATGTGGGTTTTGATTCTATCATCTTGAACATATTGGATGAAAAATTCAAATTCACTCATAACCTTCCAGTACTCCATCAACCTCAACCACCCACTAAAGAAATGAAGTGTCAATGTTGATAGACAAATTGCACTATGATTATGTAAAAGTTGTTGGCATACTAGAGACCAATTGTACCAACACCTTGAAGAGGCATCCTCCTTTTATATTACACTGGAAACACCAGCAATTAATAAATTGGGAGATTTGAGTTGAAGGCCCACCAAAAGGAGAGGTGACAATAGTTCCTTTGAGGCATGATTTTAAGAAAAGAAAAAAAATAGTAGGCCCAAAAAAAGAGGCTAAGTGCGTCCTCAAGATAACACATTCAACTCTACTCCCACATTTTATGAGAGAAACCAATAAGAACCTAAAGATATGCAAGCATTCATAAAAACCATCAAGATTTCAAATCAAAATGTTGTACTTCTTGAGATTTTATTTAACAAAAAGACATTAAAATATCTCACATGCAAATTTTTTATATATAACAATATGGAAGTCTCTTCTTGTACTTAGCAATATCATTTTGAAAAACGAAATCCGTCATTTTAGGATACTGAGAAAAAAAATCTTACATGCAGATATTTAGTGCAACAACCATACCTCAATTTAGAAAATAATTCAGGTATACATGTTCTATCTGACCGAATCAAGTTTAAGTTTGGGGTGACAACTTTTCCTTTATCAGCACTCATCTTAGTAAAATCATCATTTTCTTTTGAATCTCAAATGTCTATTTAATAAAAGATCATATTCAATTTTCATTTGATCAATTCATCACTTGAAGACAACATCTTAGAAATTCTGAAGGTAGAAGGCACACCAAAAGTAATAAATATTCTGAGTTTCTCATGAGCATTTCTCATCAACAATAATATATCTAGGAGGTGGGATGTGAGATATGACTTGTCATAAAGAATACATGGAAACATTCCTCACATGGAGTTAAAAGTGAATTGATAGTGGTTGATGATTTCCCCCTAAAATAGTCATATAATGCATGCATCTCTACATAGTTCACATGGATGACATAAACTCACTTCACATCAAAAGAGTCAGAGGGAAGGAGTAGCATTTCCATTGGAAACATGCTAGTGTTTCACTTCCTCTCCTTCTATCTCTCCTTTATGGGTAATGACAACTATGATTCACATTTAAAAAAAGATGTCTCCGGAATAGTGGTTGTCATTCCCTTTAAGCAAGAGAATTAAGGAAGCATAATTTATAAAATATATTGTGAAATAAAAATGTGGCGATTGTGGGTTTAATAGTCAGCTCATAGACTACCAACCGACTGATTGTCTAGTCTAGTTGGTTGATTGGATTGTATTAGAGCATTCTTGAATTAAATCAACTAACTCACTAATCATGTCTAGTTGGATGATTGGATTGGCTAGTCGACAGATTGGGCCTTTCGATTTGGTTGACTAGACTATCTAATTGAATGATTGGGATTATCTAAGGCTGGCCTAATTGGACTATGCACTCAATAGATTATGCTATGTAATCATTTGATTGGTTTGATCTTGGCTCAGTTGATCAACTGAACTTTTCAATTGATCGATCTATATGTCTAGTTGACTTATTGATCTTTCTAATAAATAGACTGGACTTCCAAGAAGGTTATCATTCATCTAAGAAATTTCATAAAACTATTAGTATTCAATTAAAATTGTATCCATAATTATACTCCTCTTCCATGTTTATTCTATTTGTGTTACCCTATAGGTTCCACATTACACTAGTAGCAATGTCTCTTATTATATTATGAATTCATAGGCAAATATTGATATCTGTAAAAACTTCATTTCCACCCAAGTAATTGGATAATTTGGAGAACAACTTCAAAATAGTGTCGTGACTAGTTTTATAGTGATCGTATAATCCATTTGTATTCAATATATAGTTTGAATCAAAACCACAGAAGCATCACCCTTTTATTGTTAAATATTTGTTCCTTGATCTAGATTAGACTTTTTGATATACATGCGATCAATATCATATATTCACCCACATGCGAATATTTTCACTCATCATGTGGTTAGTATATCACTCCAATAGGATGGAAAAATACCATACATGTCACTCACATAAATCAAAATGTGTCACAGTGTACCCAAGCACTACTTATATGAAAATCCTTATTCAATGTTACACGAAGTAGTGATAAAGTATACATCACAACATGTGATCATTGGAATGACTTAAGGTATAAGGACCACAATCATCATTGTCACATTGAGATATGATTTTGACTTCCAATTGTAGATTTCAATATTCACGCTCAAGTGGGTTCTATCGGGTATGCTTGCAACAAGTCATATGCATTTAACTTGATATCCAACACCATGAAAAATGAGACATAGTCATCAATCAAAACAAATACTAGTCATAATGTATTATTCTCATCCTAATTTCCATAATTACATCTGACTAGGGACTTAAAAAACAATAGATACTCTTAGCATGCACATGATCTCATTTAGGTCTTCAACTAGAAAGAACATTTCATTAATTCATATACACATAAGACATTATCATATTCGTTTGTTGTGTTATACTATAGCAAACATCATAGATGAAATTTCTTTTATTAATAATCAAATCAATTGCAAGTGTTCCATTATAATAATCATATGACGAACTCTTAGGACATACTACAAACTATCTCCTAAATACATTTGAGACAATCACTTATGAATCTAAGTCCAAGTGATCTAACATGACCATCATGCTTTTTCTACAAAAGTTCTTTCATTGGTATGTCAACAATATTTCTTTTGGTTGGTACTCTATAAATCTTCACATCTCATTATTGAGTGAAATTTTGTATGAATCTTAAAGCCAAAGTATGTTCTTGGAACACTAACATGATACATGTTCCTTATTGTGTGCAATGGTTCCATTTTTATCATAGTACTTCTCTACTACATCGTGAATGGATGGAACCACCCCTAGTTCACTAAGGAATTTTTTGATCTATACAACTACCTTTGTTGTGTTGAAGTTAGCAATGTGTGAAAACTCTACTAAAGAATCATTAACTATCTCTTGCTTGAAACTTTTCCATATCACAACTATGTTTTTGTGTAAAAACACAAAACCTTATTGTAACAATATTCATCCTTATTGGTATGAAAGCTTGGATCACTTTAACCAATGATAACCAACTCTTCCTCGCCATATTGAACCAATTGTAAACTATTCTCAAGCATTTAAGGAGGTTCATTATTGAATTCAATTGACCTTCATCGTAATATGAGTGGTCCATATTCATTATGATTAAAGCACACTAGATGTTGGGACATGCACACCAACATTCCAAACATGATAGATCTAGTTGTAGATACATATGGAGTGTTTTTCATGTGTGCCTCTCTTCAAAATAATAGGGACATTGATGTCTAGAGAGATGTATTTAATGAGACATGAGTTAGTTTAATCTCTTAGACTCTATAATGTTTATGTTTCTAGATTATCCCTTATCCACTAAGATGTCAGGTCGAAACTCACTTTAACGTAGGTACAATGGTTTAAACATGTATTAGGTTACTTTAAGGTACTTTAAGTGTAAAATGTCCACATTTATAACCTTGGATTAATACTTTGGATATTGGGTCTGGAAATAGGACCAAACGATTCCTTTTTTTTTTTTTTTTTGGTCGGCCAAAACTCCTGTTGCTTTTTTTCATTTTTCCTTTAGTGTCTGTACAAAACTTTGTTGGTTCCAAAAAAGAACCAACACAAAAAGAAAAGAAAACTATCTATCTATCTTTACATCAAGGTATGATAGAAAATAAGCTCACAAAGAAGAGGAGACAACAAAAACAGGGAACTAAACGTCATAGAGCCCAAGACAGCAGAAGGATTAACCCAAGGCGAATCTGAACTGATAAACCTCCACCACAAAGATACAGCATAGAATCAACCATTACTTCTGCAAAGCTACCACTCCCATAGGATATTAACTCCCATTCAGTCCTGACAGAAAGCTCCAAAAAAGCAGCCAGTGCCACACCAAACGCAAAAGCATCCACAGCTTCTTGAAGTCCACAGCAGAAGAAGATAAAGAGGTATGCAGACCATAAAAGAGCTACCAACCCCAGATCAAACAAAAGCTCAGAGAAAAAACCTCAAATAGAGATCAACCAAACCAAGCTTGAGCGAGGTCTGCCACACCAACCTGGATAACCTCTGCCACTCAAGAAAAAGAAACTAAACTAGGGAAAGATCTGCCACTCCATTAAGGATAATCTTTACCACCCAAGGATAGAGCATCAACCATCACTTCAACAAAAACTGGATCCATCAGAAGCAACAGATAACCAGCATCATAAGCATGGCACGGCCAGGAGTAGAACCCTTCAAGAGCATAGATAGATAAAAAGGATAGCTCACAAAAACTGAACAGATGATCCTCAAAGAATCTTCAGACAGAAGGATCAACAGATCTGACAAGAAAAGAACATAGAGCAGCAACAGCAAACATAGATCTCGAAAACTGAAGAAAAAGCCCTCCACCACGAGGATAGAGCATCAACCATTACTTCAGCAGAAAAAGCCACTCCCATAGGAAGAAAACTCCCACTCAAACATGACAGAAAGCTCCATAACCAGCAGCCAGCACCACACCAAACGCATAACCAACCATAGCTGCTCCAGAAGAAAACCATCAAGTCAACAACAGCTTTCCAAAGAAAATACTCCATGTCCATCATAACAGAGAGGATAAGAAGCCGAAACCCACAACAGAAGAATAAAGGTAGTCTGCAGACCATAACAGAAAAAAACAACCCATAGAGCAACCAAAGGCTCAGAGCATCAACCCTCAAAAAACTCAGCCACTCAAGGGAAATAGAAACTGAACTTGGGAAAGATCTGCCACTCCACTACGGATAATCTTTACCACCCAAGAAAAAAGAGGAAAAAGATCAAAATTGGGAAAGTTTTGCCACTCCAAAAAAGGATAAACTTATCCACCCAAGAGAGCAAAGAAAAGCTCAGCCACAGGTCAACAGTCTCAACCATCCCAAAAACCACCAAGAAAAAACAAACCATAAGATCCAAACAAAACACTTTCCAGAAAAAACATCCATCACCAACCATCACAAGGACAGCACCAACATAAAGAAGGCACACCAAGAAAAGCCACACTCAAATCTCAGCAAAGAAACAAAGGATATCCAGATTAATAACTTTCCATAACTGCATCGGATCCCTATACTTATCCTCGTGGACTCTTTGATTTCTCTCAATCCATGAATGATAAAAAATGATGCTCATGATGCACTTAACCCTCTGATCAGTCAAAATTTGCGCTCGACTCCAAGATCTAATCTTAGGAATATTGGCAATAGCCCAAATATCATCAACATATTTACACTCAAACAGGATATGATTGGTGTCTTCATAACTATTCTGACAAAGATAACACATAGAAGCCAAGCAAAGACCTCTCCTCCTGGAATAATCAGTAGTGGGGAGCCTATTATGTCTTGCCTTCCAAAGATGTAGCCTAGCCCGATTGTGAGTATTAATCTTCCAAATCCATCCAAAGTTAGTAAGAATATGCTTCTTAATTCTAATAGCCTCCCAAACATCATATAGCTTAATATTCTTTTTCCCATCAAACAGGATAGTATCTTTGTGACCTTTATGAATCTGAAAACAGCTAACAACTTTAAAGATATCAGCTTGGCCACGATTGAAAACCCTAGGCATATTCCAAACACCATTTTCAATAATAACATTCAGAGTTGAATCCCAAGGAATACCAGCTCTAATAATACACTCTTTGCCCACAAGGCTTTCAAGGAAAGTATTATTGCACCAGGGATCCTGCCAAGTATGAATAGAAGAACCATCTCCCACCTCAAATTTAATATAACCAAGCAAATCCTCTTTAATACGAATAATGTTGTTAAACATCCAGGAATAGTTGGGAGACTCCTTAGCAATCCAGAAAGATTGTTTCTTTAAATATTTCTCAGAAATCCACTTCACCCAAAGGGAGTCTTTTTTACTTGCTACATCCCAAGCATTCATTAACAAACATGCTTTAGCCACATCCTTGGACTTTTTAATATTCAAACCACCATCTTCTTTAGGTTCAGTAACATCTTCCCACTTTACAAGATGAAGATTCTTCTTAGATTCTGTTTCTCCCCAAAAAAAATCACGGCAAAGCTTATCAATATGATCAATAATGGAACTAGGGATGGGAAAAGAAAAACGCCAATAAAGATGCATATTAGAAAGGGTGGACTTAATCAGCTCCCTTCTTGCAGCAATAGAGAGAACTTTTGATTTCCAAGAATCCAGTCTAGATTTGATTTTATCAACCAAAGTCCCACAAAGTCTTTTAGATAATTTCCCAGAGAATAAAGGCAACCCAAGATACTTGGAAGGAAAACAACCTTCTTTGATATTAATGATTTCAGCAACATCACTCTTATCAGCATTCCTGCTATAGACAATAGAGCTCTTCTCATAATTAACACAAAGGCCAGAAGCATCAGCAAAGGAATCAAGAGTATTCTTAATAGCAATAGCATTAGTACTACTACCTTTTGAAAAGATCATGAGATCATCCGCAAACATAAGGTGGGATCTATACACCTTCTTAGATATACCAATGGGCTCAAGATCACCATTTCTAACCATTTTTTTAAACATCTCAGAAATACCTTGCATACCAATGACAAACAAATAAGGGGCAATGGGGTCACCCTGTCTCACCCCATTAGTGGGCTTAAAAGGATCGGAAGGCTCCCCATTAATAAGAACCTGGTAAGAGGAAGTGTGAAAGATTTCTCTTATCCAATTAATCCAAATAGCAGGGAAGCCCATTTTGTGCATAATAGAAAAAAGGAAGGACCACTTAACAGAATCATAAGCTTTCGTAATATCAGCTTGAATGCACATTCTAGGATAAGCATAGGGTTTTTTGAAATCACTCAAAATCTCATTAGTGAGCAAAGTAGCCTCCTTAATACTTCTATCTTTGACAAAAGCACACTGAGAGTCATCAATAATAGAAGGAAGCACACTTTGAAGCCTATTAGCAAGAATCTTAGAAATAACTTTATAGAAAGTATTACATAAAGCAATAGGCCTCCAGTTTTTAATCAAAGAGGAATCCACACCTTTGGGAACAAGGGTGAGGAAAGTTCTATTAGCCTCCTGGAGCAACCTGCCACTTCTAAAAAAACTCAAAGACAGCCTCACACACATCATCTCCAATAATATCCCAGCATTTCTTGTAGAAAAAACCATTAAACCCATCAGGCCCCGGGGCCTTATCAACTTTTAAATCCTTGATGATATTCTCAATTTCAGCCCTAGTAACATTAGAGATGAGACAATTTTTCTACTGAAGAGTTAAAGTGCTTCCAGGCCACTCTCCTTGCCAAACGCCACCAGAAACATTAGCATTATTAAAGATCTTGGAATAAAAGTCAGTAATAGACTCCTTAATAGCAGCATTGTCATGAGACATATTACCATCAATATTAAGGCTTTTAATGGAATTAGCTTGTCTTCTAATCTTCATAGAGGCTTAGAAATAAGTAGTGTTGGAATCACCTTCTTTGAGCCATTTAACTCTAGACTTTTGTTTATAAAGAGATTCTTGGGCAGCAGCAGATTGATTCACATCATTTCTCAAATTCTTAGCAATAATCCTTAGTTCTTCATTAAAAGGGTCCAGATCAGCTTGCTCTTGAGCTTTAACAGCCTTGAATTTAGCAATCTTAAGATTATCATTGATGTTCCCATAGCACTCTTTATTCCATTTAATGAGGTTTTTCTTAAGCTTCTCCAACTTCCTATATAGCCTAAACATGGCATAACCAGGAATATTCATAACCCACGAGTCCTTCACAATGGACATAAAGTCTTGGTGAGCAGCCCAAGCATTAATAAATCTGAAAGGCGATTTAACTCTTCTCGGATTCCCAATCTTGACCAGGATTTTCCTGTGATCACTGACAATGTTGGAAATAACTTCACCCGAAAACTCATCAATAGTATTGAGAAAAGCACCATTATAGAAAACTCTATCAATTTTCGACATAACAAACCTATCACCATCTTGTCTATTATCCCAAGTGTAGAAAGAACCTTGAAGGCTCATTTCAAAAAGATTACAATTTAGGATGCATTCATTGAAATCATCCATGGATTTTTTAGTAGGCATTTGCTTACTGATCCTCTCCACATACTTTCGAACACAATTGAAATCCCCCAAGATGAGCCAAGGATTATCCACAATGGAACAAAAGGAGGAAATAGAAGACCAAAGGCTTTCTCTGAGATTATCAGGATTATGACCATAAACAGCAGAAAGGTAAAACCAAGATTGATCAGAGATAACTTTCATATGCAGAACTTGATCATTCTCATCAATACTAGAAACATCACAAACAGCTGGATTCCAGAGGACAACTATCCTACCCAGGACATGAGAAGCATGATTCAAAAGCCAACTATAACCAGGAAAATGCTTATTGATAAGAGATTTAATTTTACAAGGCCTAACTTTAGTTTCAACCAAGATAACTATACTATCACTAGCCTTCCTAATTTCTTCTTGAATGTCCTGAATTTTATTGCTTATGCCTCGAACATTCCAAGAAGAAATAGATAAAGGAGGGATCATTTATCCACCTGGGCTGTTGGGCTGACAGCCTCAGCTTCTTCAGTTGACATATTAAGTTCCTCAATCTGTGCAAGAATAGGAGAGAGGGTAGACTCTGTGATTCTGTAATAGATACCAGAGCTTTGTTTCAACTGATGCTCAGGAGGGAAGATATTTCTCCTTCTATCATTTAAGCCAATCTGAGCTTTATCAATATTAGAGCTATCAGGGGTGACATTAGAGAATACATGAACTTCAGTAGGGGTCGAAGGAACAGAATCTGCTTTGTTTACCACAACAGTATTAACAGAATTAACTTCTTCATTAACAGCTTTTGAAATTTCCTCATCCTCTACAGTATAATCCATTTGTTCAATCAAAATTTTCTTGCGCTGGATTTCCTCTTCATCTGAGATTTCTTCAATAACATAGCCTCCACTGCCTTCTAGGTTAATATCAGGAATAACATCAAATACCTGACCTGCATCAGTACTCTTAATCTGCCACATTTTCTTAGCTTTAGTTACAGGCTTGGCTTTTTGTATTTTCCCACTACGAACATACTTACATTCTCCATGCCCAAGGAAGCCGCATTTGCTGCATTTATATGGTATCCATTCATAATCAAGAGAGACCGTATGCTCAGAACCAGAATCACTGATTAGCGTTAAGCTTTTCGGAAACTTGGCATCTGCTGCAACCATAACTTGGATCCTTGTTGCATCTAATCGCTTCAAATTAACTGTATCTTCATCCATTTTCACTGGACGACCTAGGAAGGAACCAATCCTATTGAAGGTTCTTATATCCCACAGCTCCATTGGAAGGTTCAGTATATCAACCCAAATAGGTACATCCGTTAGGACAGGTCTAGTCTCCAGTTCTCCTGGAATCCACTTCTTAAAGACAACTGGCCTTCCGAGGATAGCCCATTCACCTTTAAAAACATTCTCCAGATCTTCCACATTGTCGAATCTTACCAAGAAAAAACCATTACCTCTATCAAATATCTCAAAACGGCCACGAGTAGTCCAGATCATACTAAAATGGTTTTTAAGAGTGATGATATCAGGCCAGAAGTCGATGATAAAACCAAGAAGGCATTTCTTCCATTTACCAGCATTTTCCTCCGCTTCCTTGCTAGGATACAGCAGCTTACCATTGACCGTGGAGATATCTATTTGTTGTAATCTCAATGCATTCCCAGCAGATAATGGCTTGAAAGCATCCCACTGTTGCGGCGATTTAACTGTAGCACCAACCGGAGCTTGAGATGAGACTGAAATTTCCCCTTTGTTATTGCATTCCGCTGGCACACACAGACTCAGATCCAAGGGAGGGGGTCGACCAGGAAGAACCGCCGCCGCCGTCGCCTTGCCTTTCGCCTTTTTGCCCACGACAGGAGGAGCTCGGGAATCCATCCGATTCCTAATATTTTTCTAATCAAGAAAACATATTTTCTCTTCAAAAACAGAGTTAAAATACTTTAATTATCATTTTATAACACTTTATACATTTAAATTGAGGTTTGAATTCATTAACAGAGTTGGGATGGAAAACAGGATTTAAAACTGGGAAATTCGGATTCTACATAATTTTATCTTTCCAACGAGTATTTATTTATATTTTTCCAATATTCGAGCAATTTATTACGAATTTAACAAAACTGACCAATCACAAATTAAATAAATGTCATGTGGCCAAAGGGGACCACGTGGGCCAGACCACGTCAAAGAAATGGAGTGACCTAAATACCCTTTGCGAGAGAACAGGAAATGAAGGGTGTACGGGGGCAAATTGGTCATTTGACTGTCGGGTTTCTTTCCCGAGTTGCTCGCCATGGTGGCAGACCCAACCTTGGGTGATTTGGGTGTTTCCAAAATAATCAATCAAAACTCAAACTTAGATATGGAAAATAAAGAAGAGAAGTAGACAAACTGGTTGGTCCAACAAATTTGGATGCACGTGCTTCGTAGTGTCGGGGAGATGTGCCGCAAGCTCAGGGTGCAAAGCTCCTCGCCGTCGGCCACCGGCACTTCCACAGACAAAATTGAGTGAATAGGAGGGTTGGTAAGGGGCGGAAGAAGCTGGGGAGGGTGTCATTTATAGGTGCGGATGTCTATGGAGCTGAAACGTATGTGGAGGTGAGGAGCCATGGCCGGACAGCTTGGGCGTTTTGCCTACGTTTCATGGGAGGAAATGAGTTATGGCTCAATTAATGTGGGAGGTCACCACAAACTCTTAGGAGAAGAAAAATATAGAAACAGTGAAGAGACGAGGGAGAAAGGCAGAGAGGAAGCGAGTGGCGGTTGTTCATTGGTTTTTTGGTTAGCTGGAGGTTGAATACGAGGCGTCGACCATTGGATCTGATCCGCGTCCACCTTTGTCCATTGGATCTCAGTCCACGATGGGTCGGGCGCGTGACAGATCAAATAAAACCGAACTTTAGCTTAAATGTGCATGTATCATTGATATCTTAATGATATAATGTCACACTTTATTAGGAAATTGATTAATGCATTTGGGAGGCCAAACGAACTCCAAATGACTTCAAATTTTAACCCTAGGTTTCTAATGATGTCTAATTTCATGCTATATAATTAGATTTTTGTTTTACCCAACCTTTGGCCTCCAATAATTATGTTGCTTATGAAAGAATATATTAATATTATTTTTGGGCAAATAATTATATATAGCTTTTATATGAAATCATTGGTTTCCAAATCTAAGATTTGGAGTCCAAGAGTCCTCCACTCACTTATTACATGCATTTTCAAGTTTAATTGGTCCATAATAAGAGTGAGGTATGAAGGTGGGTTATTATTCACCATTTTAATTTACACTTGCTAATTAATTCACTTCTTATCCATTAATATTTATTCTAGAGATCCAACATTATCCATTAGTCAACTAATTCGTGGTTTAGTGGAGATTTGCATAATTACCCCCATCAATTTCACAATTCGTGGTATTTTTGCATCTAACCCTCAAATTGGCATAAACTTGTACTTCAGTCATCAATTTCTCAAATATTCAATGTTAAGGACACAAAATGGAGAAGAAAGAAATTAACATAAAAATTGAGGTGGAAAATGATAATTTTATTGAAACTGAGAACGTTACAAGTTGATTGCAATGTTAACCGCGACGAAACCATTATCCTGAGGAATTCCCTTTAATTTGAGTAACTCAATCTTTAAACTTATTTTGTTTCTGCATTCATTTTTACATAAATCAAACCAATTCAACTATTTTACCGGCCTAGATGATGAGATCGTAGTTGGTAGTAGTATTCTATAGTATGTTTCCCTATTTTTGACTCGGGCTTCAAAAAGCCTATATAACTTGGATACGTTCACTTGCATATAACGCATGGTAAGCACATGCCACATTCCCATTTGGGACCTCAGAAAGGAAAGGATGAATAGAAATACATTTAACATACTAAATGCAAAGGAGAGAGGGGTTTAACATGTTTACCTTTTATAATAGAACACGGTATTAATCATTTTATTTAAATTGGAGTATCATGTGCTTAAAATAGGAATATAAAGTTGATCTTATTTTTAGAACCTTCATTATTTGATTAAAAATTTAGTTTTTCACTTAGGGAGGTACTCTTTTTGGAAACCTCATAAATCACATATAGGAATAGGAAATATCTCCTATGAAGACTCTACTTTTATTTTACATAAATATGCATTGACCTGTGACGTAATTGTAAGTCAATCTCGTACAACTCACATTTGAAAATTGTAAAGACCGATTTTGTAACTACTTCATCATGTCATGTTATTCAATGAAGCAAAATTATTAGAGTTACCAACATTGAGTAGACATTTAAATACTTATCAAAGAAAAATATATACAAAAGGAAATTACTTATAAATCATTCATTATTGGAGAAGAAAATAAACCAAATTTTAGTGTGAGTTATAATCATGTGCTAATCTCATGAAACATATCAATTAGGTCAAGAAATAGTATGGTTCAGTGTGAGGCCTCAAATAGGTTCTTTTTGACCACTTTATATTGTTTTAGTGTATTTATTAATGTTGAAGATTTTTTTTCTTGAATGGAATTATGAAAATAATTGTGAACTGATTCTTATATACATGTCATTTTTGGGGAAGGAAATGGTCCATTATGTGATGGTGTCACCCAGTAAAAAATTATGTGTCGACCACTATCCATATCTACTAAGGTCATCAATAAATGTGATGAAGTATTGATTCCCACCTTTGGCATTTGTGCTCAAAGGTCCACTTAAATTAGTATGCATGAGTCCTAGGATGTCAGATTACCTTTCACTATTACCAAAAAAAGGTTCTTTTGAAATATTGCCTAATAAAAAAGATTCACATGTCTTAATTGATTCAAAATCAAACAAGTCCAGATGCTCATTTTAAAATCCTTCTTGTTCAAACATAAAAATAAAAATGATGGTCCTATATATGGAAGGTGCATAATAGAAATTTCCTTAATCTATTACAAGCCCAATGGGCTTAAATAAATAATATGTTCCTTTTAGAGTAGAAGAAATCTTGGTCTATTTTTGACACATAGTTCCACCTATCTCTTCTTCAAGGTCCTACTTTTTTTCAAATAATGTGTATATGAACATATGCAATATCCATGTTTGATGTCTAATACCCATGATGCAGAAGTATATATTTTTTTCTCTATAACATAAATACTCAAAGTGAAGATCTTTGTAACAACGTCGATTGGACAAACATTATTAACTAAGCGGAAGCAATCACTAACATCGGATTACCAAAAATCACTAAAAATTAAAACCATTTGCAAAGAGATCCATTCATAAGGAAACTCTTTAACCAAGAACCAAAGTGTTTCCATTTCATCTTGGATCACAAGTACACATCCTGTACAATTCCTTTTTAAGGATTACAACACTGAGTGCCCTGTTAACAAATATACACAGGCAGTATAAAACTTTGAGGCATTAAGCCAAAACTCCGATTGAATCATTTAAAACTCTGAGGACCTGAGAGTACAGAGACGACACATAGGACTACTATCTATATGAATTGACAGACAATATCTCCTCCTGAGATCTCATTGTTGTCCTTGTTGTTGTTGTTGCTTCTGCTCATCTCTGTTCTAGGGATTTCCTGCCTTGCCTTCCATGCATACCTAAAAATGTTTTCCCACGGGGGTGAGACAATTGAAAAATTGCCCCAGCGAGAGATATAACTCTCTGCCAAAACATTGTTATTGCAGTTTATTAAATTAAAACTGAGCAGGGGTTACTTTTACCATATCAAGCAGAATTATTCATCATAGAAAAAAATAAGATAATCTCCTATTCTCAAGGAGAGCATTGCATCTACCCATGGTAGATAAGTAATTCATCTGTCTACTTTGCAGAGAATATAAAGAGACATAAATAACATTTATCCGCTAAGGAATGCACAAAGAAATGCAACATCATCCAATGAATCTCCGTATTCAATCCTTAAGCAAACATGCTATACGGATGATTACATTTTACAATCATATTTAAGCCCTGAGGAGATGAGGTATACCGCTCATACTCCAACCGACCATGGTTACGTAAAGCATCGGTACCACAGATAGGTCAATGGAAGAGCTGGATTCCCATGACCTCAACTATCTCGGTCAGTACGAGATAACATGCAAGACATCTTGTGTCTCTACTAGATAGCTTTCCAGGGTATACTGGCAACATCGCTATTAGATTTATAGCCCATAGCATATACTCTCTTCAGGATATGGCTCGTAGCCAATGCCCGATATTATTTTGTGGAGTCATGGCCCGTAGCCATGCTCTTATTGGGGTATGGTCCGTAACCAATCTCATTCATAGGACATAGCCCGTAGCAATGCCTATGGGGCATAAGGATATAATTGCCCAATTACCCCCACATATTCAAAAATATGCGTTCTGAGTAAACTCGTTTCACCATTCAGCTAATTCTGACGCTGATGGATCTGTGATCAGGGCAACTACATTATATGGTATCACTTGATTAATTAAGTACTTTATCATATTCTTTTAGCATCATCCAAGTTTCCAAACATAACTTAATAAGACAAATGCTATAAAGAAAACATGTACTATTTCCATTAATCACTTCTCAGTCTTTATAAGACATGGGGATCTCAGTCCCTCATTTCAATACTGGGAATTTTCATTACTTTGCAACTCAATGCCATAATCATATGGTTCTGGGTATTCAAACCCTTAGCTCATCATTGAGCATTATTACCACTTTTTCAAGTAATTATCACCTTCAGGTCACCTGACCAAGGTAAATATGATGCTTATTACATAAACATCTTCTTATGGCACTTAAGGCCCATTACTTCTCTTATTACCTCATACTAGGCAATAAGGTATAGCATGGCACATAAGGCCCAATAAACATTGTCAATACATAAAATGGCATAGCTCATACCTGGCTATGTTCATCATCACATCATACCTGCATGGTTAGTACAGATGATAATACATCAATTTCATATCAGCACCATGCAAAACAATATATAACATCATTATTCAAGGGTAACACCACTATTCCCTTACTAGGGTTAGGGTTTCCCATTTCTCATTAATTCAGACCCTCTTGAGTTAACCAACTTTATCTTGTATTAAGGTATTTCCCCTCTTAATACATTCCATCATAGAATACTCACCCTTAGCATATAATGCATAGGCCACACATTAGAATTGTCCAGCTATCTCACATGATATGGACTTATCTTAGTTTAAGGCATAACTTTATTATAAAGTTGCCTATAAACAATCGCAATGATACACCCTCAACTAGGGTTTCACAAGGATACACCCTCAACCAGGGTTCACAATGATACACCTTCCACTAGGGTTTCACAAGGTTACACCCTCAACCAGGGTTCACAATGATACACCCTCCACTAGGGTTTCACAAGGATACACCCTCAACTAGGGTTTACTAACATCCTAATTAGTGATTTCACATGTAGACAACCTCTTATTAAGATTATACATTGAATCAGCCTCAATTAGGGTTTACATCATGTATTGGGTCCATGCATTTGTTATGCATTAATGACTAGTACCATTAAAGGTATCTCCCACCTAATCACATTAGGTTTTCAAAAAGGTTTGATCAATTAGACCTTCAATAACATGAGGTATCCAATTGAATTAACCAAATTGAACCACACTCAATTCTAATCAATGGAACTTAAACCAATTGGATCATCAACTCAATCATCATTTGAATCATGGCTCACCCCTCAATTGGGACTTCAATTATGGTCTGATCTCAATGGGATTAGGGTTTATAAACACCAATTAGAGCTTTGAAGTTGATCATCAATCATGCTACTAATTGTGTTTCAATTGATTGCATTGGACCTTCAACCATTGAATTCATGGAACCAATCATCAAATGGACCTATGCTCATACTTCAATTGAGTTTAATAGGTCAACCTTAAACTGATTTGACCCTCAATTGACCCTCAATTGGTCATCAATTAGGGCTTGATTCAATTGAATTAGGGTTTGGAATCGAAGATCCAACAACACTCATCAATGCAAGATTGGTTACTTTGAAACTATTAAACCATTATCCAAATTGGGTATGACCTGACCCCAAACGGTCTTGAGGTCGTTTGGATGACCTCCAAATGGTCTTGAGACCGTTTGCCCATCATATCACTCAAATCCAAGCCATCCAATTAAGGTTTGGATCATTGGATTGATCACCAAATCAGCATTGCATTGTATAACAGCTTGGTACCTTTAGACCTTCAAACACCTAACCATACTCAATCCTAGACCTCCAAACGGTCTTGGGTGACCACCATACGGTCTTGAGACCGTTTGGATGAGCTCAAGACCGTTTGGCCCATCCAACCTTTGGATTCTAGTGAAAAAATCATCATGGATTGGTCTATCGAGTTGATCAACAGATCAGCACTACATTGCAATATGATTAGTACCTTTGGACCTTCAATTGATCAACTATACTTGACCCCAGACCTCCAAACGGTCTTGGGGTGACCCCCAAAACGGTCTTGAGACCGTTTGGGTGATCCCCAAATGGTCTTGAAACCGTTTGGGCTAATCAACCCAAAATCTCAACTTAACTCATTGGAATTTCAGCACTGTTTGCAATTAGGGTTTGCCTAATTGAATAGCCTTCAACTCATGATTCGTTGGGAGTTAATCCCTCAAATTCGGTGATCATTAGATCACATCATTAGGAACAGTAATCCCAAACCGTCAACGCACTCAAACAGTCTTGAGACCGTTTGCCCAAAAAGTTCAATTAAATCAGATTGAAAATCAGCACTTAATCCAATTAGGTTTCCCTAATTGATTAGGCTTCAACTCACGATTCCTTTGGATTTAATCCCTCAAATTTGGAGGGTTATTAATAAAAATAATTATGAACAGGAATCCCAAACGTTCAACGCTTGGTCAACCATCTCCAACGGTCTTGAAACCGTTTTCTCAACCAGGTCAAGTTAATCAGGTTGAAAATCAGCACATAATTCAATCCGATTGCCTAATTGATTGGCCTTCAACTATCGATTACTTTGGAGTTAATCCCTCAAATTTGGAGGGTTATCCTCCTACATAATTAGGAACAAAATTCCCAAACGGTCAACGCTTGGTCAACCATATCAAATGGTTTTGAAACCGTTTGCTCCCAAATGGTTTCAAACCGTTTGCCCTTAAACGGTTTTCTGAAACCGCATAGCCAATCAAATTAAAATGATTTGGAGTAGCTATCAAAACGGTTTTTCTTGGTAATTTTCTTTGGATAAGCATCTAGGATGATTTCATCATCCCCTTCCTTCGAACAACCAAGAACAGCAACCGTTCTTGATGGAAATTGCAGCAAGAAACAAGAGTGCATCAAATTGAAGAAATCAATCAACAAAGCATAGAGAATTGATGCAATAGCAATGTTTAATGGTTTAAGTTATAAAACCCACCTCCAATTGAGCTCCAAAGCTCCAATACCAGGGCATAAATGGTGGATGAAGCTCCTGCAACTCCCCCTAGGCTCGTCCTCAAGCTTTTGGATGAAAAAGTTGGCTAGGGTTGAAGAGGAGATCGAAATAAGAAGGAATCCATAATTTATTTTCGATTTCCACCATGAAATCAAGGAGAACGAAGGTCAAGGGCTTACCCACAGGTTGGGGACGTGATCCCTGCTCGTCCCTAGCTCCTTGGTCGGTTTTGCAAGCAAGGGAAGAAGAAAATCCGAAAAAGGTCTTGGTTTGGGCTTGGAAATGGCACTTTTATAAAGAAATTGATGAGAGAGAAAATGCCTTATTAAAATGCATTTAATTCCAAAAACATGACCGCCTCTTCCCCCTCAAAATCCTTAAGGACGAGGCTATCTTCATTGCCTCATATTCCTCTCAATTATCCATGATTTAAGGAAAAGCAAATTAAGCACCTTAATGCTTATTATATTAATATCCCATATGTGAGTGGATATACTTTTCTTTATAATAAGGTGAGTGGAATTTCACCTACTTGAGATATTTTCGTTCCTTATCTTGGAAAAAGAACGTCCATCCTTATTCAAAATCAACCAATAACATTTTGGTTGAAGGCCCTTTAATTAATACATTCATTTTTACCCTAAATTGAATTAGGGTTTCAATTAGTATTAAATCTTGATTATTTTAATATCAATATTCCCTCTCCTCCAACTTAATTCAAATGAGATGCCCCTCTCATTTTATTTGCTCTACCTGATGCCAAGAAACATTAAGGACCTTATTGAAGTGGTAATTTGCATATTGAACCCTGGATTTTGGGTAAATTGCACTTTACTCCAAAACTAGGTTTTAATGCACAAGGATTGCTTTACAAGCTTAATCTTGGTGTCCAAGCTTGTGGAAACCATACTACTACATCATATTCATCCTTATGATGTCTCAACATCATAGGAACATCTTATAATGTGCAATTTGCAAGTTAACCCCTCAACTTGGGTAATTTGCACTTTAGTCCAAAACAAGCAAACATTGCTTCAACATTGTTCAAACATGACCAAAATTGAAACATAAGTTCCTCATGAGCCCTAATCACTTTTCATAAGATAATATTAAGCATATAATCATCTTTCTTAATCAAAACACCTAGGGTTAAAGCATAACCCAGGTCAGGGATGTTACAATCTCTATCCCCTACTTCTTGTTATTTAGTTTCTCTAGGTAGTGAATACAACTCTTCTTCCCAATGACCAACTTGTGAGAATGATGATAGTGTCCTTCTTTACCCACTCCTCCTTCTACCTTAAGTGGAGACAACTTAGAATTCTATCTAGTGTTAGATCATTTGACTTTTACTTCTCTCTTGAACTTCCCTTTTCCGTTATTGACCATGAATACAAATTTGGGCTTGTGTTTCTTCATTTTTTATCTATTCTCAACATGCCAAGCAACACTGATAGTAATTTAACAGAATTGTTCATGTTGTAGTCCATGAAAAATTATCTATATGAATTTGTAACAATTGCGATATCACACCTACTGACAAATTGTGTCCTAAATGAAATTCCCATCTCTAGGCTTTCCACATAACCAATTAACATGAGCATGTAGGGCCTAGTTGGATCACCTCATGTCGTATTGCACTAAAATAATGCCTTGGAGGCATCATACTCTCTCTAGTCTTGCTTGTTCTTGGTACATGTTTTTGAAATGTGTTATCATATTAACGAATATTATGTTGTCATTTACTTTGAAGCTCGTGATTCACAAAGGACAACATGACACACTTGATACCAGTGACGTTGTTAGAATGCTTACGATAAAATTACTTTTCCTCCCTAGGTGCATTCAGAGGAATTTCACCTGGTATTAGTGTATCTAGGACATAGAACTTGTACTCATGTGTGAGAATAATTTAGTGAGTCTTGAACCAATCGTGGAATTTATTTTGATTAAGTTTTTACTTCTCAAGGACAATCCCAAGGAAAAGTACTATTTTTTTATATAATCCTACAAGAAATATGTGCAAGAGTTCAAATTATGATTAAAAATATTTTGTTGATATTAATCTCTAATTAAATATTTTCCAACAATTTTATTCGAAATTGATATCCCTTACTATCAATTAAGAATATTGCATCAGAACCTTATAGAGGGTCAAGATCCAAATTTCATCAAGTCATGAGTCATGTCTGGTTGATCACCCAAAACTTGAGTTTTTAGGTAGAAAACATTTGACAATTGCATGAATACTCTCGGAATATTGATGTAGAACCCTTTGTAATAAGAATACATATGCATGTATGTGTTTAATCATATTAAGATCACCTTAATTAACATCCAAGGGGATCAAGATGGTTTGGAAATCATTACAATAGAATAAAAGATATGACTCTCATCATGCAATTAGAATAGTTTATCAACTAAGTTCCAAGCACCATCCATGCACAACATCATGCACACCCAAAAGTGGTCTTTGCACATAATCATGTAATATTCTATCAAAAAAACATATTTCCAAAGCCTACATGTATGATTTACAAATATATCATTATATATATATAGGATAAAAGAATTGTGTACCTGAGTACATCTAGCTTACATATACCCATCACCATTTATGATGATTATATAATTCTTATGAACAATCCAACCTTGTGGATGTGATGTATACCCCTTAGATAATATGTGTATTAAAAATCACCACAGTTTGATATTGATAGATCATGCTACAAAAGAATATGTGTATTTTTAATCAAATGGTGAGTTGTAGAAATTGTAGAAACTGTTGAATGATATATCGATATATCTTATGACCTATAAGAGATATGGTTATGCTTTTTTGAACACAACTTGTCTATATAGTTTTGAATCAATTGACATGATTGTATTTTATAAACATACTCCACATGTTCCATTTTAATGGCGGGTACACATAAGTTACATGTACCATCCAAAACATACTTCCTAAGATCATATATACCTTGTGAATTACTCTTTGATATATACACTAACAATATAGGGTACATAGGGGCATCACTACTATTGGGAATTGTGGAGGCAAAGGGTGCAGTGGATATTATAAAAGTTTCATGTTTTTCACTTGAAATATCATCTACAGGAAGGAGCGATATTAGATTTACCTTGCCTCAAGGTAGATAAGCAAAGTCCCTCATGTGGAGATATAGGTGCATCTGGTGGTGCACTAACGGTGGTTGATGATGTCCTCTTAACATTGTCACTTGTGTCTCTACCTAGTCCTCATCAATAATGAGAACTCCACGTCACACTGCAAGAGTCAAATGGGAAGGAGCAAGCTTTTTGCTGGCAACATACTAGCATTATACTTATCTCTCTCTTCTTTGTGGTTAATGATGGACATGGTTCACATGTTAAAATTTCTATCACCAAAACCCTATGTGTCATTCTCTTTAAATAGGAGTAGTAAGGTAGCATGATTCTTAAAAAACCTTAGGAAACAAAAATGGAACGACTGTGATGAAGTAGTCTTCTTGTATTAGAACATTCTAGAATCAATTAAGTCAACTAACAAATCATGTCCAATCAAATGACTCAATTAGCCAGTCAACCTATTCAGCCTTTCCATTCGATCAACTACACTATTAATCAACCAATTAGGTTGGTTCATTTCATCACACTTGGTCTATCTAATTGACTGATTGGGCAATGTAGTTTGCTAATTGGAATGACTTGACTCATTTGACTGATTGGTATTTTGAGTATATTAACCCATATATCTTGTCAATTGATTACACTTTAAACTGACTGATTGGCCATTCAAATAGTCTATCATTGAACTTATTGACCACCTAAGCCTTTTAGTGAACAATTAATCTTGTTTCCATGGTTATATTCCTCTTACCTGTAAATCATATGTGTGTGACCCTAGAGGTAGCACACTACATTGATTCTAATGTCTATAATCATATTATGCCTTTACAAGCAATGGTTGGTATCTAGCATGACTTTTAACCTAACTAAATAGTAAAGTTGAAGATAACTTCAGATTGTTAAGTAACTAATGTTACAACTTCAACTGGTGATGTGACCAGTGTTACAATGATTGTATGAACCCTTTGTCTCATATATCTATATTAGATCCATGACATGGAAACATTACCCTCTTAATGTTATTTATTTGTTAATTGATCTAGAGTAAACTATTTGAGATACTTGGGAGCTCAATATGATAAATTGACTCAATTAAACATGTATATGGAATTCTTAATCCCACTCATCAAGTGGTCAGGATATCACTCCAATGGGAGGGACAAAGTCCATATACATCTCTCAGCAAAATCACATGTGTCACAGTGTACCCAAGAACCATCTAATGGAAACCCTTATTCAACATGACACTGAGTAGTGTCAAAATTACATTGAACAACATGTGATCATTATAGTGACTTCTCATCAAAGGACTACAATCACCACAATCACATTGACATATGATTCCATCTGCCATTTTTGTTTCCATGTATCATACTCAAGTTGGGTATTTAAAATACACTTGTTCATAACAAGCACCTATTTATTTGTGTTGACATCCAATATCATGACCAATGAGTTGTAGTCATTCGATAAGATACATACTAGTCTTAATGTATTATTTCCATTCCAATTTGCACAATAACATCTCACTAGGGACATAGATAGAAATGAATACTTTTAGCATATACATAATCTAATGTTCAGGTCCTCAACCCAAAATCACATGTTACTGAGTCATATTATATCTATTCATTATTTCATAATGAAGCAAACATATTATATATAATTGCCTTTCTTGATAATCAAATCAATTAAAAAGTGTACTACTATGATCATCATATGACTAGCTCCTAGGATATACTACTGACAATTTTTTTATCCCTTTTTGTTATAAAAATTAAGTCTAAGGTGAAAGGTGAGTAAGGTATTCAATCTTAAACCCTTGATAGATCCCTAATTCCTTATGTCTGGTGTATCTAATGTGTTTGGATAAGTGTGAATTACAAAACACAAAATATCTCCTTCCTAACTCTTATCAGGAGAGGAATCATAGATAGCGCAAGATCAATTGTAAATTCAAGAATCATTTAAGAGGCCTCAACACAAGTTGTACCAAAATTCAAATCAATACACAATCACTCATGCATTCTAGTTGCACCAAGACAATAACTCAACATTTTAGTCTCTCTCACGTGAATCCATATTTACTCTTTTCTTAATGACAAGTGAACTTTTAAGTGTTGAATGGAGAGCGAACCGATTCTCAATTCGAAAAAATTCCCATCCCTTAATACTTTTTATCTATCCAGTCTTTTCAATTTTATTAATTTCTTTTAGTTTTATAATTTCTTTATCTTCTAAAAATAGTAATGTATGACATGAATGTTTGTATCTACCAATGGATATCCATCCTTTACCCAATACTATGTAGTTAAGTGCAATTTTAGAAATTTTGTAATGAATCTAATCATGTCAGTTATAATATCATATAATTTTTCTTAGATAAGAGTATAGTTATCTACTCAATGATTTTATCTAGAAGTAAAAGTACATTCTCTTATGGAATCAAACTGATGGGGAACCGTTATTCTTATAATATTTTTCTCAGGTTGTCTTTTCCTAATATTTAGATTTATGAATTAATATGATATAAATCCTAGGGAAACATAAATATGAACAAATGAGCTACAACTTCTTGAAAATATTAAGTTGAAATCCTATTGTATTAAAAACAAGCAAATGAAAAGAGGATAATGATCCAAGGTGAAATTCTATGTTAATAGACCAATTTTGTATAGTTGTCTTCATTAAGGTGTGTCCCATCACCTCATACACTTTGCTGAAATATGAAAAACCTCTTGAAAAGTAATAATTCATGGAATGTACTTTCTAGCATTACATTCCCTTATCAACTGACTAAGGAAGAAATCATTTTTGAATCCTAATGGTGGGGATTTAACATGTTTAACATAAACGGTATTCCCTAGTACTCACTCTTTTTACTTGCAATCTGAATAGCCTTCACAAAACTTGTTAAAAAGATTTGACCATGTAAGACTGAATCTGAGACCTCACACCCTTTAATACAATAGGTAAGGTTTTAGTTTCTAATGCAGAATAAAGAATTATTAGAAATACACATAAGCGATCTATTAAAGAAGTGAAGAAACCTATGAAAATGAATATTGTGAAAAATATAATGGGTATTTTCTTGTGTATAAAATAGTTAAGAAACTACTTTTATTCTCTTCTCTCAAACATCACAATTTTGTATAAAAATAGTTTTTATTAAAAAGTTTTTATAATTCTTGTCAAGTAATATTCTTGAGGACAAGTAAATTTGAAGTGTAGTTTGGTTGATAACATCCTTTCATCTTTGTTATTATGTCTGCCAATAGTTTCATTTTCTATAGACTAGAAAGAAATATCTCCATTAATATGCCAGAATCTTGACACTTTTTACCACGATGAAGATTGAATGAGGAAACCTCTTTTTGGCATGAATTCAACTATAATTCAAGACTCATTTGATATTGATCTGAAGCCACCTTGCGAGCTTGCTTTGACACCTAAAAGTTTCAAGACACTAGTGTGGAGGTTCCTCCACTACATTGGGCTACCATCACTAATATACACTATTTGACCAAGCAAGATTTTCTAATAATCTGATAGTTAGCAAACATACTGAACAAGAAGACTTCAAGTAAATGAATATCAAGCTACAATATCCAAGTATCAAAAGCTAGTTTGGCTACTCCAATTCCAACCATACAAATATGATGAGAGATCACTAAAGCCATAAATGTTTCAATCGATTCTTGGATCCAAAATTTGTGAGATTGCCATCCAACAAATACACTATGAAATTATATGATAATGGAGATCCCCCATTTCAAATAAAAGTTCCTCTCAACCAAACTCCTCTAGAATACCAACAAAATCTCTATTATAAATATTATCAATAGTCCACACCAACATTCTTAGAGTTCAAAAATTCACCCCCTTCTCACTACTCCACCATGCTTAAGATTCATCATCTACCCTTCAACCAATGGTAGCATGACACAACCACAAGAACCTTGTATAATATAACCAAGAAACTTCCATACCGCTCTACCACTACCGTACTATCTCTATAGAGATAGAATACTAGGCAGGCTTGCTGTCACACTATAGTGTCAGAAAATTATGCATGCCATCTAAAAAATGTGTACATGCTTTCCATTGTCTCTTCCCTTAGCAACTTACGATTCTAATCTCCTCAATAACTTGTAACAAGCTATGTAAATCATCTATACCATAGTGCAAAATTAACCTTACTCAAACATAAATAGCTGATTTCATCTAAAATTGAGGTTTGTCTTTTTCATTCTTTCTTTCAATTTGCTTATAACAACATATTTAAACTAATTTCTTTATTCATAATTATAAGTCACTTATTCTGTTCCTGATCACTGTATTGTATTGATGAATCCTAGTACATATAAGATGCATTCCAAACTTTAAGAGAGGAGGGTCACATTGCTTCATTTCATTATCATAGTATAACTCATAGGTATTAAAATTCACCCTTGACAGAGGAGTTTTCTACTAAATCTACATGTTCTATTTGAATTTGAGAGAAGATTGAGTAGGGTGGTCTTGATATTTGACTCAAAATAAAACTTTATTTTGCTATTTTTGACAGCTATTGTGTATAAGAGGATTGATAGGAAAGTACAATGCTTTGATATAACTATTTACCTTTAAATCATCATCATATACAATTAATTTTTAACAATCTTATCTACCATAATTATTGCATTGCATATCTTAGATCTAGTCATAGAGTACAATCAAATCATCTTTCATACTGATGAAAGTAGATAATATGAAGTTTACAAAAAGCATAATTCTTATTGAGATTCTAGGAATGATCCCAACTCCACAACAACTAAATCTCATACACTTATGGGTTTCAAATATTGTCTTGATTAATAAATTTTTAGTTCCATGCCATGCTTATGACTAAGATAAGTAACTCATATTTGATTAGATATAAACTCCATCCACTGTATCATTTTACACATGAGTTACTAGTTATAATGGGACTTTGAAGAACTTCCATAAATTTTGTAAGAAAATTGAGTAGACAAGTGTTCTCTAGTGTCACATTGATCTTAAAAGCATACAAGAATCAGTAAGTAACATTGACTATATCCCTCACAATAGTTGTTCAATATCATAAACAAACAATTTATTGTTGTTCTTAAAATTTATAAGTTTACATAAAAAAATCCCAACAACACTTTTTTTGGTGTTATATACAACATTGTTGTTTGTTCTTAATGTGTACACATGGCATTGCTTTGTAGTATCTAATTTTAGCCAAGGTCAATATCTTGTTTATATTTTTTATGAAAAAAGTAATCATTAGTGTATGAATGGTGGCTTTCGCTCAAAATATAACTTCTTTTCTTACAATGAAGCATTAAAAAATTGAAATGTAACTTTTTGTTTACCAGTAAGTCACTATAACATGAGTCAAAATAAAAAATCATAATGAAATGAAAGTTTACAAAGGATGCAAAATGAAATGAAGTAAATAAAATATAATATGAAAATATAACTCTATGGATTAATGTATACTTCATAAGCAATAGGTCCTCCACATACATCCAAGAACGCAAGTCCAAGACAATAATGTTTCCAGTTGAATTAGAAAACAATATGACTAGATCAACCATCACCCAGAGGTTGAACATAGAAAGATAATTGGGGTTTGATGAAGAGGAGAAGCATCGTGCACTATAGAGGAGTATTAAGAACATGGAAAGACTTGTTTTACAACTACATCACACCCCTTGTAGATAAATATGATGATCGAGGAAGCAGAGGAAAAAAAATTTAACTACCATATTCCACTTAGAAGTAGATCGTTTCAACAACTGTATAATGGGAAGGATGGTTTTGAGGTAATACATGGTCTTAGAGCAAGTCCAGCTACAATTACATCGATGTAGTATGTTCCTCCTTCAAGTCGCACCTAGAAAATGTCTACATCAGCTCCTAGTTGATCACCACAAATAGAAGCTTGAAGTTGTCCTCCTAGCACTAGAAAATTTCCTCATTGCCTCTATAGTAGACTGCACGGACCATCAGGAACTCTTGTCATTCTATATGAATAGACAGGAAGGAGTTGTCCCCTTCTAGTTGGTGTACTACGACCAACTTGTTCTCCCACAATTTTTCTCCCTTGCTATCCCTCCCTTTATCAGGTAGGACTTTCTTAGATTCTTTCAATTACCACAACCAGAGAAGACAAAATTGTCAGAGCAACTGATGTTGTGTCTATGAAGCCTCCAGTACAACTCTATTTATAGAAGGGCAAGGCCAAGGTTCCGAGTTTGTGGGGGAATCAAAGGGTATAGATTTCACAAATTTTCACATCATGTGAGCAGCAAAACGATCACTTCATAGGTGAATCGATCAATTGGCATGTGAGACAATCGGTTCAACCCTTGAACCGATCATTTTTTCACATTTCCCAATTGCAAATGTATTAGCAATTAATATCCAATCAGTGCATAACATGAGGTCAAAACTAATCCTTGATCGAATTGAATTATTCCATGAACTGAGTGGTTCATCATATGAACTTATCATTTGACCAACCATGAGTTGATTCATTCACTCAATGAATCGGTTGGTTCATGCCCTGGTTCAACCAATATTCAGCCAATGCAATTTTCAATGAACCTGACACGCCAACTGACCAGTTCAACACTTGAGTCGGTTGGTTCAGAGTTTAATTAGTCAATTGTTGTTTATATTGAATACCTAAACACTTTTTTAATCAAGTTAAATATCATTCATGAAAAAAACTCCTATTCCAAGTGTCTCCTATGTGTGTGACCCTATAGGTTCCAAGTTACATTTGTAGTGAATGTCTATATCTAGTTTATGAAATCACAAGCAATGAGTGGTATCTAGTAAGACATCATTTCTATCCAAGTAATTGGAAAATTTGAGAACAACTTCAACCTATAATTTGTGATTGGTGTGACTATGTTTGAATTGTTCCTTTGACACATATATACAAATTGAACTTGAGGCATAAAATTGTCATCTTTTTCAACATTTAATCTTTGTTACTTAAACTAGAGTAGACTGTCTGAGATATATGTAAGCTCAATATCACATACTTTATTCACATGAGCATGGCCATGCATTTCTCAGTCTCTCTTATCAAGTGGCCAATATATCATACTCCTATAGGAGGGACAAATCCCATCTACATCACTCACATTCATCCCCATGTGTCACAGTGCACCCATCATCACCTTTATGGAAACCCTTATTCAAAGTTATGGTGGATGAAGTCAAAGTACACTAAAAGACGTGTGATGAGTGTAGTGACTTTAGGTCTAAGAACTACAATCACCACCAATAGTATAAGAGAGGATCTTGACTACTAATTATGGTTTACATGTAGCACTCTTATGGTGGGTCTGTTAGATGCACTGTTCTCTAAAAAGTATCCATGTGTTTGGTTTGATATGACATATCATGACTGATGAGATTTTGTCATCAACCAACACACACTATAGTGTTATGTGTTATTGTTTTCTATCAAACTTCCACAATAACATCCGACTAGAGACATAACAAGAATTAATATACTCTTGGAATCCATATGATCTCATTGTTCAGGTCATCAACCCAAAGAGATATGTCTTTGAGTAATATTATTGTTTAGATATCTATTATGTTACATCATTTTCTCATAATTGAATAAAACAAAATAAATTGGAAGATTGCCTTTATAATTAATCAAATTATTTACAACTTATGCCATTACAATTACCATATGATTGGCTCTCTGGGCATAGATACCAACAGACTCATGCTTGCACTTAGAGCCAATCACCCATGAACTTAATCCCAAGTGATCTAACATGACCATCATGCTTCTACTGTGAAAGTGCTTTTGTCAAGGGGTCAACCACATTGCTCTTAGTTGGTACTATACAAATCTTTACACCTCCTTGTTGTATGATCTCTCATATGAGATGGAATTTCCGTTGTATATGCTTGGAATACTGATGTGATTGGGTTCCTTAGATTGTGCAATAGCTCCATTGTTGTCACAATATAGCTCAATTGCATCTCTTATGCTTGGAATGACCCCAAGTTCTAAGATGAACTTCTTGATCCAAACAACCTCCTTTGTTGCATTTGATGTAGAAATATACTCCACCTCTATTATAGAATCCACAACTGTCTCTTGTTTGGAATGTTTCCAACTCACAACTTTGTTATTGAGAAATGTGAATCCTAATTGTGATCAATAATCATCTTTGTCAGTTTGGAAGCTTGCGTCGAAGTAACCTTTTACCACCGACTCTTCCTCTCTAAGATAGACCAGGAATTGATCCTTAGTTCTTCCCAAGTACTTGAGGATGTTTTTTGTGACTGTCCAATGAAAATCACCTAGATCTGACTGATACCTGGTCATCATGCTCAAGTCATATGAGACATTGGTATGAGTACACAACATTTAGTACATGATGGATCCAATTGCAGATGCATATGAAATCCTACTCGTGCGATCCCTTTTCTTCACAAGAATTGGGACATTGGACTCTAGATATGGTAAATCTATGAGTCATGGGTAGGTTTCCTTTCTTGGTGTCCTGCATGTTGAACCTCTTCAACACTTTGTCAATGTATGTGCTCTAACTTAGTCCAAGAAGCTTTCTAGATCTATCTCTATAGATCTTGATTCAAGATATAGGATGCTTTTCCTAAGTCCTTCATAGAAAACATATTTCCTTGTCAGGTCTTTACCATCTACAAAGTAGGGATGTCATTCCCCACCAATAGTATGTCATCTACATACAATATGAGGAATACAATCATGCTCCCAATAACCTTCTTGTACATGCAAGGTTCATCTTCATTTTGAGCAAATCCAAACTCTTTGATTGTTTTGTCAAATCAAAGATTCTAGATCTAAGATGTTTACTTCAATCCAACGATTGAACTTTGTATCTTATAAACTTTATTTGCATCCTTTTGATTTATGAAACCCTCAAGTTGTGTCATGTACACATCCTCAAGAAGATTCCCATTAAGGAATGCAATTTTAACATCCATATGTCAAATATCATAGTCATGATGAGCTACAATGGCAAGCATGATCCTAATGGACGTAACCATGCCCAGTCAAAAAAAGGTTTCATCTTAGTCAACACCTTAAACTTGTATGAAACCCTTTGCAACCAATTCATCCTTATAGGTTTGTACATTTCCATCCATGTTGGTCTTCTTCTTGATTACCCACTTGCACCCTATGGGTTTTACCCCTTCAGGTGGATCCACCAAGGTGCATACCTTTTTTGTGACATGGATTATATCTCAGAACTCGTGGCTTCAAGCCATTTCTTCGACTCTGGTCCCTTAGTAGCTACTACATAGGTTTTTGGCTCATCATCTATGACCAACTCACCACCTTCTTGAGTCACAAAGTAACCAAATCTTTCAGGCTCAAGGTATGTCCTATTGGATCTATGAGGTTCATGTGTTACTTGAGGAATTTGAGATTCCACAATGACTTGTGATTCTCCTTGTTCCTCTTGTACATCTACTGGTTCAATGTTTTCTTGTTGGTCCCAAATCTCTTTGAGTTCTATTTTCTCCCACTGATTCCTTTGGAAATAAAATCCTTTTCAAGGAATAAAATGTTGGGTTTTAGGGGAGACAGAGAAGGCAACGGAAACAAAATTTTCTTCTCCCAAACCCAAAAGAAAGGAATCGCGTCAACGTCTATACAATAGGAAGGATGGTTTGTAGAGGCATACCTTGTCCCGAGGTTTTCTCGGTGACGTTACCTCATGGCTTGCACGGTCTTCACCTCCGGTCTTGGACGGTGTCTATGCAGCTCCTGGTTTCACCGGGACTGTCGGGATTGACAGCTATCCTCTGAGTGGCATAAGTCTCCCACCTCTGAAGTAGTCTGCATGGACCACCTAGAACTCCGATCTCCTTATCCCACAAGGAATCGGAAGGATTTGTACCCTCCAGTCTGCGTACTAGTCACCAACACACTCTCCTACAACCATTTGCTTTTCTGAAGTTGTCTTTCCCTTGTTGTGCCTCCCTTATCGGGTAGCACTTGCTCTGGCTCTCTCTCGGTTACCAAAATCAGAGAGAATGACAACTTTATAGAGCAACTGGTGTTCTGAGTTGTTGTTTCTGAGAAGCCCCCAATACCCCTATATATATAAGAGGGTCATGGGATAGGGTTCTCTACCCCGGGCAATGCGGGATTATAGCAGGAGTAGAAGGGTTTGAGATTTTCTACAAAACAACCAACCTGCGCCAGCTGAACTGATCATTTCACACCCTGAAACGATCGTTTCAGGTCCTGAGCCGATCATTTGGGACCTGAGTCGATGGTCTGGGGCTCTGAGCCGATCGGCTGGAGCTTTGAGTCGATCGGTTTGTGGTCCTGATCCAACTCAAATTGACTTTCAAATTTGTTTCTGATTAATCAAATATTAATCTGTGTACAAATCAAATTTGTACAAGTGAAACAAATTGTATTTGCAAAATAGTCTTTTGAATTTCCAAATGATCTCGGTTGATGAATCGACCGGTTCAACAATTGAGCTGATCATTTCATGACACATGAGCCGATCGACTCACCAGTTGAGCTGATCGGTTCACCAACCTGAGCCGATCGGTTCATGTCATGAGTTGATCGGTTGGGGCAGCAGACTGTGCAAAATCAGTCAATCGTAGTTTCCATCAATATGATACTCCAATCAATCGGTCCAACACCTTGAACACAATGATTTTGAGCTATCAATGGATTGGGTGTTTAATTGAACTACTAAACCCCTTTATTAATCAATCTAAACATCATTTGTGGATAAACTCCTCTTCCAGGTTAAATCCTATGTGTGTGACCCTACAGGTCCATTTCACAATGGCATTGAAAGTCCATAACACTTATGACTTCACAAGCAAAGAGTGGTGCCTAGTCGCACATCAGTGCTACCCAAGTGAAATAGAAAGTTGGAGAACAACTTTCAATCCTACAATCTTTGAATGGTGTTACAGCGAATGTATAATTCCTTTGTCACTGATATCCTGAATGAACTCAAGGCATGCAATAGTCATCCTTTTAATGTTCATTCACTTTCTTGATCTTAGAGTAAATTGGAGGAGATATGTATGACATCAATATCACATATTGATTCACACATGCATGCATGCCTATCTCAATCCTACTCATCAAGTGTCCATGGATATCAAACTCCCTCAGGAGGGACAAATCCCATATCTATCACTCACCCCTCAAAAGCCCCATGTGTCAAAACCACTCAATCATCACCTTTATAACAACCCATGTTTCAGGACTGCGTTTGATGATGTCAAAGTGTATCCAACGACATGTGTTGAGTGTAGTGATTTCAGGTCAAAGAATCACATTCACCACCATCACTTTGAGAACTGACTGTGACTACCATGTCATGGTTCCATGTGTCAAACTCACGGTGGGTCTGTCCGGTACACTTGTTCTCTAACAAGTACCTACGTGTTTGGTTTGATATCTCCATATCATGACTAATGAGATTTTGTCATCAACCAACACCACAATCTAGTCTTATGTGTCATTGTTGTCTATCTACCTTCCACAATGACATCCGACTAGGGACATAATAAGAATGTACAAACTCTTAGAATATGTATGACCTCATCGTTTAGGTCATTAACTTGAAAGTATACGTAATTGAGTATTGTCATTCTCTAGACATTGAATATATTCTATCATTATCTCATATGACTAAACCAGAAATAATTGGAAGCTTGTCTTTGATGTTTATCAAATCAATCTTAATGTATCCCACCAATCATCCCATGATTGGCTCTCAGGGCATACATACCAATAGACTCCCACTTGCACTGTGAGCCAATCACCCTTGAATCATATTCATAGTGATCTTCAAACATGTCCCACATGTTACTGTGCTCTAGTGCTAACATAGTGAGTTATGTCAACACCTTAGCAAAGTCGGTATTAACTGCATGTCTCTCGTCTCTTCATTGTACGTCACACGTATATATGGAGTTGCCGTAATATGAGATCTAGTATTCCTTTGCTAATCTTTAGCCACATTGCATGACCAAGCGTTCCTAATTTGTCATCAATGACTGGAATATCTACAAGTTCATCTCATGAGCTTCCAGATCCATATAGTATCCACTAATGTTCTCTAACACATGGATACTCAACTTTTCCTTTTAAAATGACTTTAATGGAACATTTCCATTTATCAACAAACATTCACTTTTATATATCTCATATATATATTGCGATTAATTTTCTATCTTTTCCAGAAGTTCACATCATTGTAACTCTTTACAGTGAACCCTTCCTTATTTACATATAACTAGTTCTTCTCAAGTACTTTTCAAGTTCTTATTGTATTCAGCAACCCTTACTGGAACTAGACACACATCCACTCATCATGTCCCACATATGAGTTATCAGGATGAGCATATCATATTGTCATATCCCACATACAAGATGATAAATGCATTTCGTTCTTGCCATGTCCATACATGCAATATGATGGGATGATTACATACATGATAGATCCATATTCCCATTCTTCATAAGAATTGGACACTTGGCCTTGGGATACTAACTCCATATAACATGGACAAATTTTCTCCCACTAAATCTATGCACACTGAACCCTTCAGTACCGATTGCCAATGTATGCTCTCTCTTTTCAGGTCAAGAGATTTTCAAGAACTATCTCTATAGATCTCTATTCCTATCACATAGGAAACGTCTATATCTTTCTTAAAGATAATTTCCACTTTGGATTTCCATCTCCATTTCACATCAACATGTGGAATGTGAATATGCTCCCACTGAATCACAGATCCTTTCTTTATCTTTGATATATTAGTCAAACCTTTTGACTATATTATCAAAATAAAGATCACAGTTCTAAGTTGCTTGTACTCAATCAATCACATTGATTAGTCTATTGTAACTTATAGACTTCATTTGCATTAATGGATTCATAAACCTTGTAGGTTGTGTCATGTACACATCCTTGTCTGATTCCTTACAGGAATGTGGTTTTAGTATCCATATGCCAAATCTCTAAGTCATTAAGTTGCAATCAATAAGCATCATCCTTTTCAAAATGTTATCCATGTGTCTTAACGCTTAAGACTCATTTGCACTTATGGATTTCTTCCCAATGAGTGCTATCATTAAGGTCATACCTTGTGGTTTACATGGATGTCATTTAGGGTGTAATGGTCATAAACCATAACTCCAAACTGGTTCCTCTTATTCATCTAGATAGTTGACTCATCACATGACCAACTCATCACATAGATAATCGAGGTGTATCTGTCAAGGATATAAGAACTCACAACCCTTTGTGATTCTTAATGTCCTTTATTAGTGTGGGGTATTCTTTATTTAAGAAGAATTTAGTTATTTGATAATCATCCTCTAACTCTTTAGAGTATGACTCCTTATTGATTGAGACATCACCATGCCTTAATCATGAGCTCACTATGATACACTATCATAATCACTCACAAGGTTCTCAAACATTTGGTTTAAGTATTTCATTCATTGATCTCATCAAGAATTAACACTTTACCAAATATGTACTTCAACTATGATATTCTTGAACACTTCAAGATATTCATATTGGTATTTATCTAAACACCATTTGAAGTATTAGCATTAACTCTAATAGGTATGTAAATACATCTCATGTATTATACCTAATAGGATAATCATTCTCCCACTACTACTAGTGAAGATTAATTAATCATATCTAAGAGATTCATGTCTCTTACTGGTTCTCTAACCAAAAGAGTCTAGATTTATCCATCATATAGAAACTAGAAATGAATTTCTTTTGATTTATACTAATTTGATTGTTTGAGTTATCAATAACTTTTAGGTAACATTTTATCTTATGCATACCAAGTACCACAAGATAAACAAGGCATTTCCATAAAGATCATATCTTTGAAATTGAAACATCAACATTATTAATTGTTGTCATTATCATACAATATGTAAAAATAATGTGTTTCTATCCATTGGCAAATATGAAATAGCAGTTCATAACTCTATTACATGCCTTCAAGGCTGAAAATAAACTAAAGTACTCCTATCTATGGTGGCAACATTTGCCCCATTTATTGAGTGCTTTACACTTTATATCTTGGTATCATATACCTCAAAACGTGTTACAAGTTTGTTTCATGACACCTTCAGGTGGAGACGTCTGTCGCCTCCTTCTTCTTTAGTTCTTCCAGATAGAGTGGACAATTCCTTTTCCAATGTCCTGGCTTTTGACAATGGTGGAAATTGCCTCTCTTGGTAATGCCTCCCTTGGCCTTGAGAGCTGAAGACACCTTGGGCTGCTGGCTAGCATCAAAACCTTTCTTAGCCTTGCCTTTGCCCTTGTGCTTGGACTTGCCTTTCTTATCACTGATCATCATCATAGACTTACACTTGTCCTTCTTATCTGTGTCTCGGTTGTCCTCAACATGCCCAACAACTCTATCAATGGCTTGTCAAAGTTGTTCATGTTGTAGTTCATCACAAACTGACTGTAGGATTTTGGCAACGATTGCAATATCACGTTAATAGCCAACTCTTGGCTCAGAGGAAATCCCAGTATCATCAGGTTCTCCACATACCCAATCATCTTGAGCGTGTGAGGACCAACTGGATCTCCTTCTATCATGACACACTTCAACAGCGCCCTGGAGACATCATATCTCTCTTGTCGTGCTTGATCTTCATACATGTTCTTGAGATACTGAATCATCTCAATGACAACCATGTTCTCATGTTGTCTCTACAACTCGTGGTTCATGGAACACAACATCAAGCACTTTGCATCAATGGCATCATCATAATGTTTCTTATAAGCATCCCTTTCTACCTTTGGTGTGGTAGGAGCAGGTTCCTCTAGAATTGGAGTATCCAGGACATAGAGCTTTCTCTCTTGAGTGAGAACAGTTCTCAATGTCCTAAACCAGTCGTGGAAGTTAGTCCCATTCAGCTTGTCCTTTTCAAGGACCGATCGCAACGAAAAGTGATTGTTGTTTTTTGTCATTTGTACTAGAAAAGGAAATATATGCAATTTTAGTCCAAAACTCACTTTTGACTTATTTGATTGATTTGAAAGGTTGATGATATAATTAGGACTTTAATTAATTATCACTCCCACTATTTTGTTCAAATTTATAGCCCTCACCATCAATTTGGAAGATTGCAGCGAACAATCTTCTAGTGGGTCAAGATCATGAAATCCTCTAAGTCATGGACCAGCTAGGGTTGTCACCCACAACTTAGATCTTCCAGGTAGGCAACTTTTGCCAATTGCATCATATGCAACTCTTGAAAGATGTCATATGCAACTCCTTGCCATGATCACCTCCATGCCTCAAGCTGCTAGATCCTATCTAGGTCACCTTGTTAAGTCCGACTCAAAGCCAACACAATGAATATGCACCCTTCTAGGGTAGACCCACATATTCATCCTTCACGCTTCCACAAGATAGACGGTGCACCACGCTACGCCATGCCCACACTTGGCCGATCAAGCTTTTCACATGTGTCACATTTGAAAGGCATCTAAAACTTTAATATTTAATGAGGGATTTGGTTTTTATAGGTACATATACATATCCAATCACCACAATATATATAGTATGTATCATATACATGATATATCCCATAGAAAACATGTGAAATGATAAAAGTGATGATTATGGCCATCCTAATGTGATTCCTGGAGCCAAGAGGAATCACGGTCATCTAGGTCTACATCACATTCAACCTTTACAAGATGAACTTTGTGCTTTTCTGTTCTGGGTTTGATCAACTCATCTCCATGATTGATCGGCTCACCATCAGGCTGGTCGGTTAGGTGCCACCAGCTGATCGGTTGGCTCCTCCAACTGATCAGTTCGCCTGGTCATCGTGCATCTCCTCATGACTGCCACCCAATGGTCTCGCTCCTTGAACCAGTTGTCTGGATCGCCAACTGATCGGTTCACGCTTTGAACTAATCGACTCAGTCGTCGTTAGATGTCCTTCGTTCTTTGACATAACGGGAAATAAAATATATATCCTATTTACATTGAAATTGGGAAGCCCCGAGTTACATTTGGGGGAGAAAAGGTAGGAAAGAAATCTCAAATTATCTCGAGTTACATCAGGAATTAGAGATAGGGGATCGGTGCGCAGACCAAGATGCAAGCAACCACATACAACCAAACACACACATAGGGTTTATTGGCCATAACCATGTTATACATCCACCACAAAACTCATTTAAGGGTGATGTGTATCGAGTGCATTCATATTACATATCATATATGTATATTGGGATTTGTGGATTTAGGATTGGACATGCATAAAGCCAATTTTATTTGCATCGTATGCAATAAATAAAGGTGACAAATCAAAATTGATCATATCAATAATCCTAAAGTATGGAGTAGTTGACGTGGCTCTAATACCACAGTTTGGTTTTAGGGGAGACAGAGAAGGCAACAGAAATAAAATTTTCTTCTCCCAAACCCAGAAGAAAGGAATCGCATCAATGTCTATCCAATAGGAAGGATGGTTTGTAGAGGCATACCTTGTCTCGAGGCTTGCTCGGCGACATTACCTCACGGCTTGCGTGGTCTTCACCTCTGGTCTTGGATGGTGTTTGTGCAGCCCTGGTTTCACCGAGACTACCGGGATTGACAGTTGTTCTCTGAGCAGTAGAAGTCTCCCACCTCTGAAGTAGTCCACATGGACCACCTAGAACTCCGATCTCCTTGTCCCACATGGAATCGGAAGGAGTCATACCCTCATGTCGGCGTACTAGTCACCAACACACTCTCCTACAACCAGTTGCTTTTCTGCAGTTGTCTTTCCCTTGTTGTGCCTCACTTATTGGGTAGTAAAACCAGAGAGAACGACAACTTTACAGAGCAACTAGGGTTCTGAGTTATTGTTTCTGAGAAGCCCCCAATACCCCTATATATAGGAGGGTCATGGGACATGGTTCTCTACCCCGGGCAATGCTGGATTATAGCAGGAGTAGAAGGGTTCGAGATTTTCCACAAAACAACCAACCTACACCAGCTGAACAGATCGTTTCACACCCTGAAACGATCATTTCAGGTCCTGAGCCAATCATTTGGGACCTGAGCCGATCATCTGGGGCTCTGAGCCGATCGGATGGAGCTCTGATCTGATCGGTTCGTGGTCCTGATCCAACTCAAATTGATTTTCAAATTTGTTTCCGATTAATCAAATATTAATCCTTGTAAAAATCAAATTTGTACAAGTGAAACAAATTGTATTTACAAAATAGTATTTTGACTTTCCAAACGATCTCGGTTGGTCACATGAATCGACCGGTTCAACAATTGAGCCGATCGTTTCATGACACATGAGTCGATTGACTCACCAATTGAGCCGATTGGTTCACTAACCTGAGCCGATCGGTTCATCTCATGAGCCGATCGGTTGGGGCAGCAGACTATGCAAAATCAGTCAATCGTAGTTTCAATCAATCTGATATTCCAATCAATCCGTCCAACACCTTAAATACTATGATTTTGAGCTATCAATCAATTGAGTCTTTATTTGAACTACTAAACCCCTTTAGTAATCAATCTAAACATCATTTGTGGATAAACTCCTCTTCCAGGTTAAATCCTATGTGTGTGACCCTACAGGTCCATTTCATGTTGGCAGTGAAAGTCCATAACACTTATGACTTCACAAGCAAAGAGTGGTGCCTAGTCGCACATCAGTGCTACCCAAGTGAAATAGAAAGTTGGAGAACAACTTTCAATCCTACAATCCGTGAATGGTGTTACAATGAATGTATAATTCCTTTGTCACTGATATCCCGAATGAACTCAAGGCATGGAACAGTCATCCTTTCAACGTTCATTCACTTTCTTGATCTCAGAGTAGATTGGAGGAGATATGTATGACATCAATATCACATACTGATTCACACATGCATGCACACCTATCTCAATCCTACTCATCTAGTGGCCATGGATATCAAACTCCCTCAGGAGGGACAAATCCCATATCTATCACTCACCCCTCAAAAGCCCCATGTGTCAAAGCCACCCAATCATCACCTTTATTCATGAATTCCTTGAAAAATTCTAGGGTTTTTTGTTTATGTTTCATTAGGTAAACATAACCATACCTACTGAAGGCATCAATGAAGGTAATGAAGTACTGATATCCACCTCTAGCATTTGTTCCAAAAGGGCTGCATACATAAGTATTTATCAGTCCTAGTAGATCACTAGCCCTCTCATTGTTACCAGTGAAGGGAGTCTTTCTCATCTTACCCAAAAAACATGATTCACATGTCTCTATTGATTTGAAATCAAAAGAGGTCATATAACCATCTTTATGGAGTCTAGATATGTGATTCTCATTTATGTGTCCTAGACGACAATGCCAAAGATATGTCTTGTTTGAGTTATTGAGTTTTAATCTTTTGGTATTTACGTTATAAATATGTGTCTTTAGATCCATCAAAAAAACACCATAAGATATTGGGTCAATGCCATAAAAGATCTCATCTTTTGAAATAGAACATCGACCTTTCTTAATTTGAAATTCATATCCATCCTTATCCATACAAGATATAAAAGGATGTTTCTATCTATGGTAGGTACATAATAGCAATTCATTAACTCTATTACAATCCCTCTGGCTAGAGATAAATTATAGGTTCCAACTACAAGGGTAGCAACTCTTTCTCCATTTGCAACTCTTAGTTCTACCTCTCCCTTTCTTAAAGGCCTACTTCTTTTCAAATCCTACATATTTGAGCATATGTAAGATCCACATACCGTATCTAGTACCCAAGATAAAGAAGTAGATAAATTTATCTCAATAATTTATATGCCTGAAGTGAAGATCTCTAACCCCATATTCTTCTTCTTGAATGCCTTCAAGTACAAAGGACAAATCCCTCTTGTAATTTTATTTCTCCTTATTTTGAGTGTTGAAGACATGGATTTATGCTTAGCCTTAGAACTCTTCATGGCCTTACTTTCATAATTAGACTTTACTCCATAGATCATCATCACAAATTTTTCCTTTTTCATTCTTGCTTCAACATTAATCAGCAGGCCAAGCAATCTGACAGTGGTCTGGCCACGTTATTCAAGTGGTAACACTCGATAAAATGGCTATATGATTTAGGAAAAAATTGTTGCATCATATTTGTGGCTAACTCTTGGCTCAAGGAGAATCCCAGTTCTTGTAGATGTTCCACATGTCCAATCATATTGAACACATGGGTCGTTATTGGATCTCCCTATGTCATTTTGCACTCAAAGAGAACCTTTGATACATTGTACCTTTCTTCCTTTGTATGATTATGGGTTCATGTTCTTAAGATGTGTTACCATCTCAAGTATCCCCATGTCTTTATACTACTCATGCAACTCGTAGTTCATGCAACTTAGCATAAGGTGCTTTATGTCCAAGGCATCATTGGCATGCTTCCAGTAAGCATCAACCTCATCCCTAGGTGCATTAGGATTAGGTATTTCTTGCACTGGTTTATCTAGGACATAAAGCTTATGCGTATCATTGAAAAATCCTTCTCGTAGTCCAAAACCATTTGTGAAAATTTTTCATGTTAAGTTGTTCCTTCATAAGGATTGATCACAACGATGATTTAATTGTCATTTGATTCTATAAGAGATCATATGCATTTTTTCAAAACTTTTTATTTGATTTGATTATTTCTCCTTTAATTAATTTATGTTTTTGATTTAATTAGGCCTTTAATTAATTATTGCTCCTAATATTTTGTTCAAATTGATAGCCCTCACATATCAATTTAGAAGATTATTGCGTACAACCTTCTAGTGAGCCAAGATCCAAAATAATTGAATTGTTACCCAGCCAACACCAACGCCCATGATCAATCATTAAGGTAGGCAACAATTACCAATTACATCTTATGCAATTCTTGAATAGATAAATGCACAACTCTTTGCCATAACCATCTACATGCTTATAGGTGTTTAATCTCATTAAGAACACCTACTTAAGCCTGACCCAAAAACCAACATGATAGCAATGCAACCCACTTGGAAGACCCACATAACTACCATCACACTTCTACTAGATGGACAACACACCACGCTTGTCGTTCTCATGCATAGTTGATCCAACTTTTCATGTGTGTTGCTAAATGAAAGCATCTTAGACTTAATATTTTATTGAGGGAGTTATATTTAAAAATACATATACATATTTAATCACCACATACTTATAGTACATATTGTTTACATTCTATATCCCACAAAAACATGCAATAAACATAAGAGATGGTTATATCCATACTATTGTAATTCCTTATATCCATAAGAAATTACCACCACTTAGAGTCTATATCACGTGCAGAAACATGTTCTTGATGAAGATATATGCTTGCCAATTTGGGTTGATCAGTTCAACCCTTGAACTAATCGGCTCGCCTCCTAATCGGTCAGTTGGTCGTCTCCCCAGTCATCTGGTTTCCATTCCACCATCTTCTAGATCCTCAAGTCGATCGGTTGGGTCCACCAACTGATCGGTTTAACTCATCCTATCTTCAGTCCTCCTCTATTCCAATCAATCGGCTCGTCTTTAAGATAGTTGATTTGTTTGGAAATGAGCATCTTCTTCGTCGTAACAAGAAGTAAACTATCCTAATTCTATTACATCTTACATGATAAAAGAGAAACCTCGAGTTACATTCGAGGGGAGCATAGGTAGGAGAGAATAATACTTTTATAATTGGAAGAGAAGGTAGAGGCTTGGTGTGCAAATTTGACATATAAATAGGAATAAACAAATAAAACCACCATGCATAGATATCAAGGGTTATTGGCCATAACCATGCTACACATCCACCATTAAAACCAACTTTTAGGGCAAAATGTGTAAATTGCATATATATCATACTAGTAAATGCACATGTTTTGCATGTACCGTGGTTAGGAATACAAAGAAACTCAATCCTTAACATTTTTTCATTGTTGTATACACATAATCCAAATTTATCTAAAAATCTCTAGATATTAAGAATAGTTACATAGTTTCTCTACTAAAAACATAGTAAAAAATATACCAATTATTTTAACATAAAAATGACACGACAATGATGTGTGATTTACTACAACAAACTATCAATTGTGTGCGCCAATATTTCAAATTGTATGTAGATATTTTCTATAACATGTGAATTCAAATATTTACTTTAATCAATTTTGATAATGATATACATGTATCATCTAAAAAAATATTTTATTTAAGTTAAAATGTTAACATTATGTAACAGTACGAGGTTGTTACTACTGTAAACAATGAGCTCATTATATTATTTAATTATAATGACACATGTCATGATGCAGTTATTATTTATTGTTCTGTTGAGAACAATCTAGTTTCTAAGATTATATTCTACATTCATCTCAATACTAATTATAGTATTTCATAAGAGATCGTTACAATTGATTGTCTTTCGATATAGATAGTGGAAGTAATAGATTAGAGGAATTTTCTGATCAGCTTAATAATTTTAAGGCACAGGCAAACATAGAACGCATTGTTTTCAAAATGTACATAAAGCAGCATTTGTATTACTAGCCCTCAAGAAGTGTGCATTCGTGGGAACAAATGTGAGATATTTTATAATGTCCCTGACATACCACTTATCAACGTAAAAAATATTTTAATGATGCAGATGGAAGAAAAATAAATCAAAATAGAATGTTTAATATAACATTATCACTCTAAGGTGATATGTATCTTATTATTTTTGTTGTATAAAATAAAATATTGTATTTTAGTAGAGTAAATGAAGGACAATAGTGTTAATGAGTTGAAGAAAAGAAACCATAGTTGTACCATAGTATGATTGGATGAAAGAATAATTTTATCACTAAAGGTTAGTTCACCAACCACAATAAATTGTATTAGATGGAATTAGAAGCCACATGCATCTAATGAATTCATAAACCAACTATAGTTACATTTTTTATTTTATCATATACCATTATGTATTATGTATTACATACACAACAAGCTACAATATTTGACCCAAGATTAATACATGGTGTATTTTATATTTAGCAAACTTCAACATGCATGTAACCTATCTAGTAATAATAAGAATAAACTTTCCTTTGTGGTAATATTAGTCCAACATCATATTCAATATTACATATTTGTACCACTTCTGACATCGTTGTGTCGATGTACTTTAAGGTTTTCTGTAACTGTCATCCTTTGTGTGTGGGTGGATATTAGGTTTTGATCTATTATCAATGTTTGTTAACTTGTCTTGGTACATTTCAGAAATGTGGATTTGAATAGGTTTGTTACTATCATCCTTTGTGTGTGGGTGGATATTAGGTTTTGAACTATTATCAATGTTTGTTAACTTGTCTTGGTACATTTAAGAAAATTTGGATTTGAATAGGATCTTTTGTCGTTCAATTTTGCTTTGTGTCTGAAGGTTGCGAATGCATTTTAGGACAAATAACCTATGATTCTAAGTATTTTTATTTTTATTTTTATATCGTAACAATATATTAAAAAACTATTTACTTTTTACTACTTTCAAACATCTTCAACAACAAAAATTAAACATCAAATTTTATTTTATAATATTGTATTATAGTTATTAAATCAATTAACAAACTCATGAAGCAACTAAGGTTATCTTGTTATGAAAAATATATTCATCCAATAAATTCATTACAAGGCTACAAGATTGAATATAACCACCAATTTCACTTTCAAACTATCACTAATTTAAGTTAAATTAGAAAAACACAACATAATTCCATGTGTATGCAGAAATGACTATTTTATATTATAAAATTTTCAACTCACTTTTCCAAAAAAAGTTAGGGAGAGTAGAAAATTTAAATAGGCTATACAACAAAAGCATACTCAAATTGTAATACTTATTTGTGAGTTCAATAGTGGGATACTGGTAAGATATATCATCAGAGTACATGTATTATCTAAATCTCTGTTGGTGATGAGTACAAAAATAGATACTTTTTATACTATATACGTTAAAGAAATTAATCTTTCTTCATGTTAGATAAATGCAGTAGCTACATAAATTAGTTCACGTATTTTAACATGTTCTACAAGTAGGTATTTGTGATAGAAGTGGTCAATGTTGTGGTTGCAAGGAATCATTATCATCATACTATGATGGAATTTTGTAAATATATACTTGACATGATGATTTTAACTTTATAAAAGATGCATAAGATGAACAATGGGATGATGGCATAGATAGGAGTATTTATTGTAGCCATGTATGTAGATCAATAAAAAGATATCTATCTAGAAATGTAGTTTAGAATAGATACAATAGATGAAGATTGGAGAATTCTTATCTTAGAAATATCTTTGAGTCTGGAAATGTAATTTTTCTTTATGCTCTATTGGTGTTAACCTTTGTAGTGTGTGTGACTAAAATTTGAAATTGATCTACTTAATGGTTTTCTTTACGTCATCTTTTTTATTCGGCATTGTTACAGCTAAAAATCTCTATGTAACTCTTCCTAATATTATTTTATTTGGCCAACCATCATTTTGTTTTTCTACAAAGAAGAATCATCACAAGGTCCATCTACTTATTAGCATACTCATTTATAACATCATATGTGTACATTTGTTAACATGGGTAAATTGGGATTAGAGGAAAATGGAAAATGAGTGAGATATCTGATAAATTTTAGCAATATATGAAGAAATAAACAATCACATTAGTCATTAAGTCACCATGATTTAATGAAGGAATATTGGTTAAGTATCTTGACGTTGATGATGAAGTAGGAATGTTTGGGTGCCTGAATATGAGGGTTCTGAACACATTGAGTTAGTAAAAAAGCTTATGTTTCGTGGCAAAATTTGATAAGTTGCATATAGTACAATTGAGGTGAATTATGAACATCTACACAATTAACAAAAAAAATCTAGTGGTCCACTCAAGTTCTTCTTATTATTATATATTATGTTTGCCTCATTATCTATCTAAAGGATTTGGAGATAGTAATTATAATAGTGTATGCTAATGATGCCCTAAGTTGGCACCAAGAAAATATGCACTTCAAACATCATAGATAGACTATAATTATAGCCATGCCCAATTAGAAACCCTCCATCCACTTGATATATACTTTATGAATGAAACTAAAAGTGTGTTGATATAATACTTATGTTCATAGTCTTCATCATAACATCTCCTAATTGATAACATGGGTGTCCTAACACTTTTCTATATCAACCATTACGTGTTTGACAATATCAATTTATTTTCTTATTGTAGAATAAATCATGTTGGCATACACCCTTTGTATCCTCATAAGTATATATATATTCAGTAAATAATACATCTAAACAAAAATTGAGAAGTTGTGCTTCCTATAGGGGGCATCTAAACCAAACTACTTAAATTGGTCAACAAAAATATTTGGCTAAACCACATGTTGAATTACATTTATATGAAAGGCCTTAGCATAAATGTCTGCAAGACAAAGATAGTTATCCTATCCATTGGCAATATGTAGAAAAATATTTTAGAAAAATAAGTTCTTTATATAGTTCAAAATATCTAAATTGAGTAAAACTGAAAGAAGAAAAAATGCTTTGCTAGGGTTCCGGAGAGCGCGTGCACATGCGCGGTGGAGGCGCCGCCGGCCGTGGAGGCCGCGGCGGACGAGGACACTTTGGGGGATCGCGCCCCCCGGACGTCGACTGCAACACAAACGGAAACATCTACGTGACGAAGGACGAGGCCGAAGATGAAGCCTTGACGCTGTTGAGGGAGGAACGCGACGGCCCGTCCCTGAAGGTGTTGTCCAAGGAATCGCAAGGCATACCTTCTACCGGTAACGTCAACTCTGAGATGTTGGATTGCGAGACTAACCCGAGTCAAGGGGCGCTTATGGAAGAAGACCGTCAGGATGACGGGGCAGATAGTCATCCCAGACACTCATCGCATGTCCCGCTCGGTAACACAGGCATAAGCCTGAACTTCTCATCAACAAGGTTGCCGCAGCCCACAATGACGTCCCGACCAAACGCCATGGAAGTCGACTCAGGGGCCACCATGCAAGTGCAATTCCCTGAGTTACCTAACAGGAACCCAAATATATCGCAACCTGCTGAGCCGTCCAAACGCTCGTATAAGGATTCTGTCGGAAGGAACATGACCGAAGATCAAGGTTACCTATGCATCGACCCAGAGGACAACAGCACTTCTTTAAACCCTGAAGACATTATATGTACTTCTGAAAACGGCATGCCATCGTCCGGGCTGAAGCCGGAAGCCAGAGCTAACCTTCTCAAACTGTGGCAATTCACGGTCATCGTCAAGTTATTGTCCAAAGAGATCGGCTTTCTTACCCTTCAAGATAGACTGAAATAATGTGGAAACCTAAAGGCTGCTTTAACCTCATCGACCTAGCAAACGACTTCTTCGCCGTCCAGTTATAGAGAGAAGACGACTACGTCCATGCCTTGGCGGGAGGCCCTTGGCCGCTCTTCGGATCATACCTCTCTGTACAGCGATGGCAACTGGAATTCAGGCCTGATTCCGCTGCCGCCCCACGTTTGGTAGCTTGGATTCGGATTCCTAATCTCCCAATTCACCTTTACAAGGAAGTGTTGCTCGCGAGGATAGGAGATACCATCGGGAAGACAATCAAGGTTGATCTCAACACCCTAACGCAAAAACGGGGCCACTTTGCGAGAATTGTTGTGGAGCTGGACACGACCAAATCCTTGACGCTGCAAATCATGATTGAAGGAGAGCATTACCGAGTTGAATATTAAAAAATCCCTTTCATATGTATGCACTGCGGACGTGCAAGACATCTCGAAAAGGACTGCATCAAACACATCACGGCGGAAAACGATCTCAGGCGGCAATCTACGGGAGGTGACCCGGCGCCGGCGCCCCCTCCGCTCGCTGAAGGTTTCACAGACGGCATCTACGTCAAGCCTATCCAACGTAAACCGAGACCACCCCAAGGCGCTGGTAACAACCCACCACCTGCTTCGAATAACCGTTTCCAAACCCTAGAAACGCAGGAAGGAGACGAAGTCTCTACTGAAGTTATCGATGCTGATAATGTTGCTGAACGTGTAACCAGTGGCATTGATTGGCACGCACGCAAGCAGAACACAAGACAGAACAAAGATCGCTCGACCATAAGCAACCGACATGACGGACAGCAATCGTACCCCCCGCCGAACACCCAGCGGCCTGTTGCCAATCGATCCACAGTCATGGAGAATCAAGATAATCACACGGCGGTGAACCCAACTGGCGATACGGTCCTCGCAGGCAGATTGCAAGAATCACACCCTTTCGTCACCACACCCTTCTCCATGGGTGATATGTCCTCCAGGGACAATCCAATTCATCCCTACCGAAGCCCTTAATGGAATTCAGTGGGCATTCATCTCAGAAATAGGAAGGTGGTTCAATCCGGGGGTCCCTCGATCCCATCCAATCAGAAGAGAACTAAGACATCCCTTCTGCCGGATCTTGAAGAAGAAGCCAGGTCGATGGGTACCACCACCCTAGACGTTTCTAATAAATGAAGGTCATCTCTTGGAATGTATAGGGTGCTTGTGACAAAGACACCCAGCTTGCTGTCAAGGTTCTTACTCTGAAGTATAACATCTCGGTCTTTTGTATGCTGGAGACTCGATGCAGTGGCGAAAGGGCATCCGGGATCATCCAAAAGCTAGGATATGTGCACTCCCATAGAGTGGAAGCCGTGGGCTTCTCTGGGGGGATCTGGGTGCTATGGAAACACAATGTTAACATGGAAATCCTTTATTCCCACAAACAATTTATCCACTGTAATATCGAGGGGAACCTCTTCACCTTCATTTATGCGAGCACTACCAGAGGAGGGCGTAAGCTCCTTTGGAACCAATTGATCTCCCTCTCCAATACAACTGCCCCTTGGGTGGTGATGGGCAACTTTAATGTCGTCATGTTCCCGTCGGAGAAGTTTGGAAGTGATTCATTCGACTCTGCCAACAGTAATGACTTCATAGAGGCCATGGACTCTTGTTCTCTGTACGATCTAGGCGCCTCCAGAGCCAGAACCACCTTCCAGAGAGGGCTTCTCCATGAAAGGCTCGATAGGGCCCTGGTGAATAGACCTTGGATTGATTCATTCGCTATGAAGGAGATTCGTGTTCTCGAGAAGAACCACTCCGATCATGCCCCTATCATGGTATCTTATACTGACCTTTCGCCCAGCTGCAACACCATCCATCCTCGCACATCCGCTAGATGGTACACAACGTCGGGCTTTACTGACTTCTTCAAGGAAGCTTGGCCTATTGATCAAGATCTCATGACAGCATCTGCAACCTTTCTTTCCAAAGCCAAGAATTGGGACTCAACAATACGGAAGAAGGACAGGAGGGAGAAGGATAGAATTTCCAACAAAATTCAATGGAACTAGATGAACTTGGCCCTCCGTTTCGACCAGGATATGGCTCGAGAAACCATATCTCTTCAAGGGCAACTGGACGTGATCCTTCGGAGGGATGAGGCGGAGAGTCAGCAGAAAGCTAGATGCAACTGGATCCGGCTGGGTGATAACTATACCAGTTTCTTTCACTCGCTCACTAAAGCCAGAAGGCAGAGGAACCGAGTAACATGCCTCAAGGATGACAATGGAATCTAGATTCACGATCCACTGCAAATCAAATCTCTCATCCTATCCTTCTTCTCCAACGTTTATAAGGAATCTAATAGTGAGCTGCGGAGGACTGTCAGCTCTTCCTTCCCAGGCTTGTTCTCGCCTCTTTCTAGTAGCCAACGTGACCAACTTGCAGCGATTCCCTCCCAGCAGGAGATTCACCAAGCCCTCCTCTCCATGCCCCCTATTAAAGCTCCGGGACCGGATGGGGTGGATGTGGATTTCTACCAAAAAAACTGGACAGCTATCAAATCCCAACTCTACAGATTTGTTCAACTACCCTTCAATGGTGAAGCTTTCACACCTGGATGGTCGGACTCCATTATCATTCTAATCCCCAAGCTATCTACCCCTGAGAGGTGTTCTCAATTTCGACCCATCTCTCTCAATAATGTATGTTCCAAACTTCTTTCAAAGGTGATAGCGACTAGAATCAAGCCTTTACTCTGTGACTGGATCTCGCCACTCCAATCGGCCTTTATCCCAGGAAGAAGGATAGGCGATAATACTGCCCTAGTTCAAGAGGTCATTCACTCCATGGAATCCAAGACCAGCAAGAAAAAATCGATGGCACTGAAGCTTGACCTTGTCAAGGCTTTTGATAAGCTAAGCTGGCATTTTATCCGTGACACTCTCACCAAGTCGTCCCTGCCAGAAATCATCATCACCATTATCATGCAGATTATTACTTCTGGGAGATCATCTGTGCTCTGGAATGGCGAAATGGCGGGCTCCTTCCAACCTTCCTGTGGGGTGAAGCAAGGCGACCCCTTGTCGTCGTACATTTTCGTCCTTTACCTCGAGAGAGTAAGTGAATTAATTTCTCAGGAGGTTGCCAACCATTCCTGGAAGCCGATCATCCTCTCCAAAGCTAAGATCCCAATCACCCATGCCAGTTTCGCAGACGATATCATAATCTTTGGGGAAGCCGCCGCAGCCCAAGCTAAAACTATAAAGGCATGTCTCAAAAGATTCAGCGATGCATCTGGTCTCTTCCTGTCACATGAAAAATCATCCTTGTTCTTCTCACATAACACACCCAGGAACTTAAGAAACAGGATCTGCAGGAGACTAGGAATCCAAGAAACCAGCAACCTGGGGCGTCACCTTGGAGTCCCAATCATTCACAATAGGAAAAGTAAAGACTTGTTCTTATCTCTCACCGAGAAGGTTCACACCTAGATCAACCAATGGCAGAACAAACTCCTCTCCCTTGTAGGGAGGACCACCTTAGCTCGCTCGGTGCTTCAGTCGCAGGCGTGCTATGTAATGCAATCTGTCCAACTGCCTTCCTCTACCTGTGACAGGATCGATCAACTGATCAGGAACTTCCTATGGAATGGAACATCGAGCAAACGTCTCAATTTGGTGGCATGGCAGCAAGTCACCAAGCCTAAGGCGCGTGGTGGGATTGCAATCAAATGCTCCAAGGACTTCAACATCTCTCTTTTACTGAAGATGGCATGGGCCTTCCTCCAACGTCAGCCTCTTCCCTAGATTAACCTCATGGTGGGGAAATATCTTAGTCGGGGACACCCCAGCCATAATGGATCGCATCTATGGCGTAGTATCTGGAGCTTAACACCCTTTCTATTGGAAAACTCTAGGCGGATCGCCATCTCTGGTTTTGACACCTCTGTATGGTCGGATGAATGGCTGGGTGACGGACTCAAGCCCACACTCAAACCGGGACATGTAATCCCAGAAGACCTGCTCGATCTCAAGGTATCTAGCCTGATAAGGGAGGATGGCAACTGGGACTGTGAGTTCATCAACTACTGGTTCGACGATGAAAGTAGTCAAGTCATGCTAAGCGTGCCAATTCCAAATAGCTCCTTCGGCACTGATAGAATAATATGGAAGCTTACCCCCTCATGGTACTTTCTCATCAAGCTCCGCCTATATGGCTATCACTCAGACGCATGAAACAGACCAACATTTGTTCAAAATCATCTGGGCATTGAAGATACCCCACCGCATCAAGCTCCATCTCTGGCTTCTGTTACATAATCGGCTCCTCACCAACTCCTTGAGAACCCACAAGCACCTAACCAATAATCCTAACTGCTCCAGTTGCAATGACGCTGAGGAGACATGCCTCCACGCCATTAGAGACTGCACACACGCAAAACAAACCTGGTCCTTGATCCTGCCTCATTCTGCCTCAAGCTTCTTTCATACTCAGGATATCCACGTTTGGCTTTCTTATAATCTCTTAGACCTCCGTACGCATGAGCATTGGGAGACCAAGTTTGTTGTTACCTGCTGGAAGATCTGGAAGAATCGGAATCAACATATCTTTGAGAATAGGAAGACCCCTCCACAGATTTTGGCTATTCAATGTATCGCGGATTACTCCACCATTGTTCAAGCCTTTACGGTCCCTCCCATGCTTGCATCGGAATCCTCTGAAGGCTGTCACTCACCTCAACATCCTCTGATTTCCCCCTCCACCACCATCATTCATGTGGATGTCGCCCTCTCCAGCAACACGAAGCTCATCCGCTCCTGTGCCATTGCCAGAGACTGCCATGGTCATTGGCTAAGGGGCAGCGCCCGGCTAGCACCTGGTACCAATGCCATGGAAGGGGAACTGAAGTCTATTCTTTTAGGCATCGAATTAGCTGATGTTAATGGTTTCTCTGACTTTTTGCTCATTTCCGACTCTTGGAATGTTGTGCTTTGGACCACCACAACCAAGAAGCCTCCGGATAAGTACCTTCTGCTCACACGCAAGATCATTGAAGCTCTTCGAGTCTCCTCTATCCAGAAGATTGTCTATCAGAAACGAAGTTAGAACAAGCTAACTGACACCTTAGCTAAGATGTGCCTGAAGCAACCAACATTAGCTACGATGTGGACTGACTGCCCAACCCAGGCCAGTCAGATTTACCTTGAAGATATTAAGGCCTTCTCGTCTTTCTTTCAAGAAACTCTCTGATGTAACTAGCTAGCCTAGTGCCCCCCCCCCAAAATATCTAAATTGAGTAATTTGGTTTGTTGTGGTCTTTATTTAATTTTTGAATCTTATCTTTTATTAATTTGATCAATAATATCTTTTCCATGACAGATTTAATATATTTTTTCTAGTACATATACACTCCTTCTTGGTTTATAATGGATATAACAATCATGTATCATTGTGCAACTTCAAAATCACCATAAGATTATCAAAAAAAATTCACTTTATAAGAACAAATTTAAATATATTTTCTTGTTTTACACACATGAATAATGTTTCTTTATGCATCTCACATTTTAAGACTAATCTGCCCAGATTTAGTAAAAGATGATAGATGGAAGTAACATGGTACCTATTTAGATGGTTCTAGACTTGTATATTTATAGTTATACCTGACGCATGTAGCAAAGGATGTGATAAAGCTTTGCATAAGTCTTTCTCGTATTTGGATCATCTTGGTTGGGTAACTTGTTGATCAACAACTACACAAGGAACTCTATAAGAGTAAAAAGACTAATTATACTTTCACCATTCAATATGGGACTACACATGACAGTAGAAAAAGACCTACATGTCAGTTTTCCACACCCTTGTCATCAAGTTTTTTCATTTAAAAATGTGCATAATGACCATTGTTGCAGCTAGAGGTTCACTTTTGGAATGATCTGTAGTCGTTCTGACATATTATGGCCAAGTATAGGAAGAGGACCAATGTTGGTTGATACTCAACTCAATGAAAATGTGTCGACTTCTTCAACTGCCCTTTGTATAAAGTAAAAGTATAAAACCAAATGGTTCAATGACAGTAATGTCCCCACTCTCCTATTGTTATTGATTGACAACAACCATATTAGAACTTTTAGCGAGCTTCAACTGATGTCACTTACCATATCATTATATCATACAATGTGTATTTACACTATCCTTAATGTGCATTATACATAAATAGAGTGAAGAGAATGAGTTTTACGCTCTGATGACCATCACATATGCCTGTGAAGCACCATTATGCAATATTTATATAAAAGATAACCATGTGATCAATCAATGTGTCTATGATAAAATCATGACAATGATAATGTCATCTCAAGTGATATAGTTATTCTTTCTCTGAAGATTGAGATGAGGTTGTATTTGGTTCACTGAAAAAGATTCACGTGGGATGTGAAACAAGAAAGCATAAGCTCAATGATTTACAAGTTATCCTTTTTCACTTAATATAAAACATTAATTAAGGTTTCACATTCATGTGGTTATGGAAGGGTTTTTTTAGGTTTCTATAACATGTATATACTTATGTAAATATATGATTTGGAATAATACAAAAATTGTATTCCCTGTATTTGTCAGATATGTAGTGAAGAAAAGGGTGTACTTGGAGAATCTAATTACTTGATGCACAACTAATTTTTATAAGGAAAGTTTGATCAGTACATAGGCATTCAAACAAATAATATTGTAAGATTAAGTTCATATGTAACTGGTAGTCCCCCTTAAAAATCTTAAATTTTCAGAGGCTGCTAGTAAGGGATAGCATTGTTGACGAATTCTGATAGTTTTCAATGAAGATACTTGGAGTCGGACCATGTAGACAAACATTTTATAATTTACTATCCTCATAGGCGTCAACACTCCACTATGAACTATAATAAAGGGGGTGGAGAAGTGTTTCTCTCTTAATCACATATTTTTTTACAAACTATGAACTAAAATACACACAAAGGTAGTAGTTGACAACTTCTTGATATCTAAAATTCATTTCAGTAGAAAAAGTGAAAATTGCTATTTTTCTAAACTATGTTGGACACATTAAAATGTCTCTTAGATTCATATTTTAACTCTTATAAAGCAAACCTATAAATTATGTGCATTGGCAAAAATGAATAGGGAATTAGTTTTCCTAAATGATGTGTCAAAAAATTTACCTTTTCATGCATGAGATAAAATGTGTTTGTCTGCAAAGACATCCTCTCTTAATGTAGGCGGACAGGATGTCAGTCACTTTGAGCCATGCAGAACAGACAGGAGGAGGAATAATAGGGGATCTCCGACAACCATGTGGTCCATGTTGTGGCACAAATGAAAGATCCCCGGTTAGTTAGAAGATATGGAATCAATTAGCATCTTTTAAAACCAATGCACCGGTGATGTATGGACAGAAAAAATATTAGAGAAGCAAACTGTTGAAGGTGTTGCATGTAGGAAAAGAGTAAATACGATGAATGTAGAAAATATGGGAGGGGAAAAACTTATTACCAAGAGGAGAAGAACATGTAGGCGAGAGGATAACAATCAAAAGAGAAAAGAAAAACAAGAAGACAAGAGGAGATCACAAAAGGAGATAAGAAAAACAAGAGGACGAGAGTGAAGAAAATTGACGAGAAGAAATCAGAGGATGATGGATGGGATGTGAGGGTTAAATGATGGAGGACGAACACATTTACTGAGAGGAAAAGTACAAAAGGACGAATATAGAAGAAAAGAGGGACGAGAGAAGCATGGAAGGAGAACTGATAACATATTAGTGTGACCGCACAAGCACCTCTTGTCCTCAAGCCACATGATGTTGTTCCTGGCGAACATGGACGACGACGCCACTCATGTACAACGTCCTTTAATCCATTCACGCTCAGGTGCATGTTCCCATAGTATAGATCATGGTGCAGGACGACCAGAGGGACTCCACCAGATACCAGACATGGATGTATGTCTCATTGTCACCTTCATGATACAGTGTGGAGTTGAAGGACTGACAATTTTGTTCACGTTCTTCATGGGGCATTCCAGGATGACGATGTCTCATACTGATCACCTACTGTCGACAGTCGGTCAGACGCGCAGGGATTGGGGCCTCGATGTAGTGGAGTCGAGGAGACAATGCTGGTGGTGGACTTTGTAGCGATCTGTTAAAAGTTGCAACTCTGATCAGGATATAGACATCCACATAGGGACGGCGGTCAGAGGTACGACGAAAGACTGCATGCCCGATCACCCGCTATGGTTTTTAGACTGAAGTGGAACAGGCCCTCCGGAAAGGATCAATTGTAGATTGAAGCGGATCGGGAGAGTAGTTATTTTAAGAGTCATGGACGTGATATAGATCTAGAAGTTTATAACGGTTGTATTTAGGAAGAGTCCAGCCAATAATAGAGAGCTTGATAGAGACGGAGACGAGCGCTGTATTCAGGAAAAGTCCAGCGATTAATGGAGACTTGGATAAGACGGAGACGAGTATTGGTGCTTAAATTGATATAATAGAATAGTATATATATATATATATATATATATATATATATATATATATATATATATATATATATTCATTTGGGGATTGTATGTGGTATTTAATCGGATGTACATATTAGTCGGTTTAAGTATTCACATTGTATGTAATAAATAAATGAAAAATCAAAAATCGCATTGATTATTCTGAAACATAATAAATTGATGTGGCTCTAATATCATTGTAGCAGAAATAAAAAAAAAATTAACTTCATGTTCCCCTTATACAAATAGATCGTGTATATAACTATATAATGGGAATGATGATTTTGAGGTAAAATCTGGTCCTGGAGTAAGTCCAATGACAATTCTCTCGATGTTGTATGTGACTTTCTTCAAGTCGCATATGGACAAGGTTGGCAGCAACTCTTGGTTGATCATTATAGATAGTAGCTTGGCGTTGTCCTCCTATAGCAGACTACAACCTCCTCACCTCTATAGTAGTCTACATGGACCACTAGGAACTCCCGTCATTCTAGTTTCACATATAAGGAGTTGTCCCACTCTAGTTGGTGTAGTAGTATCAACTTACTCTCCCACAATTGTTCTCCCTTGCTATCCCTCCCTTTATCGGGTAGGACTTTTTTGGGTTCTCTCGGTTACAACTACAAGAGAAAATAATAATTGTCATATCAATTGATGTTGCGTCTAGAAAGCCTCCAGTACCCCTCTATTTATAGGAGGGTCAGGGTCACCGTTTACAATCTGTGTGGGAGTCGAAGGGTACATGATTTCACAAATTTTTACATCATGTGAGCGGCGAAATGATCGGTACATAGGTGAACAAATTGGTTGGCATGCGAGTCGATCGACGCAACCCTTGAACCAGTCGTTTTGTCATGTTTCCCAATTACAATTGTATTGAACATTAATATCCAATTAATGCATGACATGACGTCAATACTAATCCTTGATCCAATCAAATCGATTTATGAACCGAGAGGTTCATCGTAAGAATAGCTTGTTTGACCAACCATGAGCTGATGGATTCACTAGTGAACCAATCAGTTAATGCCCTGGTTCAACCAATATTCAGCCAATACAATTTTCAATCAACCTGACGCTTCAACCAATCGGTTCAATACTTGAATCGATCATTCAGAGTTCAGTCAGTCAATTGTTATTTAAATTGAATACATAAACACTTTATTAGTCAAGTTAAACATCATTCATGACAAATTCTATTCTCTGTGTATCCTATGTGTGTGACCCTATATGTTCCAAATTATGTTGGCAGTGAATGTCCATGACTAGTTTATGACATATCAAACAATGAACGGTATCTAGTAGCACATGATTGCTACCCAAGTAATTAGAAAGTTGGAGAACAACTTCAAACTACAATCTTGATTGGTGTTACAATATTTTTATAGTTTTTTTGTCACTGATATCTATATTGAAATCGAGGCATGAAATATTCATCCTCTTCAACATTCAAACTATGTTCCTTGAACTAGAGAAAACTGTCTGAGATATATGAAGCTCAATATCACATATTGACTTACATGGTATAGTCGTGCATTTTTCAATCTTGCCTATATCATAATCATGTAGGAAGGACAAATCCTATCTAGATCATTGACAGTCATCCCCATGTATCAAAGTGCACCCAATCATCACCTATATAGTAACCCTTATTCAAGGTCACGGTGGATGATGTCAAAGTACACCTAACGACATGTGATGGGTGTAGTGACTTCAGGTCTAAGAACCACAATCATCACTAACATTATAAGAGATGATCACTCTTATGGTGGATCCGTCTGAATGCACTGTTCTCTAATTAAGATCTATGTGTTTGGTTTGATATCATATATCATAACTGATGAGATTTTGACATATACCAATACACACTCTAGTGTCATGTATTATTGTTGTCTATCAACCTTCCACAATAACATCCGACTAGGAACATAACAAGAATGCATATACTCTTATCATTCGCATGATATCATTATTCAGGTCATCAACTCGAAGACATACGTCTTTGAGTAATATTATTCTTTAGACATTTATTATGTTAGATCATTATCTCATAACTGAATAAAATAGAATAAATTGGAAGATTTTCTTTATTATTAATCAAATCATTTACAAGTTATGTCAATACAATGATCATATGATTGGCTTTCTGGGCATACATACCAACACCCCTGAACCTCATAACAACATCAACACTTTCAACTCTTTCTCACGGTAGCTAATTATTAAACTAATAAAGCTTGTGATGTCATGAGCATTGGTCATATATTTGAATGGGTCCCATTATTAATCTCTTATTTTTTTTTGTACAAGGTAGGACACAAGGGCCAAGATCAAGCTCACATGCAAGATCTTGTTGTTCGTGATGAGACATGTACATGGAGTATCATGTAAAAACTAGAGCAAGATACACAATCGCAGAACTGTGGGCTTTTTTATGATGAGTAGTACACAAGGTTAATTACATACAACGAGTGTTGGAAAATTATTAAAGAGTAAGAGGCATCCTTATGGATATCATAGTCGCATGTATGCATTATATAAAGTATGGTACAACGGTCAACTACTGATACAAATTAGATACATACGACACTTAATTAGAAAAGAGTTGGATGTCATTTTAAAATTAGAAAGGAGTTTGTGCAAAAATGAGTACAGAGAAGAGTGTTCCTTCCAGAAGTGGAAGTTAAGGTGGGGTATCCTATAATAATAGAGCATAAATGAGGAAATAGAGGACGAACCTGTGAGGAAGGGGATTACCAAGATGGAAGTATTCAACTTTATTGCTTTCTCGAGATGCATTTTAAAATTCAGCACAAGCAGAAAATGGTTGGAATGAGCACGGTCGATAAAATTTGAAGCCCTATTGTGGTTGGGAAAGGTCCTATGGATGACTACCATTACACTAGTTAATGGTGACATGAATGATGGAAATAATAGCAAAAGGGTTTTTACATTCTTTATCAACAATATGCAAACAAAATTATGTGGTTGTTGACTTATTAGTGGACTTTTTGTTAAATTTGGGTTATCCATTTTTTTATGGTTCTAACCACTTTACATTAATAAGTACATGTATCAAACTCATAATATGAAATATTCAAATCTCACACGATGAAATATTTGTTGTAGTGCTTCTAACCCCTCTTCCCCTTTGCTCTCTTCAAATAACTTCATGGGTTGGTAGTTGGATAGGGATTTCTTTACAAACTCTCTATCACTAGTTGTAGAAGTATACATGCCTATGGTTTATTTGTTTTCTTTAGAGTTTGTTTGTAAATCTAATAATAATTGTATATATAGTGGCACAAAGAAAGATAGTATGTACAACCTTGAGGGTAAACTAAAGCTCATCTCTTTATTTTATTTTTCTTTTCTTTTGGTAAACCAAGTGTTTTATGTTCTATGTAGACTCCACGAATCCATAACATGTATTATAATATGATAGATCTTTAAAGGATGTAGAAGTTGATGATACAAAAGCCCTTCCAAAATTTGAGCCTTCTTATAGTATCTTCAAAAAAAGTAGATGTGTGGGATATTATCACTAGCCTATTCAGATAGATAGATTCACAAGGTCAATAGGCTACCTTTTTATTGTATGAAAACACTAGTGAATAGTTTATTCATCATTTATTCCCATATGTAGAACTATATTTTTGTGTAGGAACTCATTCATAGTCAACTTGTCCATTTATGTGTCAGATATTGAGTACATAAAAGTTACATAGTATTTTAAGCGACACACATTTTTTGTGAACTACTAAAAGTTATAGTCTGTATGGCAATAAATTGACACACTTAGAATTTTTACAAATAATATTTGTAAATGAAAGTTTTTGCATAATAATTGTAAGAAGAATGGATAATGAAGAAGGAATAATTGATAATGAACAAGAGATTTTGCGTGTCTTAGATATTGTTAAGAATACCTATGTCATGCATATTTTATCTATTCAACCATAAAAAATTGATTAGGTATATATTGTTCAAGTTGTAACTAGAAAATTGCATGGATTATGTGATAAAACCCAAATTTAGATGTTTATGCTACATATTTATTTATATTTCTATGTTGTTATAGCCTTAATATGTCCAAAACAACTCTATACTCTTATATTGTAGTAATTTATAGCGTTTCAAATATAACGCTTCTCAACTAACCAATTTTGGGACGTGCAGGCACCGAACTCAAGAAAACATCAATTCTCCAAATTGTCCCCGTCAAACGTCGCATTATGTGCACCAACTTAGGAGATGGTGGTCCCGCTAACCAACTAGCGAGCATAAGAAACATTTGATATTTTGGACCCAAATTTTGATGGCCAACCCTTCATCGATGAGCATCCTCATCAGTCAGAAGTTTCATTGAAGCAAGCATGTTGACCTATATTAATAGACCCCCTGGGTGAGTTTGTACCTAAGAAGCATCCCCGTCAATCTCTAGGCCAGAAACTCAGTGACCGCTGAGAATCAATGATCTCAGTGACCCCTGAGAATCAACGATCTCAGCCACCACTTAGAAATCCCAGAAACTCAATGACCACTAAGAATCAATGACCTCAGCAACCATTGAGAATCAACAAACTTAGTGAGTGCCTATAAATCTCAAAACCTAGAAACCCCATCGACTGGTACAACCATAACTTGACGACCGTTGAAACTTTACACCATCAGCGACCGCCGAAACCATTCAGTGTCAGCGACCATCGAGATTGTCCACCATCATCGACTGCCAAGATCTTCCAATATCAGTTACCATCAAAACACCATCACTCCTATAAATACGCTCCCTTTGTACATATGAATGGGTTCAGTTGGTTCATATTCCTATTTTCAGTGACCAACGGTTCCTAGATTTTTGTGGGAGAGCTCCAAGGTCCGAGTGGGCTGAATTGCACACCCTACATCCATCCCTCTAATTTTCTTCCATCCACCACCATTTCTACTATCATTCACCCACTTCCAGCCATTCCCAACCACCTTATACCTCCATACATCCACCAAAGCTACTGTTTGGAGAGGAATAAAGGTAAAAGGTGGCCAAGGAGACAAGAATATCAAGGAGGAGATCCATCCCTTCTAAAGGCTATGGAATAATAGCAACCTTACTTCCGCAAACTAAATCTCTTCCTCTACCTCTTTTTTCAACTCTTCTCATTTGTTCTTATACAAATGATGTTCTTCCATCTTTGTTCAGTGCCAACTATACTTTTCCATGGCTAGTTGAACTCCTTATTGGCTATGTAGCCCATTTTGGGCATGTTTATGTACTTTTACCTTAAGAAATTAATTTTATTTTAGATCTAGTACTTTTTCTATTCTATCTTCTCTTTCTGGTCATGATTGTTGGTTTTGTTGATCTCTCTCTTGCTTGAACTTCCATTTTACCAAGATCAAGAGATTAGTTGTAGAAATGGGTAAGAGAAGGTAATTTGGATCAAAATATGAGAAGAGGACTTCTAAGGGTGGACCAAAACTGAACACCTATTGGAGATATCTGACCTGAACCTTAAACCCAGTCTGGTTCATCTCCACCCACCTGGGTTCACGGTCTATGTTCTATGTGAATCCTCTATTGTTCCTAACATCTTTGTCTGGACCTGAGAAGGTATCTGAAATATCCAGGGGTGTTGATACGTTGTCCTTGAGAGAGGTTTTGGATCATTAATGGGGTTTTAGTCATGTTGCGCAAGAGCGAGTGGGATGACCCCCACAGGAGCAACTACTACAATACATACTATGTTTGGATATTATATGCTTGCTGGGGTGTTTGAGGGTTGTCTACACCTGAGAACAGGTGCATAGACTGTCCAACCTGTGGTTACATAGCTAGGAACCCCTTCTCCTGATTAGTAGGATTTGACGAACTCTATTTTCTTTATTTTGTTTTCTTTTCTTTTTAACATTTTGCTTGACTATTTCTAGGTAATTACATATATCAACAACCAAATTGTCTTAACCAACATAAGTGTACAATCTTAAGCATTCTAAATTTCCCCACATCCATGTGATCAACCCCATATATCTAATTGGACCCTAGAATGAGTTGTGGGAGTTCTTGAAGGTTTTGTGTTATAAATTTAAAAGTCTAATTCAACTTTGGGATCACGCCTCCACATTTCAGGTGGTATCTTGGGGCCAATCAACTTTTTGGCGCCATTGTTGGGATTATGGTATTACATTGTTTACACTCCCAAATATTTTGTTATGTAATCTATAAGCATGTATATATATGCATAGTACTTCTTTTATTTTGCACACATTTGTTTATATATATTGAATAGTTTTCCTTTTTCTTATACTTTTTAAGCCATGCACCTTGCATAAGTAGGTAGGTTATATTGTCCACTTGTCATCCTAAATTTTTCCATAGTACTCATGGATGGAAAATAACTAGCTAGTTGAGCAATATAAACCTCCACCAGCATCATATGTAGATGCTCTGAAAAGGAAGATAGCCAATCAGTCCTTGACCTTCAATGCACCATGGGATCAGGAGCTGGTCAGAGCAATGGAGCTAGGGAGAGAAAGTTTCAATTCACTTATGTCAACCTTAGCACCACATCTCCTAAAACAAGCTTATTCATTTCAGGGGCTACTCAAAATACAAGATCATAAACTCCAAGTAGCCACCAAGGTTGTGAACTACAGTAGATGTGTGCTTCAATCTATTGAACAAGGATTTGCCCAAGTGTAACAATTTGATACAACAAATTTCCAACATCACTGCATGGCAGAATTGGTGAGCGTTGAAAGCATTTATACCCAAGTCCAAAATCTTCATGATAAGGATGTTGAACATGACAGAAGACTTCAAGTGCTCATCAATTTGGTTATTAACCAATTACAAACACCATCACACGACCATGGCAATTACAGTCATCAAAACCACTCCATTAAACCTGATGAGGAACATATCTCACCCTCCTATACAGGTGGCTTGATTGAATCACCATGACTTTTATGTGAAGACTCACTCAACCAAGGGGGCTCTTCATTTTATCTATATGGTTTATATGTGAAATCAATGGAGGGATCACAAAGTCGGAAAATATGGTTTGACAATGATGATTACTTTCACTTCCATCATGAAAATCAAACAACCTCACAATGTGAGGAGCAGTTTGAGTTGCCTAATTTAGCTTTTATCCCAAACCAAAGTGATCTCTCTCACATTGAGTCCTGTCACTTTGTTTCAACTAGTGCAACTACTATGGTTTGGAATAATTTGTTTAAGGAGGATGGTGGTGACTATTTAGTTTGGGGGAGTCAGTATACGAATGATGATGAGTTGGAGCAGCATGAGTCGACACTCAGTACCATTACATTACAAGGAGTGGTTGGCATTGAAGGAGTAGGATGGACAATCAATCACAACATGGCTTCTAAGCATGAAGATACTGCAGACCCCATAGAATGGGACAATCTTGGGGTGTTGCAATTGCAAACGAATTCACTTGAGGATACTTCTTGCTCAGAAAATGATTGGATGACTCAGATTGACAATGACGATTACTTGGAGCATCCAATCTCAAATTCAAAGTTGGGGAGAGAAGAGAGGAGTCATCTAGAAAACATTCAGCCTCTTCCCTCCTCTCTTCTTCTATCAACATCATAGGGCCTACCTATTTAGATTCATTCCTTGATGGGTATCTTGAGGATACTCTCTAAAGAATTCATCTCAGTGTAGTTTCAAATCAATTCCAGCACAGAGATGACTTTACCGAGTCATTGGATTTTATTCCTCTATTTCATACTCAAATGGCTCATTTCTTTGCCAATTCTACTCCTACATGGCAGACCCAATCAACAAGACACATGTGGCACTGGTCCTAAAAATTAGGATTTGGGATGCCAGTGTCTGTATTGTAAGGGAAATGCCCCCTTATCTCTTACCCTATTTTTCTTTTCTATTTTTTTTAAAATAAATTCTATTTTTCATGTCTTTTCTTAGATAGTTTCTTTCCTCTAACTGATTATTTATATCCTTACATACATGCATCACTTTAGGACTTTAATCAATTTCTTTTATAGTACATCCATGCATTCCTTCCCTATTATCCTGAGTCTAGGTCTTGCTCGAGGATGAGCAAAGTTTTAATCTTGGGTTGGTAGGGCTATTCACCCTTCTATCTTTTCATTTTTCATGTATGCATGTTTACTTCCTGATTTAAGCGTAAATTTTAAAATTTTTGAATGTTTTAGCCTAGCTTTACTTCTTTGAAGAACTTTTTTCATAATTTGTAGCTTTGTATGTGATACAAATCTTATAGTTAAATGCTTATCCATGCACCTAACTACCCAATTTTCATCTTAAACTACTTAATCTTTTGCTTGACTTGCTCATTGACTCTTTCCTTAAATTTGACAATCAATCTAATGTTATGCTCTCTTTTTCATAGCTTAAACATCATTCTCTTGATCCATGTTGTGAATGACAAACCCAATATTTGGGACTGTTGGAAAGAGATAAAGTTTGATCAAAACTCCAAGCTACATTATTCACATAGGTATCAAGTAGGTAATGATGAGTTTTTGAGTTATAATCAAGTAGGAGTGTTTTCCTTTGATGGTATGTAAACCCTCTAACCTTATATTGAGTAAAAAAGATGAAAAATAAAAAATGTGCAAAATAGGCTTGGCCGCCCATAAATCCCAAAAATATACAAAATAGTTCTCACCCAAGCCTATCGATTAGAATACAGGGAATAAAAGCTTGAGTGTGAATAAAAATATGAATGTTTTTTCCTCTTTCAGAAGAGTTGAGGGTGGTGCCCAGTGGGTGTATGAATGTGCTCATTGTCACGGGTATATCCTACCTAGTAGTGCCACCCCAAATCTCATTTGAGAGTTACTAGGAACCCCTAGGAGACCTATGAGGTCATCCAGATTAGTGTTGGTTTGAGGGCAGTACGAGTTTGTCTCACTACTTTGGGCCAACTAGATCAGACTACATGGATTGTTTCTCATTACATGGACCAACCTGATGCAGATCAGGACCCTCAGAAGTCATTAGAGTCCTTTCTTTTTGTTTTTTCTTAGGATCAAAATAACTGGGAGGAACATTGTACTTGATTGGTCTACATGAATACATGATAATGGCTCATTACTCGTCCTCATTACCCGCCTGATCACCTTTGTGACAATTCTTTAACGCTAAATTATTTTGATTCAAACCCTCAAGAATATCGATAAGTTGTAGTAAATTCGCTTAATCTTGGTTGGATGCCCTTTGATCATACTTTAGCAGGCTAAGCTTGATTAGTGGGGTTGTGTGTAGAAGCAACATGGATAAGGAGAATTGTTGTTTTACACTATTTTTCTTAACCTTAGCCTTTATCGCCAATCTTAATTTGTATGTTATCTTTTTGTTCTTTGAGCACGGTCTTTCTTGAGAACAAGCAAGGTTTAAGCTTGGGGTGGTGGTTAACACCCAAATTTAGGAGTTTACGCTAAGAATTTATCTATAGTTTTGTGATGTTATAGCCTTAAAATGTCCTAAATTACTGTATATTCTTATCTTTTAGTAATTTATATCTTTTTAAAGATAGTGTTTCTCAACTAGCCATTTTTGTGACTTATAGGCACCAAACTCAAGAAGACATCAATTCTCCTAAATTTTCTCCATCAAGTGTCGCTTTATGTGCACCAACTTAGGAGATAGTGGTCCCTCTAACCAACTAGGGGACCTAAGAAACTTTTGTTATTTTGGAGCCAAATTTTGATGGTCAACCCCTTCATCCATGAGCATCCTCATCAGTCGGAGGTTTCATCGAAGTACGCTCGTCAACATATAACAATAGACCCTCGGGGGGTGGGTTTGTACCTAAGAAGCATCACTATAGACCGTCAGGCTAAAAACTCAGTGACCACTTAGAATCAACAATCACAATGACTGATGATAATCAACGATCTCAACAACCATTGAGAAATTGCAAAAACTCAATAACTATTTAAAATCAACGATCTTAGTGATCGTTTAGAATTAGCGATCTCTGTGATCACTGAGAAATCTTAGAATCCAACGACCAACAACCCCAGCAACCACTGGGACCATATCTCGATGACCATAGAGACTATACACCATCAACTCCCACAGAGATCATTCAATGTCAGTGGCCATCAATACTATCCACCATTAGAAACCGTTGAGATCTTCTAATATTAGCGACCATTGAAACTCAACTCCTATAAATACCCTCCCCTTGCTATCTAGAAATGGGTTCGGTTGGTTCCTATTCCTAGTTTCAGTGACCAATGATTCCTAGAGCTTTGTGAAAGAGCTCTAAGTTCCAAGAGAGATGAAGAGCAAACCCTATATCCATCCCTCTGAGTTTCTTCCATCCACCACCATTTCCACCATCATTCACCCACTTCCAACCATTCCCAGTCACCTTCCACCTCCATACATTCACCAAAGATGTTATTTGGGGAGTAATCAAGGAGAAAGGAGGCCAAGGAGATAAGAAGACCAAGGAGAACGACCCCAAAGAGAATATTGATCCCTTCTGGGGGACTACAAAGTGAGAGAAACCTCACTTCCGTGGGTAAAATCTCTTGCTTTACCTCTTTCTTCAACTTTTCCCCTTTATTTCTATACAAATGATGTTCTTCCATCTTTATTCAGTACCAATTATGTAGTCCATGGCTAGTTGAGCTCCTTCTTAGATATATAGCCTATTTTGGGCATTTTTATGTACCTTTACCTTAAGCAAGTAGTTTTATTTTAGATCTAGTATATTTTCTGTTCTATCTTCTCTTTCCGGTCATGATTGCTAGTTTTGTTGATCTCTTTCTGACTTGAACTTCCATTTCTACCAATATAGAGAGATTAGTTGTATAAATAGGTAAGAGAAGGTAGTTTGGATCAAAATCTAAGAAGAGGATGTCCAAGTGAGGACCGACACAGAACACATGTCGGAGAGATTTGGGTTGAACCTTGAACCTAGTCGGGTTCATCTCCATCCGCCCAGGTTCATGAGTGGTGTTCTGCACATATCCTCTATTGTTCCTAACATCTTTAAATAGTCTATACCTGAGAAGGTATCCATAATATCCAAGAGTGTTGATCCATTTTTCTTGAAATAGGTTTTGGGTCATTGACAGGGTTTTAGTCACGTTGTACGGGAGTGAGCGGGATGACCCCCACAGTGGCTACCATGATACATGCTATGTTTGGAGGTTATATGCTTGTTGGGGTGTTTGAGGGTTGTTTGCACCTGAGAACGGGTACATAGACTACCCAACTTGTGGTTACATAGTTAGGAACTCCTTTTCCTAATTAGTAGGATTCAGGACTCTATTTTCTTTATTTTGTTTAATTTTCTTTCTTTCATTTTTCTAGACTAGTTCTAATGTTTACATATATCAACTACCATATTGATTTAACTGACATAAGAGTGGGATCTTAAGCATCCTAAACATCTCCACATCCCTATGTTCGACCACATATATCTACTTCAACCCCATTTTGAGTTGCGGGGGTCCTTTGAAAGCTTCAAGTTATAAATTTAAAAGTCTGATTCAACTTTAGGATCACATATCCACATTTTGGGCACTATCTCATGGTCGATCATTATAAATTAGATGATGGAATATCAATCCACTTTATCCTTTTACTCATGTATATCACCAACTTTGTATAACTTTATTGGCCTATGGAAAACAATGAGCCTCTTTTGGTTGTGGTTGGAGTGACATCACACCAATCATCAATTGACTGGTTATGGGTGTTCACAAAAACTTCTTACATGTTTTCTATTCTTAACTTGGAGCATCACTAGAATTTTCACAACAAAGTGGATATGGGTCCCTATTTAATGGTATGTAAATTTATCAATTGTATGTAAATTTTCAACAATGTAATCACTAAAAAAGTGTTCTATTTTCACCAACTAGGATTTTCACCAACATAATCACTCAAAAGGTGTTATATTTATCAATTGTATGTAAACCTTTATATGGTCCCTATTTAATGGTATAATCTAGGGTATTCTTATAGTTGTATTGTCTTGGAATTTCAAAGGTCAAAAGATTCACTAAGATTAATTGAAAATGAAATTAATAGTCTAACTTTATATTAAACATTTTGTTTAGGTTGAACTTTTTATTCATATTAATTTGATTGAATTATACCTTAACTGAAGCTATAGGAATTTGTAGTGCATTATATCAATGTGTATGAATGACAAAATAACCACCCATTAGTTGAGGTTGGAGTTAGTAGATTGCTTGATCAAATTACAACTTGTTTTGAGAGTGATCCCAAGTTTAATGGCTCTCAGGTCATGTCACAATTGAAGTATAAGTTTGTCCAACCTTCATGTCAAACATACTAGAGAGTTTGATTAAATTCTTACAAACTTGAAAATCACTAAATTATAGTTTCAGATCTAGACAAATATCTGACAAAAGTTTCTATTTCTCAAAGCTCCCTAGCAGGGGCAGAGCCACAACTTTAACCTTGTGGGGGAATGTACTTTAAACAAGTTTTTAAAAATATGAATCGATTTGTGTTGTACATATTTATAGATGTTTTAGGTATTTATATCTTCAAGTCTAAATAAAAATCAGGTATAATTCTTAACATTTTTCTTGAAAGAGGAAATAACTATTTTATATTATACAATAATTACAAAATGAAAGAGCATAATAGGTGTAACATTTTGAATTATAAACAAAGCATTTTAATTTAGAAAGATATATATCCAACAAATTTGTATAAATTATGACGACTTCAGTTTTATTATAGAAAGCCAACCATGTATTTGGACAAAAATTATGTCTACTATACAAAAACTTTTCGTTATGACCGTTTAGAAATATGATAACTTAATATAAGATATAATTTAAACAATTTTCTACAGAATTAGAGTATGACAAGCAAAAAACAATTCTAGACATTTTCAAGAACAAGAATCAAATTCCACAATCCAATTCTAGAAAACAATTCAATAAAACAAACCTATAATAAATGATCTAATACTTTAACACGTCTTTTAAATAAGTAAATATTCCACAAGAATGCTTTCAATATATCATTACTATGTGTGTTCTATTCCATAATAAATATATGACGGTAGTAATAAACAAGACAATAACAAAAAATGAAATATAAAAATGAATTATTTAACAATTAATATTAATGAAAAGAAACTTATACTATATTAAATATAGAAAGTACTGCCCTTTCTCTCTTTAATTTTATTTTAAAAACCCTCTCTCTTATCCTAGAAGTTATATAGAATTTATTATTCAACCATCAGACTTGTCATTCACTTACAAATTTATCATTAATAAGAATAGAGATTTCATCATATGTTTTGTAACATATAGAATTGTATCAAATTGTGTTAGGCTTCTATGAACTTAATTTTATTTACAAACACAAATTTGTATGTTTATGGATTTTATAATATTTTGGAATTGATAATCAAGATTACATTAAGCACAAATTGAAATATGTTTATTTGGACAAAGATAGATGTTATTAGATATATGAAAGACATATGGAATTTATATACATAGCTTAATCAAAACCTATTTGAGATTAAAGAACTTATAGTTTTAAAGAGATGTAATTGAAAATTGGTACTAAGTTTCCACTCGCATTCTTGGTTTTCATGCATGCAATAGCTTTTTGACAGATAGCCTCCTTAACCACACACATCACATGTCCTAGTAAAATCCTGGTAGTTCGCACATACACTAGAGATTTGACCATCAACACCAATGCCATTGAGCTTTCCCATGTACCAAAATAACATTCATAATTGTAATCAACCCCTGAATCCAAAATAAGGTGTTGAGGGGAAACCCCAACACTGGTCGGGGAATTGGGGGAGACTCAAATCTCACCATGCATCCCTAAACATCATTCTCTTGATCCATGTTGTGAATGACAAACCCAATATTTGGGACTATTGGAAAGAGATAAAGTTTGATCAAAACTCCAAGCTACATTATTCACATAGGTATCAAGTAGGTAATGATGAGTTTTTGAGTTATAATCAAGTAGGAGTGTTTTCCTTTGATGGTATGTAAACCCTCTAACCTTATATTGAGTAAAAAAGATGAAAAATAAAAAATGTGCAAAATAGGCTTGGCCGCCCATAAATCCCAAAAATATACAAAATAGTTCTCACCCAAGCTTATCGATTAGAATGCAGGGAATAAAAGCTTGAGTGTGAATAAAAATATGAATGTTTTTTCCTCTTTCAGAAGAGTTGAGGGTGGTGCCCAGTGGGTGTATGAATGTGCTCATTGTCACGGGTATATCCTACCTAGTAGTGCCACCCCAAATCTCATTTGAGAGTTACTAGGAACCCCTAGGAGACCTATGAGGTCATCCAGATTAGTGTTGGTTTGAGGGCAGTACGAGTTTGTCTCACTACTTTGGGCCAACTAGATCAGACTACATGGATTGTTTCTCATTACATGGACCAACCTGATGCAGATCAGGACCCTCAGAAGTCATTAGAGTCCTTTCTTTTTGTTTTTTCTTAGGATCAAAATAACTGGGAGGAACATTGTACTTGATTGGTCTACATGAATACATGATAATGGCTCATTACTCGTCCTCATTACCCGCCTGATCACCTTTGTGACAATTCTTTAACGCTAAATTATTTTGATTCAAACCCTCAAGAATATCGATAAGTTGTAGTAAATTCGCTTAATCTTGGTTGGATGCCCTTTGATCATACTTTAGCAGGCTAAGCTTGATTAGTGGGGTTGTGTGTAGAAGCAACATGGATAAGGAGAATTGTTGTTTTACACTATTTTTCTTAACCTTAGCCTTTATCGCCAATCTTAATTTGTATGTTATCTTTTTGTTCTTTGAGCACGGTCTTTCTTGAGAACAAGCAAGGTTTAAGCTTGGGGTGGTGGTTAACACCCAAATTTAGGAGTTTACGCTAAGAATTTATCTATAGTTTTGTGATGTTATAGCCTTAAAATGTCCTAAATTACTGTATATTCTTATCTTTTAGTAATTTATATCTTTTTAAAGATAGTGTTTCTCAACTAGCCATTTTTGTGACTTATAGGCACCAAACTCAAGAAGACATCAATTCTCCTGAATTTTCTCCATCAAGTGTCGCTTTATGTGCACCAACTTAGGAGATAGTGGTCCCTCTAACCAACTAGGGGACCTAAGAAACTTTTGTTATTTTGGAGCCAAATTTTGATGGTCAACCCCTTCATCCATGAGCATCCTCATCAGTCGGAGGTTTCATCGAAGTACGCTCGTCAACATATAACAATAGACCCTCGGGGGGTGGGTTTGTACCTAAGAAGCATCACTATAGACCGTCAGGCTAAAAACTCAGTGACCACTTAGAATCAACAATCACAATGACTGATGATAATCAACGATCTCAACAACCATTGAGAAATTGCAAAAACTCAATAACTATTTAAAATCAACGATCTTAGTGATCGTTTAGAATTAGCGATCTCTGTGATCACTGAGAAATCTTAGAATCCAACGACCAACAACCCCAGCAACCACTGGGACCATATCTCGATGACCATAGAGACTATACACCATCAACTCCCACAGAGATCATTCAATGTCAGTGGCCATCAATACTATCCACCATTAGAAACCGTTGAGATCTTCTAATATTAGCGACCATTGAAACTCAACTCCTATAAATACCCTCCCCTTGCTATCTAGAAATGGGTTCGGTTGGTTCCTATTCCTAGTTTCAGTGACCAATGATTCCTAGAGCTTTGTGAAAGAGCTCTAAGTTCCAAGAGAGATGAAGAGCAAACCCTATATCCATCCCTCTGAGTTTCTTCCATCCACCACCATTTCCACCATCATTCACCCACTTCCAACCATTCCCAGTCACCTTCCACCTCCATACATTCACCAAAGATGTTATTTGGGGAGTAATCAAGGAGAAAGGAGGCCAAGGAGATAAGAAGACCAAGGAGAACGACCCCAAAGAGAATATTGATCCCTTCTGGGGGACTACAAAGTGAGAGAAACCTCACTTCCGTGGGTAAAATCTCTTGCTTTACCTCTTTCTTCAACTTTTCCCCTTTATTTCTATACAAATGATGTTCTTCCATCTTTATTCAGTACCAATTATGTAGTCCATGGCTAGTTGAGCTCCTTCTTAGATATATAGCCTATTTTGGGCATTTTTATGTACCTTTACCTTAAGCAAGTAGTTTTATTTTAGATCTAGTATATTTTCTGTTCTATCTTCTCTTTCCGGTCATGATTGCTAGTTTTGTTGATCTCTTTCTGACTTGAACTTCCATTTCTACCAATATAGAGAGATTAGTTGTATAAATAGGTAAGAGAAGGTAGTTTGGATCAAAATCTAAGAAGAGGATGTCCAAGTGAGGACCGACACAGAACACATGTCGGAGAGATTTGGGTTGAACCTTGAACCTAGTCGGGTTCATCTCCATCCGCCCAGGTTCATGAGTGGTGTTCTGCACATATCCTCTATTGTTCCTAACATCTTTAAATAGTCTATACCTGAGAAGGTATCCATAATATCCAAGAGTGTTGATCCATTTTTCTTGAAATAGGTTTTGGGTCATTGACAGGGTTTTAGTCACGTTGTACGGGAGTGAGCGGGATGACCCCCACAGTGGCTACCATGATACATGCTATGTTTGGAGGTTATATGCTTGTTGGGGTGTTTGAGGGTTGTTTGCACCTGAGAACGGGTACATAGACTACCCAACTTGTGGTTACATAGTTAGGAACTCCTTTTCCTAATTAGTAGGATTCAGGACTCTATTTTCTTTATTTTGTTTAATTTTCTTTCTTTCATTTTTCTAGACTAGTTCTAATGTTTACATATATCAACTACCATATTGATTTAACTGACATAAGAGTGGGATCTTAAGCATCCTAAACATCTCCACATCCCTATGTTCGACCACATATATCTACTTCAACCCCATTTTGAGTTGCGGGGGTCCTTTGAAAGCTTCAAGTTATAAATTTAAAAGTCTGATTCAACTTTAGGATCACATATCCACATTTTGGGCACTATCTCATGGTCGATCATTATAAATTAGATGATGGAATATCAATCCACTTTATCCTTTTACTCATGTATATCACCAACTTTGTATAACTTTATTGGCCTATGGAAAACAATGAGCCTCTTTTGGTTGTGGTTGGAGTGACATCACACCAATCATCAATTGACTGGTTATGGGTGTTCACAAAAACTTCTTACATGTTTTCTATTCTTAACTTGGAGCATCACTAGAATGTTCACAACAAAGTGGATATGGGTCCCTATTTAATGGTATGTAAATTTATCAATTGTATGTAAATTTTCAACAATGTAATCACTAAAAAAGTGTTCTATTTTCACCAACTAGGATTTTCACCAACATAATCACTCAAAAGGTGTTATATTTATCAATTGTATGTAAACCTTTATATGGTCCCTATTTAATGGTATAATCTAGGGTATTCTTATAGTTGTATTGTCTTGGAATTTCAAAGGTCAAAAGATTCACTAAGATTAATTGAAAATGAAATTAATAGTCTAACTTTATATTAAACATTTTGTTTAGGTTGAACTTTTTATTCATATTAATTTGATTGAATTATACCTTAACTGAAGCTATAGGAATTTGTAGTGCATTATATCAATGTGTATGAATGACAAAATAACCACCCATTAGTTGAGGTTGGAGTTAGTAGATTGCTTGATCAAATTACAACTTGTTTTGAGAGTGATCCCAAGTTTAATGGCTCTCAGGTCATGTCACAATTGAAGTATAAGTTTGTCCAACCTTCATGTCAAACATACTAGAGAGTTTGATTAAATTCTTACAAACTTGAAAATCACTAAATTATAGTTTCAGATCTAGACAAATATCTGACAAAAGTTTCTATTTCTCAAAGCTCCCTAGCAGGGGCAGAGCCACAACTTTAACCTTGTGGGGGAATGTACTTTAAACAAGTTTTTAAAAATATGAATCGATTTGTGTTGTACATATTTATAGATGTTTTAGGTATTTATATCTTCAAGTCTAAATAAAAATCAGGTATAATTCTTAACATTTTTCTTGAAAGAGGAAATAACTATTTTATATTATACAATAATTACAAAATGAAAGAGCATAATAGGTGTAACATTTTGAATTATAAACAAAGCATTTTAATTTAGAAAGATATATATCCAACAAATTTGTATAAATTATGACGACTTCAGTTTTATTATAGAAAGCCAACCATGTATTTGGACAAAAATTATGTCTACTATACAAAAACTTTTCGTTATGACCGTTTAGAAATATGATAACTTAATATAAGATATAATTTAAACAATTTTCTACAGAATTAGAGTATGACAAGCAAAAAACAATTCTAGACATTTTCAAGAACAAGAATCAAATTCCACAATCCAATTCTAGAAAACAATTCAATAAAACAAACCTATAATAAATGATCTAATACTTTAACACGTCTTTTAAATAAGTAAATATTCCACAAGAATGCTTTCAATATATCATTACTATGTGTGTTCTATTCCATAATAAATATATGACGGTAGTAATAAACAAGACAATAACAAAAAATGAAATATAAAAATGAATTATTTAACAATTAATATTAATGAAAAGAAACTTATACTATATTAAATATAGAAAGTACTGCCCTTTCTCTCTTTAATTTTATTTTAAAAACCCTCTCTCTTATCCTAGAAGTTATATAGAATTTATTATTCAACCATCAGACTTGTCATTCACTTACAAATTTATCATTAATAAGAATAGAGATTTCATCATATGTTTTGTAACATATAGAATTGTATCAAATTGTGTTAGGCTTCTATGAACTTAATTTTATTTACAAACACAAATTTGTATGTTTATGGATTTTATAATATTTTGGAATTGATAATCAAGATTACATTAAGCACAAATTGAAATATGTTTATTTGGACAAAGATAGATGTTATTAGATATATGAAAGACATATGGAATTTATATACATAGCTTAATCAAAACCTATTTGAGATTAAAGAACTTATAGTTTTAAAGAGATGTAATTGAAAATTGGTACTAAGTTTCCACTCGCATTCTTGGTTTTCATGCATGCAATAGCTTTTTGACAGATAGCCTCCTTAACCACACACATCACATGTCCTAGTAAAATCCTGGTAGTTCGCACATACACTAGAGATTTGACCATCAACACCAATGCCATTGAGCTTTCCCATGTACCAAAATAACATTCATAATTGTAATCAACCCCTGAATCCAAAATAAGGTGTTGAGGGGAAACCCCAACACTGGTCGGGGAATTGGGGGAGACTCAAATCTCACCATGCATCCCTAAAGATGTATACTCCCTTGTTTTAGGATAAATATCATTGATCAAGAGAGACAACAAGGCCAAATAAGAAATTGTCACACATATAAAATAAGAGAAGTAAAAAGAGAAAAGGAAAGAGAGGAGAAAATCCTTCGAGTAGGGATTTGTCCACCATCTGGGGCTGGTGGTAGAGACCACGGGTCACCAAGACCACATCAATCTCTTTCCAGGTCCATGTAGGGTCAAAATTTCTAGAGGTCTCTATCAAATGATGTAACAACCTCATCGGAGCTGAAGGTATCGTCCCATGACCTATATCAGAAAGTGATGTCATCACTGGCCACCCTGTCAGAAATGGGAAAATGACATTCATTTGAGAAAATTCAGACTCCACTATGGAAGAGGTTCATGTAGCCTAGGGGGAAAGGGAAAGAGGAACTCCGACCGAGAGAACCCCCCTAAGGGTAGAACACATCCAATAGAAGAGTCGGCAACAATTCAGAATTTTTTGAAAGATCTGTCAGACTATTTGATATTTATTCCATAATTTGGATTTATTAAATTATCAACAAACACAAAATATTTATCTCAAATATTTTTTGTTTATAGGAGGTTGATTTTGATTCCTAAAATGATTAATTGTTGTTATGATTATGACTAATAGTAAAATAAAAAAATTGGTTGATAACAAAATTGGAGGGTTCTCTACTATCTTCATATCACTTGTCTTTATATATTTTTTGTTAACTTTATAGATGATTAGATTTTATTAACATGAATAAGAAACTTAGTCACAAAAAGTATATTGTAGAGGGATTTTAACAAATTATTTGTAGTATCGTCAATTTCCAATAGAAAAAAGGTTTAATATTATCATGATCATTATGAAATTTAAATAATAATCTTCAAAACATTACTTAAAATAAGGTGTACAACTGGGATATTGGGGATTGCATCTTATAATATAGAGTGACAATGATTTTATATATATCTTCAAGCTTATTTATTTGTATTTAACGTATCTATCTATTAAGTTTGCAGAAACTCCTCTCACCCCTAACTCCGCCCTTGCTCCCTAGGGTCCTAATTAAGGATACTATGGATTAAAATATTATTAGTAATCTTCCTTTTACAAACCAAAAATAAATGATCTTTTAAAAATAGGTATAATACATTGAGAACAAAAGTACGAGTAGTTTGTTTTCCCATCGAATTTGTATCAAGTAGTGTGTTGTTCTAACTCATATATCCCTAACATACAAAACATACCAGTCATAAGAAAAAAGAAAATGGAGAATATATATATACTTAGTAAAAGTAGGTGTTTTAATATTCCTTTAGGAGAAAAATGTCCTCCTTTTCTATTATTGGGACTATTTCCATAATAAAATGAATATATTTAAAAGGATGTAAAATTTGAATACAAAGATCATACCTATTGATTTCTTAGATTATCACGATACAAATATAAAGATAAGTGAGTGTAACCAATTGTTGTATTAATATGATTCCATCTATCGAACTTATGCACTATTATTTGAGTTCAATCAAAATCCTCTTTCATTTGTGAATTGGGAACAAATCTATAACTTATCTTTTACTAATAAAATCACAAAAAAATAACTATTGAATGGATATGAAAACTTGTTATGATATTATTTTTCTATTATGAGGTTTTCCTCCCTATCTAAATAAATAATTGCAAGGTGGGTAAAGTAAGAATACAACCCCTTTATTGTTAGACCCCACTTGTTTAAAAAATAGTGTTTGTGGAACCTCGCGGTGATAAAATCTTGATAGGATGCATTTAAATAAGTGTTTTTTCTTGTTTAAACTATCCCTTATGGTGAAATTCCAAGTAACCTTTTGCTTTAACTAATCCTAATAAACCCCCTATACTGTTACTTGTCATCAAGTATCTAATACATTCACTAGCTTGAGCTATTTATTTTGATTTTCTATATTTTCTTTATTTTTTGTAACTTGATTGCTTATTTATTTATTTCCATTTTATATTTTTTATTGAATATGTTATTCATAGAATAACAATGTAACATGTCCTAAATTAAATTGTTGTAGTCTGTCATAGTCAGATATTTATTTGATTGTTTTATTCTGGCTCAATTTTAGGTCTAAATCTTTTGTATAAAATACTAATAGATGTCATTGTCTTGGTTCCTTTTAGGTTAGATAACGTTAAGGTCATTGCGAAAGATCCGTCTAAGAACCTATCCTAAACCAACATTTTGTAAAGTGGTAAATCCGAAACTAAACCCAGTTTTTTTGTTTAGACCGAACCAAAGTAATTGTGGAATATCTCACATGGCATTGAATGAACTGAAAAATCTTATTACAAGTCGATATATATTATATCATATACCCTAGATATTACATGATTGTTTGCATTTTTCAACCAGCGACCGATCAATGCTAACAAAATCCAAAAGGCGATTTCAATCAAGGCGTTGATGTCAAAATCTAAAACCGGCCATCCCTTATTTTATGATATTGCTTGTTAATTTGTTTCTTTGTCTATTTATATATTTTTTGTTAAGACTTTACTTAAACAAGATCAGTTGTATAGGTTTGTACTATCCTATCCTTTGGAAAAAAAGGAGATAGGGCCAGAGTATGGTTGATGACATCTGGTCTCATGGTCTGAGAATGATTAAGAACCTATATCTGCTGCGGGGTGGATCCTAGAGTTGTAGAAATAATATTTTTACTCACTGGGAACAACAAAAGACCTAGATCATATGCCTATGACAAAGTTTTTGACTATTTGAATTAACATTATATTTTTCATTTCATGTTATGTTTTGGATATCACATGGATGAATACAGAATCTGACAAATATATATGTCCTAATGTAAGGTCGATTATGGGTCGGCACTACTATAGAACAGATCTTTAGCGTCGGTTAATTAAGGGTTTTAGTGTCGGTTTCCAAGTGACACCCAAGTAGACGCCACTAAAGGTGGACCCTTCAGCGTCGGTTCCCAACTGACGCCAAAAAGCTTCCTGCCACCGAAACTACACCAGAAAAGTGACTATAGGCGTCAGTTTTTTAAGAACATTTATACTATATAATTGTTACATATGTCGGTTATTAAAAAAACCGATGTCACAACGCTTCCCGCCACCAAAAACGCACCAGCAAAGGGTCTATAGGCATCAGTTTTGTAAGATAACTGACGCCATCTCTCCTGCCACCACGGTCGTGCTTCCCAGCACGGCACGGCCGTGTTTCCTGACCATATCAGCTGAACTGACGTCTGTTTTGTGCTAATAACCGACGCCATATCTCCTGTCTGCCACCACGGCCGTGCTTCCCAGCACGGACATGGTTCCTGGATACATAGACGTCGGTTTTTTATCAAAAACCGTCGCCGTATGTCTTTGGTGTCGGTTTTGATCAAATAATCGACACCTATGTTAAGATTTTTTTTAATCAATTTGCAGGCATGTTGTATGGCTGGTCAGCAGGATGAGAACCTACTGTTCAGTTCTGAACTGCACGTTTATGACATCCATTGATATAAGCCAACAACAGGCCACAAACCTACAAAATTAATAAGATGGACAATATTATATATATGTGATTCACACACATGTATAAGCACATTTAATTCATATTATTTTTTCATCACACATGTGTAGAAACCAATAGCAACCTGCAGTTTCATTCATTTTATCTCTTTTCACATTCAGACACATGTAGAAACATTTATGCATTGATCATCTTCACACACATATAACAATTCATAAAAATTCATTCACATTCACACAAAAATAATTATGAGAACAAAGTTATTCTTTATTCATCATTGTCAATAAAATTAAATCTAAAAATTCCCACTCTTTGTAGGGATTTTGCCCATTCTTCTCTTACAGCATCTAATTCATCTCTTGTATAGGGAGCATGTACATCAAAATGCATTCCACCTATGCTGAAGTCAGCAATTTTAAAGACCTGCAAAGAGAATGACGTATATATATAATTAATAATATATAATAAGATTGATATATTTTATATTATCTAATGAAACTATGTATAATACTTGTTGTATCTTATCGATTTCCATTACGGCATGTTTGATGATTAGGTCCATAAATAGCATCACATAGTAGGTACATGCCCAGCCGTTGTCTTGTGTAGCACACTATAAATTGAAACATACAAAATATTTAAAAATACAAATAAGCACAGTTCACATAAATAATATATACATTGGAGTCAGGAAATTACTTTCACATTCTCCCAAATTAGTGACAGATCCTTTTTCCTGGGGACCTTTCCTCCAGCTTTTTTCTACTCTTGTAAAGCCCTACATATGTTAATGTAACCCATTAAATTGCATAACTAAATAGTAATGTAGTGATAGATGTTAACAGATATAAAAACATGAAATATTTCTCATGAGAATAATGGCTTTTAATTGCATGTCCGTATAATTCCAACTCATTCCTCGCAGGATCTAGATAATAGATAGTGAACATCTTGGAGATAATAACTAGTAACTCAAAATGCTTATCACTACAGGTAAGAAAGTTAAAAATTAATAACTCAAAATTCACAATAAAAATGTAATTTTCTTAAGTTCAAATTATAAACAAAGTAAACTTACTCGACATTGAATGGAGCTATTATCACTGTCTTCTTATTTTTACCAAAATATTCAAAAGCATCACAATAGTATAAAGTAACTGAAGAAGGGTCTGTATCTACAATACTAATCAAAGATGGAACCAAAAATCCCACGTGGGAAAACCCAAAATCTCTACATATCTTGTGTAAGTGGCTACAAAACATGTATTATGTATGCATTAATATATAAGAAACCAAGGTATATGAATGTATAAACAAGATCTCACCATATCCGTAGCTCTATCATAGATGTGTTCAGCCATTGATAACTAAACAACTCCACAATATCTTGTATAAATATCTTGTTTTCGTATGATTGACCTGCATTAATACGTACGTATGCAGAACTTGTATTGTGTATGCATTAATATGTATGCTAAACTTGTATAAATAGATTGTTATCGTATGATTTACCTGCACAATCCTTCGGAATATTAATAAGTATAGGGAAATTTGTATCATGTTCGTCGATCCATACTACCACACCCCTACAATTAGGACCTATCGATGTGTGTAGGTCCCTTGGAAGCCAACTTGATAGTCGAGGAGGTGGAGGCTGAGATGTAGTGGGTCTCGTCTTTTTTACCTGTATATATAATTTTAGATCAATTGACTCATATATACACACTAACAAATTAAAGTAATAGAAATTTATCATACAATATCAGTATAGAGGACATCCCCTTTGGGCCACAGTATCACTCCGCCTACTGCCTCACCAAGTGTTTCAGCATCTGGGTGTGCATGATGCAGTGCAAGATCCATCCAGTTGGGGAATACATGTATCGGGCTCACACGTACCACACCAGCTGGTATTGGATACCCGTGAAACATGCACCCTTTAAGGGGTGGGTAAGCCGACGCCTCTGCAACGATATATTCTTGACTTTTTAGTTGGCATGGCTTCAACCCCTACAAATTTACATAAAGAATGTTACATGCATATATACACAAACATATCATCTTGAACAGACTAGCTATTATATCATAAAAATACTTACAGAGGATGTGCTAGGTAGTAGATCTACAGGATTACTCCCAACCACTTCTACAATAGGAGAAGAGCGGCCCGCCACAGGTACTGTCTGAGTGGCATGCTAAGATGCCTACCACTTCGTCATTGTTTCTTAGATTCTCTTCTCAATTAACAAATCTACCTATACATGGATAAAAGAAACGCTAGCTTTTGATTATTGAATTCTCTTTTGCAATAATATTCTAAAATAAGAATAGGTTACCTCATCTTGTAAAAGTCCCGCTTTTGAGACAGATTTGTGTTGGGATGGCCCAAAGAACGCTTTGATGCCCACACCAGCGACTACACCCCGAACACGTCTAGGGTGCTCTGGGTTACCCAGAACAACTATCAGTTCATCCATTGTACCCTGAGGGATGAACTTGTCTTCCTTCCTCTGCTCGTGCAGCTCCCACTAATCACCATCAACAAAAATTAGTAACTAAACATAACAGTAATCAATACCGATCGATTGCTCTATGAGTTGATTTTTACCATTTTTGCAGCCGCCTCAGTAGTTGCGGCCTTCGGTGTGTCTCCCTTCTTATTTTGCCTCCCAACTATCCACATAGCATGGTGAGGCAGAGGTGCGGGAGCAGTAGTAGAGGACTCTGTAGTCTCCTGAGTAGCAGTAGGTTGAGCAGACTCAACCTGTAGTCTTTGGCAAATGCATGCATATCCTCTTGGACCCATTGTATGGTCGTGCACATTCAGTGCACGCCTTGCTCTTTGCACCTCACTGAGGGCCTAGTTAGTTAGCACATTGATTTGGTTAGTAACACTAATTAAGGTTAATCTTGAATAGGTGAATACATAAAAACATATATTAATTAAATTGGGAGTGGCACTTAATACCTGGAATTCATCTGTTTTTCTTTGGGTAACAAACACCTCCCAGTCTTTGGGGTCCAGGTAGTTCCATTGCTTTGTGGCTTCCTTCTGCCTAAATTTATTTTTTAAAGAGAATACAAATAAAAATTATTAGTGTATAGTTAGTGAAATAGTGATCAATGTCTAGAATTGGAAATCAATCAAGAACCTCTTATCAGCATCGCGTATGTAATCGTGGGTGAGATTGGTCCTATAGTTCCTTAGGACCCTCCCACAGCATTGCATCACACATTTACGATGCAGCTTTTCATCCAGATCAAATATGCTCTGCAAATTAAATAGAATTGCTATTAACTAGTATCCTAAAAATTAGTAATCTACACAAATAGAATTACAAATAATAATAACTCACGCATAGTTCCTTCCATATGTGGTCTTTCTTCCCCTTAGAAACTTTATGCCAGGATTCTAGGATAGTACTGCAATGGTTGCGAGTAAGAACCCCAAGATATGAAATAAATGAGTTGCGGTTCACTCCATATGGATTTCCTGCATGATTGAAATCCACAGCCAATTTGGGTCCATTGCCCCTTTGCTATATTAACTTGTTCATCATTGTGATGCCCCTCGCTTTCTCAATTTTCTTTTGCTTCTCATCAAGTGTTGTAATTTCTTCAGGGGGGTACATCAGCAACCTAAAATTTGATTAAAAAAACACACTTACATGATATAATTATAAATGAACATATAGATAGAAACCTCAGGGATATATTCTTAAAACTTACATTGTCAGACAGCGCAAGCACGTCCTCACCCTCACGGTGATCATCAGCACAGTCATCATGGGAATGCTCAGCCATCTGAAAGTTCACATTCAAATTATAAATTTCACATTGTAAAGTAACACTAATTGTAAAGTTCACATTGTAAAGTACACATTCACATTGTAAAGTAATTCACATTGTAAAGTTCACATTCACATTGTAAAGTAATTCACATTGTAAAGTTCACATTCACATTGTAAAGTAGTTATCATTATAAAGTCCACATTCGCATTGTAAAGTTCACATTCAGAAAAATAAAATATATAAAAAATATAAACATGCATGCCTCTAATATTCTAATCTTTTATCAATTAACAATCCTTCATTGTGAACCCCGCAAACATACAAGTCATTGTGATCCCCAGCTTCAATGTTTGGTGGTATTGGCAACCCAACTGAGAATGGACTGGAGTCATCATACTTATCATAGTACTCTTCTTCATCAATAGGATCTTTAATGAACTATCTTTTACCATGAAGAACAACTAACCATTTATCATTTGTAGGATCATCGATATAAAATATGTGTTTTGCATGTGATGCCAATATGAATGGTTCACCCTTCTCACCAATCTTTTCAAAGTTCACTAACGTGAAACCCAATTCATCCACTATAACTCCTTTGTTGTTGTCAACCCAATTACATTTAAAGAGCGGAGTTCTAAAATCTACATAGTCAAACTCCCATATGTCTTCAATGACACCGTAATATGACATTTTAGCTTCACGTGGACTCTTATCCTTTGCACTTGCAAAAAACAATGAAGACGCTTGAAGGGTGACCCCACTATTTTGTACGACACTCTTATCATCTTGACGCTTTGTGTAATACAAGAATCCATTTATGTCAAACCCTTCATAAGACATAACATTCAATTTTGGTTTACAGGTGAGGCATTTGATGGTTTCAGTAAGATTATCTGGTGTTTGGGATAGTTGATGTAAGACTTTATCTTCAAACCACTTAATAAATGTCTTGTTATGCTCTCTAGCAAGTCACATTGAATTGGGTCAAGGATATTGTCTCTTGATGAAATTGGTATGTTCCTCGATATAAACACTCATTTCGTCAATGTTGTGTAAAATATATAAGTGACCTTGCTCCAACTGCTCATGGTTGATTACTTTCACCTGTGATCCCAAAATTTCTTTGCTAAAATGCTCCTCAATATTCTTTTCATTCACAAGAGCGTCATTAGCACTCATAAATTCATTGCAAAAATCCATAACCTCTCTCGTCACATAACCCTCAATAATACTCCCTTCAGGTCGATAACGGTTTTGAACATCACCTTTAAAAATTCTCATGTATCGCTCAAAGGGATACATCCAATGTAAGAAAATTGGTCCCAACATTTTCACTTCCCTAGTCAAGTGGACAACAAGATGTACCATGATATCAAAGGACGAAGGAGGAAAATACATCTCAAGTTGACATAGGGTAACAACCACTTCTCTTTGCAATTTATCAAGAGTATCAGGGTCAATAACTTTGTTGAATAGACTGTTGAAAAAGAAACAAAGTCTGGTGATTGCAAACCGTACATGCTTCGACAATATAGATCGAATTGCCAAGGGCAATATTTGTTGCATTAGAGTGTGACAATCATGAGATTTAAGACCTATCAACTTCAGATCTTTCACTGATACCAATGTACGGATGTTGGATGAGTAACTCTGTGGCACATTAACATTTACCAAGCATTCACAAAAAACTTTCTTCTCCTTTCTAGACAATGTGTAACAAGCGGGAGGTAAGTATGTTCTCCAATCGCTACTAACTACTTTTGTTAATTTTGTCCTTATTCCCATTTCACGTAGGTCCATTCTGGATTTTATGCCATCTTTAGTCTTACCTGGTATATTCAACAGAGTATCGATGACGCTATCACATACATTTTTCTCAACGTGCATGACATCGATACAATGTCTGACTGTCAAAGAACTCCAATAAGGAAGATCCCAAAATATTGACTTCTTATTGAATAAAGACTTGTCAGTCTGTGTGGCCATCAGAAATTGTGATCTCTTACCAAATTCATTGGCGATGTCTTTTACTCTTTCATAAACATCCTCCCCTGATATAGGTTTAGGTGCACTATGTTCCTCATTCCGTCCATTGAATGCTTTGCACAACCTACGATACGGATGAAATTTTAGAAGAAACCTTCGATGACCAAGATATACAGTCTTGCCGTCGTGTATCTTCTTGGCCTCCATTCCCATTGGTCACAACAATTTCTTTAACTGGTATGTTGAGATTGGCAGTATGTTTCCTTCAGGAAGAATTTCTTTCAACAAAGACAACAATGACGTGAAGATTTTGTCGCTCCATCTATTGTTAGCTTTCAGTTTATAGAATCTCGACATAGTGCTAAGCTTCGTAAACTTACAACCTATGTATAATGGTATCTCAGCATCATACACAATGTTTCTAAACATGGGAGGTGGATCGGTGTGCTCTACCCCACAACTATCTATAATCGCATCAACAATGTCTACTGGAACTAGTTCGTTCACATCTACATCATTGAAGGCAATTTCTTCTTCCACACAAGCACTGCTATCGACATCCACTAATTTCAAGTTTGAAATCTCTCCATGCCAGTGCCATTCTGTATAGCCTTATACAATCTCGTTACACATGACATGACTTTTAATTTCGTCACCAGTGCTGACTTTCAAGTTGTTACCGCAATGCCTACATGGACAGTAGAACATATCTCCAGGTTGTTTCCTATGTTCCTCGGCAAATCTAATAAACTAGTCAAGACCAGAAATAAACTCGGGGGTGCAGCGATTTGGAATGGACATCCATGATCTATCCATTCTATGATCAAAGAGAAAACAAGTATATATTAGAACAAGATTAGGGTCTAGGGTTAAAAGATTAGGGTTTATGGTTAAAACTTTAGGGTTTAAGGTCTTATATATAATTAATGGTTAAAACATCCTAAGTGAGATTAGGTGTTCAAGAACAGTCCCAAACCGGGGACTATCCATGATTTACTCCTAATGATTAAATCTTGGACGGGTTTCTAGGCCAACAAATACATGTGATGTCATTCTTATATATAATAAATGTGTACCACCTATCCCATTCTTGAACACCTAATCTCACTAGTAAGTGTATAATGTGTATTGAGTTTTCAAGAAAATTTCAACAGCATTTCCCCATTGTTCTGTAAGTACATATGTATTTAGAGAACAAACGAGGAAATGCTACCAAAATTTTCTTGAAAACCAATTACACATTATACACTTACATCCTAAGTGAGAATAGTTGTTTAAGAACAGTCCCAAACCGGGGACTATCCAAGATTTACTCCTAATGAGTAAATCTTGGATGGGTTTCTAGGCCAACAAATACATGTGTTGTCATTCTATAACATTGATTTCAACATTTCGAGTGTCCATGCATGTTCATTATCAAGATAAAGATTACATATAAAAGTAGTATGACCTAGGGATGGAGAGATTCATAATTGATTTCAAAATTTCAAACTAGCTCATGCATTATCATCAATCTACATCATACAATAGGGATTCATGTAGATGTTAGGGCGACACATCACTACAAAATCAGAGATTTATCATTAGGGTTTTAATATCTTAGATAGATTGATCACAAAATTTCAGCAATATAGTTAATTCAAGATTATGGTGAAATGTGTATTAGGGTTTTAATATCTTAATTCAGCATGCATCAAAATTTACAGAATTAGGTGAAGTATTAGTATTCAATTGCAAATGTATCTTCTTCTTCCTGCTCCCTCCTTTCCAAATAGATAAAAGCAAGGCACGACCTATGGGCTGGACACGACCATGGTTGTGCTGGCCAGCACGGCCGTGGTCGGCCAATACAGCCACTGGGTCCTGACCAGCTACCTCAACCACATGTGTGAGTAGAGGAGGAAGAAGAGGAGGAAGAGGGTACCTCGAGCGGTGGTGGTGACCAGCAGGTGTAAGCAGTGAGTAGTGAGCAGGCGAGGAGCTCCAAAGAGCGGCGGCGACGACCAGCAGGTGCAGAGCAGGAGAGGATCGAGCAGGCGCGCGCGAGGAGCAGGTGCGGCGGCGGAGGAGAACGGCTTCGGCGGCGGCAGCGGCGGCGACCACAGGAGCTAGCTCTAGCGGCGTCGAGAAGGGGAATTCCACAGCTAGCGATCGATGTAATAGAGGGGGGATCGAGCAAGAGTATGTTTCTTGCGGGGGTTATTAAGTTAACAAAGGTGTCGGTTATCTACAAAACCGACACCTAACATCCATCAGCATCGGTTGCCAGAAAAAACCGACGTCCATTGGACAATCTTAACCCTAAAAATTTTCGCGGGGACGGCGCGCGAAACCTTATCAGCGTCGGTTTTCACACAAAAAATGATGACCTTTGGAGGTAATTTTTTTCGTCGTTAGGCGTCGGTTATTCTGTCAAAAAACCGACGTCGTATGTGAAACTTTGGGGGTAATTTTTTTTCACTCAAAAAATTGGATTTGACGGGCTATTTTAGGTGTCGGTTCATAATATGCAACCGACGCTAAATAAAAAACGATACTCGTGTCTGGCCGGTCTTCAAATATAGATGCCGGTCTCTATAATTAGCCGACGTTGTAAGTTTTAGACGTCGGTTTTCGTTAATAACCGACGCCTCTAAATGTAACGTTATAAGTTATTTCTGTAGTAGTGCGGTCAACTTCTGAGTCAATGCAATTCTACAAACCTTATATACGGCTTGAAAAAGAATTATCCAAAGTTGTAAACTCGTAATATGGCTTAGTTTTGTAAAGTCAGAGACAAAATCACATATGTAGCGTCAGATCTACAGTTTAGCCAAATTGTATAATTTCTTATAATAATATATTATATATTTAAGAAATATTTTTCTGCTGGATCCTAGTCTCATATAACAATTTCTCATAGAATAAGATATGTAGAATTTATGTCTGAAGTTGTGAACCCGTTCCGAAAAATGATATCAAGTCCAGATTTATGAATCCATATCAGCTCTAAGTTTTGACATTGACTTACGAGCTACGACTTTGGGTATAGATTTTGTTTGTGTGCGTCAGTCTCGGGTTGAAAATTTCTGATAATCTAGTCATATTTAGAGTACAACTTATTGTCTCGAGATGGGCTATTTTGGTGCTACTTGAAAAGATGCAAAATAGTATTATTTGCCAGAGCTTTTATTAGGCAGTGTAATGGAATAACCGACTTGATAACAAAATACCAGACAAATGGTAAAAATCTATGTCAAACTAAATAGACCTTTTGATATCATTTTTTCCGGTACTAATAAATTTAGTAAATAAACATGAAAAATAAAATCTACAAAAAATATCATAAAATATAAGAAGTTGTGAAAAAAAACTAACGAACAGCTCGAGATACGAAACTCATTTTTCTCTTGACGGTGAGTAATGCCGAAAATAGAGTTCCATGATTAGTTAAAACTAAGGGGGTAATTTGGAATATCATCAAAAATGAGTGGTAAATGGGAAAATACTCTTTTAAAAACGCAAGTGAATTTAGCCAAAGAGAATAAAACTTCTAGCTCATGATATTTGGCTGAAATGAATTACTATCAAGTGAAATCATATTACTTCAAAGGAAATTAAGATACTAAAAACTAGTGAGTTTACAATGGTCACATAACTGGAAGAAATTTAAAATCTATACTTACGCAAAAAAGTAATATATCTTTTTTTCTGGAAACATCTTATGATATTTTATTTATATTGCATCACCATAACAGGCAAATGCATTGTCAAAGTCATTACAGATAGGTGTTTGATGAACACCATTACAACGAATATTTGGAATAATAAACTGCATCCCTGGAAAGGTAGAAACATGAGTAATGACTTGTCCAATCTGACCTAACGGTAGACGTGAATGAATCGGCAATATTACATGTCCTTGAAATATTACGAATAATAACCCTCGTATTATCTTGAATGAGTTGGTTGATGTTAAGAAACCAGTTCTGCAGGCTTGGATAATTAGCAGAAGCATCCTTTATAGCTTGTACCACAGTAGATAAATCTGTCTCAATGATAACATAATGCCAGCCTCTGTCATGAACTTATTTAATCGCCAGATATATTGTTGTGGTTTCAACAACAATTACCGAGCAACTAGCCATCTCCATTGTCCATGCTACCAGAAATTTCCCATCATGTTGTCGAGCAATTGCTGCTAGGTTGGAAGTTTCATTTTTAAAAGAAACATCCACATTAATTTTTAATTACCCACCCAAATGGCGGATGCGAACAAGAAGATTGATCATTACCATGCAAGGTTGTATTCATATTAGAATCAGAGTCCCATGCACGTTCAACATCATGCAATGAATAGAAAATCTTCCCAATAAGCCGATCAATAGCTGTAGATTCAGATGCAAATATATATATCTATTTTTTGCTTTCCAGATTTCAAGACAAGTTATGATTAAGAGCATAGAAATTTGAGACGATGTTTGTAGACTTGATCTTAGCCATGTATCAAAGTTTAAAAGGAAGAAATTAGGCAACATATGTGCAATATGTAACCTATTCCAGACTTCTAGGGCAGTGTTACAGTCCCGCTGGAAATGTAGAGTATCTTCTTGTGGGTGATGACATCTTTGACAAGAACTATAAAAAGTAAAGTGTTGTTGTAATCTTCTAAATTTTGTTTTCATGGCTTGATGTACAACAATCCACATAAAAGTATTGCACTTAGCGGGCAGTTTCATTTTACAAATGTTGCTCCAAGGATCTGGCTTACATCTAGAAACATCTTGTGTAACGCACTTATAAGCTGATTTACAAGTAAATCTTTCCGTTGCATCATAATTCCATGATCGGATATCCTTGTCAGAGCTATATTGAGTAAGAGGTAGACTTATGACCTTATTTAAAATGTCAGTAGATAGAAAATGACTTATGAATTCCATATCACGTGTTTTATCGGACTTTATCACATCAGCCACCGTCATCTCAAGCATTGTGTAAGGAACAGGAGTACTGACCTTATCTATCAGTCTGCCAACATTTGAAATCTAGTAGTCATACCACAGCCGTATAGAAGAGCCATTAGAAACAATGAAAGTACTATTTTCTTAGATAGTGACTTTGAATAAATACATACTTCTCCAGAATCCTATACAACGGTGACCTGCCAATGATCTATATGATTTATATTTATTATGTAATCCGTGTATCCAAGTAAGATCAGTGTGATTCATAAATTTCCTAGTGAACTTCATTAGAAGGGCCATGTTTCTATACTGCATAATATTAAGACCACCAATATCTTTAGTCGCAGTAAGTTGTTTCCAAGCCTCCAGAGAAAGAGGTTTTTGCTGAGGACCCCTCTTCCAAATGAAATGTTGAACAAGAGTATCAATTCGCATACAGAAACCAGTAGGTAGTACTGCTGTCGTCATGGTATACATAGGTATAGAGATTAGAACTGACTTCACTGGACTGATGCGTCCAGTTGTGCGCAGCCCAACTTTGAATTCTGGAATTCAAGCGAGACTCAATTTCACAATATCTTCTTGAATTAGTTTTGCCATGAATAATAGCTAGGGACGCCAACATATCTTCCTAAATCAGACACTTGAGTCATTCCTGAATAGAGCATATCATGTTATGAGTATCAATGTTAACAATAGAGGAGAAGTGTATGACACTTTTGTCAAATACAATAGCCTGTCCAGAAGCCTGTTCGAACATATGGAAGCAATTCGTAATATCTTGAATGTTTGCAGCATTTGCTCGTGCAAATAAGATGAGATCATCTGCAAAGGCTACATGTGATACCTTTGGGCCTTGTTGTGATAGCTTAATTGGTTTCCATGCACTATCCAAAACCATTTCATCAATTAGTTGCCTGAGACGATTAATGCACGTCACAAAAAGATAAGGAGATAACGAATCTCCCCTCCTCAAACCTCAGCTTGCTTTAAAATTAGGAAGTTTTTCTCCATTCCATATAATGTGAATACGTCCACCTGTTAGAGAGTTCATGCTATAATTAATGATAGGAGGTGGTATATATATCAGCTGAAGTAATTGTATCCAGAATGAATGACCATGGCATGCGGTCATAAGCTTTTGCTAAATCAATTTTGACATCCATATATGGTACAGAAGAAGGCCTACGCATGTTATGTATAAGCTCTTGAACAGGATGATATTAATACAAATATTACGCCCGGGACAAATCACTTTGAGAAGGAAGAATCCGAGAAGGCAAATGAAGTTTCAGACGTTCAACTACTATCTTCGAAGTTAACTTCAAGAAGACATTATTTAAGGATATCAGTCTGAGTTGGGAGTAATTGATAATATTCTCCTTAGGAATGAGAATAAGAGAAGCATTACACATATCGGTATCAGGGCCGGCCCATTAGGGGGCCAACATGGGCGACGGCCAGGGGCCCAACAAAGAAGGGGGCCCATAATTTTCTTCTTCTTCTAATACACACACATTTGTAAATGGAACGGAATTGATTCAATGTTACATGTTAGGAAAAGACCGGAAGGTCCGGAAGTCAAGTTCCCTGGTTAGTTTTGTGTGATTGGTTATCAGAAAGTTAGGAATTAGACTTCCCTAATTTTCTATAGACTTCGGGACATATATATAAACTAGAGTTCTAGACTTCTACTGAAAAGTGAGTGGAAAACAAGTTCGGCGCATCTGTCCCGGCGACAGTTCTCTCCTCGCCTGCGCCCCTTTCGCCCACACTTCTCTATGATGGGTAGCATTCAGCCACTCCTGTCTCGCTTGCACTTCTCTGACATGTACCTCTTCAGCCACGTCTCTCTGACTTGCACCTCATTTTTCTTGCCATTTTTCCTTGATCAATCGACAACTGATATGTTTGTTGTGGGGGATAAATAAATCAAAGGCTGATGATCGATTGGGTTGGAGCACTACTACTCTTGATTTTTCTTACGATTTACTCTAGTCAATCGGCAACTGATGCCACTGCGATGGAAAATCATTCAAACACCCATGCGATTTAATGTGTTGCTAAAGCACCCACTACTTTTGTTTGATTGTATATTCTTGTCTTGCTTTCTTTTTTTATTTTATTCATCTAGCATAGACGAAACTGATTACATAGCCGCACAACTGAGTTTTCACACAGGTAGTGAATTAGAAAAACTCAAGAATAAGTATGATGACTCTGTATTTGAATATTGTAATTTAAAACATAGTTCATAAGCACGCCCTTTGTGTCCAAGTCATCTTCTAGTTTTGTGAGTATACATACAATAAAAAGACATCAGAACTTTTTATCATCATGCATGGTTCGTTACTATTGTGAATTAATTGATTAACATATAGTATAAATGAGAGCTATGGAGAACAGCGTTAGGGCAAATAGTCTTTGAGGAAAGCTTCCTCGGTAACAATATATCAATCATATGAAAGTCATTTGCCTAAGAAAAGTTATCTTTCAAACCAATCATCTGATTTTGATTTCTTAAGACTGATGAGTTCCCTAAAAATTATAGTTACAACAAACCAATCGAAGCCTAAGGGTTTGACTGGTTTGGTATAATTTGTCCTGAAAATATTAGAAGTCGAGTTCCCTTTCTAATTTTACTTGACTGGTTTCCTAGAAGTCTGGAGCTCGAGTTCCCTAATTTTCCCTGGACTCTCATATATATATATATATATATATATATATATATATATATATATATATATATATATATATATATATATATATATATATATATATATATATATATAAATATAATAAAATAGGTTCCATTAGAAACCAATAGGTTCGTCCGCTCCTGTGTTCCTCTTTTCCAGCGGCGACTTCACATGAATTTTTCAAGATAAAGTTACTGAAAAACTATCTTAGATCATCAATGTCTCAAGAAAGATTGAACGGTTTGGCAATGTTATGCATTGAGAAGGATATGTTGAAAAATATTGACGTTGACACTGTTATTCAAGATTTTGCATCTAGAAAGGCTCGAAAAAGTCATTTTATATGATGACTGAAGCTCGATAAGGAGATATCTATATTTAATTTTTACGTTCTTTTTAGTTTGATTTTTGTAAGAACATGTTCTATTTTTTATATGATAGTTTTGACAATTATAACTAAACTGGTGTTTATTTAAATTTGTTAAATAAAAGTATACAGAGGGCCCATTTTTTTTATCTTCGCCCCGGGGCCTCTAAAATGTCTGCAACGGCCCCGATCGGTATGTAATGGAAGCTCCATCAGAGCTGATCAAAATGATGACATTAGAGACTATTTAACAGAATTCCAGTTAGGCAGCATAAATTTTGTGTCTACACCGTCAGGGCCGAAACTTTATTCCGACCCATCTTTTTAAGATTCATATAGAAGAGCTCTTATAGTTTGAACTTGTTCATTCTTTGATGGTGTAAAAAATGAAGGAATTTGTCGTAACTGCAACTGTGAAGGTTCAGATGTACTTATGAAGATGCCTTTGAAATGTCGGAGGATCATTTCTTTTAGTGTGGATTGATTATCAACCCCATGACCATTTGCATCCTGTAAAGAAGAGACGATAGAATTTCTTCGTCGTCTGCTTTTAAGGAAAGCATGATAAAAAGCCGAGTTCTGATCACCGTCACAAAGCCAAGTGATGTGAGATCTCTGTCGGGGATTAGCACATTCGTCATGAAGAATAGACTGATAACTATTCAATAAAATTGAAAACGGTAACTCAGCAGATGCACTATACAACAAAGCTAGTTCATCATGGAAACAAACCATATCATTTAGTATAAAATTATATTGTTGTTGCATTGATTTAATACTATCACGATCAAAATAGGGTTTCATTGAAAGCATGATTGAGAAGAAGTCAAAATGTGAAGGCCATTTAGACGATAGGAAATGTTTAAAGTCCATGTTGGAGTTCCGTGAAGCTTTAGCCCTGAAGAAGCTGCTAAATTGTCTTGTATGCCTCCTTTTTAATAGGACATGAATATGATCATAACACAATCTAGGTAAGTGAGCAATGGTTGCATCAAAAGAGGACTGCATCCATTGGGAAATAACCCATGACTGTCAAATAGTTTGTTTTAACACTACTACAGAAATGGCTTATAACTTCACTTTTAAAGACGTCGGTTCCATAGAAATGGCTTATACCTTCACTTTTAAAGACGTCGGTTCCATAAATACGCTGACACCTAAACAATAAAGTGTCGGTTTATAAAATAAACTGACATCAATCTGTGAAGGGCGACCATACACGGGTATCGTTTTTATTCGGTGTCGGTTCCTTAATAAAAAAACCAACGCCTAAAATTAACCGCCAAATCCAAAATTTCCAGCGAAAAAAATTACCTCCAAAATTTAACATATGGCGTCGGTCATTAACTAATAAACCGACGACTAAAGGTTATTCGCGAAACAGAAATTGGGCACATTTTGATCGTCAGTTTTATAACAATGACCGACACTTATGGGTTTTCCCGCGCTGTTTGCGGGAAATTTTTCACACCCTTTGGGCGTCGGATTTTTAAAAAAACCGACGACTATGGTCATTAATCGAGAACAAATTTTTTAATCGGCATATGTAGATAGACGTCGATTTTTTTCTAGTTAAAATTGACTATTATCATTGAGAACAGGTGTCGGTTTTTGTGGTTAACCGACACCTTTAGTTTTATGTGTCGGTTTTGTTTAATAACCGACACCGAATGTTAACTTAATAGTGCGCGAGCGAGCCCGACTCTTCCTCTTTCTCTCTGTTTCATTGCAATCGGCTTAGGGTCTGGCGATTCCGGTGAGCAAGCAGACTCCCTCCGCGCCGCCGCCCGCCGCCGCCGTTCTCCTTGCTCGCCGTCGGCCACCTGCTGCTCGCTGCTTGCTGGTCTCTGCTCCTCTGTCGCCGCCGCTCACTGCTCCAGCGGCCTGATCTCCTACTCTCCGGCGGCCTGCTCTCTTGCTGCTCCGGCGCCTCCGACGGCCTGCTCTCTTACTACTCCGGCCAACTCCGGCGGCCTGCTCTCTAACTGCTCCAACTCCGGCGCCGCCTTCCTGCTGCCTTCCGCGGCTGCCACTGCTTCCGCCGCTGCTCCGGCCAATCAAAGGTAATGGAACCATCTATGTTTCTATGTGTGTGCTATGTGTGTGACCTGTAGGAGTACCTTATAGTCTGGTCTCCATCTCTGTTTCTACTGTATTTATCCACTGGTTTCTATGTGTGTGTTATTGCAACTAGGAGTACCGTACAGTCTGGCCTCCATCTTCATTTATTGTATCCAATGTTGATTTCTGTAGGGTTCTTGTCTGACCCGACTCTAGTATTGGTGTCATTTTTACTTGATTAGTCCTTTAATACATTATTAAGAGTGGATTTGATGCCTACCTGTATGGGAGTTGTGATCTTGAATCAATATATATTTTTCCAGAGTATTTAAGACATGACTTTGTGCCTAATATTAGATCATCTAAGGGGGTATTTATTTAAATTGAACATTGTATATGAAACAAAATATGATTGTCTAGTATTTTTTTCAATGATCACTTCCATTATGGGTCTATCTAATACAACTTATTTTCAACAAATACATATATTGAGGAACATTGATATAACATTGCATTGTGAATTTTTTTTTTATCAGTAGCATTGTGAATTATCGCATGTTTGAAACTATTGAATTCTTGATTTATTATTTAATAATTCCCTATAGATTAGGATTAACCATGTTTCATGTAGTTTATACACATTTATTATATAAAAGAATGACATCACATGTATTTGTTGGCTTAGAAACCCGTCCAAGATTTACTCATTAAGAGTAAATCTTGGATAGTCCCCGGTTTGGGACTGTTCTTGAACACCTAATCTCACTTAGGATGTAAGTGTATAATGTGTATTGGGTTTTCAAGGAAATTTCAGTAGCATTTCCCTGTTTGTTCTCTAAGTACATATGTACTTGGAGAACAGCTGGAAAATGCTGCCGAAATTTTCTTGAAACCCCAATACACATTATACACTTACTAGTGAGATTAGGTGTTCAAGAATGGGATAGGTGGTACACATTTATTATATATAAGAATGACAACACATGTATTTGTTAACCCTTTCAGATGGCTGAGCATTCCCATGATGACCATGTTGATGATCACCGTGAGGGTGAGGACGTGCTTGCACTGCCTGACAATGTAAGTTTTAAGAATATATCCCTGAGGTTTCTATCTATATGTTCATTTATAATTATATTATGTAAGTGTATTTTTTATCAAATTTTAGGTTGGTGATGTACCCCCTGAAGAAATTACAGCACTTGATGAGCAGCAAAAGAAAATTGAGAAAGTGAGGGGCATCACAATGATGAACAAGTTAATACAGCAAAGGGGCATTGGACCCAAATTGGCTGTGGATTTTGATCAGGCAGGAAATCCATATGGAGTGAACCGCAACTCATTTGTTTCATATCTTGGGGTTCTTACTCGCAGCCATTGCAGTCCTATTCTAGAATCATGGCATAAAGTTCCTAAGGGGAATAAAGACCACATATGGAAGTAATTATGTGTGAGTTATTATTATTTGTAATTCTATTTGTATAGATTACTAATTTTTAGGATACTAGTTAATAGCAATTCTATTTAATTTGCAGAGCATATTTGATCTAGATGAAAAGTTGAATCGTAAATGTGTGATGCAACGTTGTGGGAGGGTCCTAAGGAACTATAGGACCAATCTCACCCGAGATTACATACGCGATGCCGAGAATAGGTTCTTGATTTATTCCAATTGTAGACATTGATCGGTATTTCACTAACTCTACACTAATAATTTTTGTTTGTATTATCTTTGAAAAATAACTATAGGAAGAAGGAAGCCACACAGCAATGAAACTACTTGGACCCCAAAGAATGGGAGGACTTTGTTACCTAAAGAAAAACAGATGAATTCAAGGTATTAAGCGCCACTCTCAATCTATCGATATTGATTATTGTTATGTTTACTTATGAATTTTTGTTGATGGTGCTTAGCGGGAGCTGCACGAGAAGAGGAAGGAAGGCAAGCTCATCCCTCAGGGCACAAGGGATGAACTGACAGTTGCTCTGGGTAACCCAGAGCATCCTGGACTTGTAAGGGGTGCAGGCGCTGGTGTGGGCATCAAAACGTTCTTTGGGCCATCCCAGCGCAAACCTATTCCAAAAGTGGAACTTTCACAAGTTGAGGTAACTTATTCTTATTTTAGAACGTTATTGTGAAAGGGAATTCAATAATCAGAAACTAGCATTTCTTTTATCCATGTATAGGTATATTCCTTAATTGATAGGAGAGTCGAGGAAGTATTTGATAAAAGACTCCAGGAAGCATTTAACAAGTGGCAGGAGTCTCAGACTGCCACTCAGACAGTACCTGTGGCGAACCTCTCTTCTCCTACTGCTCGTACTGCAGAGGTTGGGAGTAATCCTATAGACCCACAACCTAGCACATCCTCTGTAAGTATTTTTACGGCATATATAATAGCTAGTCTGTTCAAGATGATATGTTTGTGTATATATGCATATAATATTCTTTATGTAAATTTGTAGGGGTTGAAGCCATGTCGACTACAAAGTGAAGGATATATCATTGCAGATGCATCGGCTTACCCACCCCTTAAAGGGTGCATGTTTCATGGGAGTCCAGTACCAGATGGCATGGTACGTGTGAGCTCCATACATATACTCGCTGGCTGGACGAATCTTGCACTGCCTCATATACACCCAGATGTTGAAACACTTGGTAAGGCAGTAGGCGGAGTGATATTGTGGCCCGAAGTGGATGTCCTCTGTACTTATATTGTATGATAAATTTTCATTACTTTAATTTGTTAGTGTGTGTGTATATATATATGAGTCAATTGATATGAAATTATATATACAGGTCAAAAAGACAAGACCCGCTACATCTCGGACTCCACCTCCTCGACTACCAAGTTGGCTTTCAGGGGACCTACACGCCTCGATAGGTCCTAATTGTAGGAGTATGGTAGTATGGATCGGCGAACATAATCCAAATTGCCCTATAAATGTTACTATTCCGGAGAATGTTGCAGGTAAATCATACGATAACAATCTATTTATATAAGTTTAGCATACGTATTAATGCATACGTAATAGAAGTTCTGGATATGTTATTATGCAGGTCAAACATTCGGAAACAACATATTTATACAAGATATTTTGGAGTTATTTAGTTATGAATGGCTGAACACATCGATGATAGAGCTGTGGATATAGTGAGATTAATGCATATGGTAATCTGGTTTATACATCCATATACTTTGTTTTATATACGGCAATCTGGTTTCTTATATATTAATGCATACGTAATACATGTTTTGCAGCCACTTATACAAGACATGTACAGATTTTGGGTTTTCCCATGTGGGATTTTTGGTTCCATCTTTGATTAGTCTTGTAGATACAGACCCTTCTTCAGTTACTTCATACTGTTGTGATGCTTTTGAATATTTTGGTAAAAATAATAAGACGGTGATAATAGCTCCATTCAATGTCGAGTAAGTTTACTTTGCTTGTAATTTGGACTTAAGCAAATTACATTTTTATTGCGGATATTGAGTTATTAATTTTCTACTTTCTTACCTGTAGTGTTAAGCATTGGGAGTTATTAGTTATTGTTCCCAAGACATTCATCGTATATTATCTAGATCATGTGGGGAGTGAGTTGGATGTATTATATGGACATGCAATTAAAAGGCCATTATTCTCGTGAGAAATATTTTATATTTTTATATCTGTTAACATCTATTACTGCATTACTATTTAATTATGCAATTTAATGTGTTACATTAACATATATAGGGTTTTACAAGAGTACAAAAAAGCTAGAGGAAAGGTCCCCAAGAAAAAAAAAATCTGACACTCATTTGGGAGAATGTGAAAGTAATTTCCTGACTCCAATGTATATATTATTTATGTGAACTGTGCTTATTTGTATTTTTGAATATTTTGTATGTTTCAATTTATAGTGTACTACACAAGACAATGGTTGGGCATGTGCCTACTATGTGATGTGATTTATGGACCTCATCATCAAACATGTCGTATTGGAAATCGATAACATACAACATGTATTATACATAGTCTCGTTAGATAATATGAAATATATGAATCTTATTATATATTATTATAATTATGTATGTATGTTATTCTCTTTGTAGGTCTTTAAAACTTAGGACTTCAACACAGGTGCAAAGGGTTTTGATGTACATGCTCCCTATACGAGAGATGAATTAGATGATGTAAGAGAAGATTGGGCAAAAGCCCTACAAAGAGTGGGAATTTTTCAATATGATTTTGCTGACAATGATGACAATGATGAATAAAGAATAACTTTGTTCTCATAATTAATTTTGTGTGAATGTGAATGAATTTTTATGAATTGTCATATGTGTGTGAAAATCATCAATACATTAATGTTTCTACATGTGTCTGAATGTGAAAAGAGATGAAATAAATAGAACTGCAGGTTGCTACTGGTTTCTACATGTGTGTGATGGAAAAAAAATATGAATTAAATGATCTTATGCATGAGTGTGAATCACATATATATAATATTGTCCATCGTGTTAATTTTGCAGGTTTGTGGCCTGTTGTTGGTTGATATCAATGGATGTCGTAAAACTTGCAGTTCATAACTGAGTTGCAGGTTTCTCATCCTACGACCAGCCACAGCAGGTCTGCAGACTGACAGAAGAAAAAAAATCAAAACATAGGCGTCGGTTATTTGACAAAACCGACACCTATGTTATACGGCAGCGGTTTTCCACCTAAAACCGACGTCTATGTGACCAGGTACCACGGCCGTTCTAGGAAGCACGGCCGTGGTGGCAGATAGGGGATAGGGCGTCAGTTATTATTACAAAACCGACGTCGGTTCAGATGATGTGGCGTCGGTTTCTCTTAGAAAACTGACGCCTATAATCCCTTTGTTGGCGCATTTTCAGTGGCAAAAATGTTTTGGCGTCAGTTGGGATCCGGTGCATCAGGTGTCCCTCTTTAGCGGCGCCCACTTGGGTGTCGTTTTGAAACCGACACTAAAGAGTTTAAATAACCAATGTTAAAAGACTTTTATGTAGTAGTGTAATCTTAGAAAATGTTGCCTGAAGGAAGCCCTGATAATAGGAATGGGATATATGTAAATGATAGTAAGATAATACTTCTCATTAATACAATAATGTATAAATTGTCTATGACTTTCAATAAGTCGCATATTGCAAAGATGTAGATGCCACAATAATCATATTCTTCTTGAGAAACCCCTCGCTTCCACCCTATGTGATGTAGAATAACTAAGCTTGATAACAACATTCGCAGTAGTACTTGAAATTATTGGTTCAAGTATATCTAAGATGGAAGGGCAATTACGAGAAACCATATCCTTTACATAGTTGATTCGATTATCATGTCCTATACCTCAGACATTCCAACAAATTGTTTCTAACATTAATTAATTAGTCACGTTATGGTCTCTTCATCAACAACATCTTCAACTTCTTCCGCCCACCTCTTTACTTGAGAATGTGTATGGCAAGGAGGGGATTTCATCTTTCCACTAGATGCATGATTTTCCGGTCCTATCTTACAAAAGTGAGACACCAGCTAAACAGGAGGGAAATCCTTAGGCAGCTCAGATTTTGACAGTATAGATATTTATTTAGTTTAATTATGATGTATTATTTCATCAACAACTATATTAACAACTGAGTGGCCCATCATTTTAACTTGGTTCATATCAGAGGAATCATGTATAACATTGATAGGAACATCCTGTGTAGTTGGAGAAGCAGAAGGAATGGCCTCGATGGCAAGAGGAGCTTGAATGCTATCAGTAGTTGGCAATGTGATATTTGAAGAAGGGGCTTCTTTACATTTTTTAGTCCATAATTTAGGAGGCATAAGTGAAACAGCCTTAGGAGTAACAATTATTGTAGTAGAAACACAATCCATATCTTGTGACTCATCGGTATTGAACACAACAAATTGATTTTTATCAGAGTGCACTTTTGTCGATTTCACAATTGGTTTTTCCTTCTTACTTGATGTCGTACAGAGTGAATGCTTTTACCATAAGAAACCTATCATTTTTCATCCTCATCAATCCAACAAACTCCTGCGTCTTCTAGTTGATCATTTCTAAGTTTACAATCATTAATATTAGTCATCTTTGGGCATGATTCTTTCGCGTGAATCATAATACCACATATAGGGCAAATAGGTGACAGAGATTTATGCTCTACTTTGTAAATAGAATTATTAATGATAACTGCAGGTGTAATTGATTCTTCCGTACCAATTTCAATAGTGATTCTAGAAAAACGACTGTGAATACAATTTATTGTATGTTCATCAATTTTTACGAGATGTCATAAAACTTCTCCAATCTAATCAAGTAGAATAGCATTATGCAAGTGAATTGGAAGATCAATAATGTGATCCCAAGATACAATGTAAGAAGGAAGACCAATAGTTGGAATAAAATCATCTGACCAGTGACTAACTATCAAGTAACTCTCAAGGATCATCCATGGACCACCAATAAGTGCATTCATGAAATCAACCAAACAGGTTAATTGTACAACATAGTGATTCACTGATAACTCATACAATTTCCAACGTGCAGTTGGATTCCATAGTATATGTATATGATCTAAAGAGTAAGGTATCCAATGGACTTACCAATCAATTTCACCAAAATAGTGTAAGAGAACGGCTTGTGAAGAATTTAGTAAGCTTATGGTGAAATGTAAATTTATTTGAATCCTTTCTCATTAACCAGGGGAATATCATAACGGTTAATGTCTTCATGAACATCATCATCAAGAAAATGGTTAGAATATGGAGGTGTAGTTACATTTCTATATGACGGTTTATTAGCAGTAACAATCGGTGATGCTTCATCATAACTATGAGACTAATGGTGTATTCGTATGTAGTAGGTGTTAGGGATTTGATCAGAAATCATCACATATACATCATGATGAGAATCAGGAGGAGGGGGGTGAAAATCCTCTCATCCCTCCATAATGGAATTGAATATTGAATTCTGACAGAAGATCTCCAGATGAATGAAGACCATAAGCCTCTAGAGAATGAGGTACAAAATCAAAACTATGAACATCCATGCGGTTTTTGTTGAGATGCCATCCTGGCAGTAAGATTAGAAGTATTATCATCATCAAAATGGCTGGTTGGAGTGTCTCGAATCCATCCCCTTCCCCCCTGCCATTGCCTCCTGATGAAGAACGGCTGGAGTTTCCTCTTCTACCTCGGTGAGACGTCGTATCGCACAACCTTCGTAGGAACTCCATCAGTGTTTTACTTGTTTATTTTGTGTTAAATAATAGATCTTTCATAAAACAAGGTCGGCTAAAACATAAATCCATTGTTAGTTTTAAGTTTTCAACCTTGCAAATAGAATTAGATCTTGATACAACTTTGTCAAAGAAGAAGAAAAATAAAGTAAAAGAACCTAAATGTAAAACATAATGTATTTTCCTTAGAAAGTTTTTAATAATTCATCCACATACTGATTCACACCCATAAGCCCATCTTGTCTGAAACATTCAACAATGTAATCGTACTTGAAAAACCCCAAAACACCAAAACCTAGTGACTCCAATAATTTTTGAGATATATTAAAATTGAAATGAGTAGAAATACTTGAAGTTGGAAAAGAAAATGGAATAGTGATTTATATTTGATTACGGTGGTGGTTGAGAAAAGTTGCAACATAAATGGAGAGGCTTAATGTTGTTAGGTTATGCTAGTATTCGTCTGGTATGTAAGGATGGAGTTGTTATATTTGAGAACTAATTCACTTCAAGGCATCATTATTGTACTACAAATGGAAAACTATTTGATATGTTAAACCAAGCATATCAAAAACTTGATTATCATGGTGATGAGTAGTATAAGAAGCTTGATGTGGGTGATCTTATTGAGATTCTTTCTTGGCTTCACCATCCTCTTCATCATATCCATGTACCTATCTATGCTAAAAATTTAAACATATCTTCTCAATAGTAAAATGATTTAATTTTCATCTTTTCCACTCTAAGCTATAAAATTCAAAAGATATTCAAACGTGTAATAGCAAACCATGATGCATACCAAATCAACATATGGTAAACTACTTGAAAATCTAGTAATTACTCTAAGAACTAATCGAATGATATTGACGTAAAACTTTTTAGTTATCTTAGAGATATCATGTTGATAAATTTTGTTACCTAAGATTTATTGGCTTTGGGAAATATGTTAAGTGAAACAATTAAATTTATAAGAGTGGCCAATGCTATAAGTGATGTTCCCATAGTACTATCCTAGTTTTCATGCATGATTTCCATGGTAACTAATATTGGTGCATGGTTGTGTTTGTAATGGACCAATCTTTATTGGTGTACAATTCTTCAAGGAGATTGGATATAAAGATATCACATAATTGGGTATAGCACTCATATTTAATCCAAAAAATGGAATGAGTATCCACTCCCTCACATGTAACTATATTAGAGAGATATAGTTTTGTATTTTCACAAAAACAAGAGAAAATCTACTTCCCAAAAAGTATAGTAACCCCACAAAAACTGAAATCAAGCATAACAATTCAAAACTAAAAGTGAAAATGGTAAAATTGTGTGTTTATGACACATGTGAGACTATTTGGAATAATATATATACAATAATGAAAATGAAAAGAAATCATTTTTTGCATTTACTAATAGTTGTCAATTTTTCTAACTAAATCAATGAATATACCAATAAAATATACATACATATTCGACAATCTGATATTAGCTTGATATTATTTGACAAGGTAAAACATATATTATAGATAGGTGTAAGAATGATATATACAACCACTTTTAGGATAGAGAATATAATAATTTTTCTTTTTTATTCAAAGTTGTAATTTATGTGAAACGAGACATAGGAACAATCAGAATTCTTTTTGTAGTTGAGTTAGTTATTCAAGAGGTTATTCTTTTAAATAAATATGTCAATTTATTTTTAGTTTTCTATATGTTCAAGGAAAATTGATTTTTCCTCGTAGTGGCCAAGGAAATGTAGTGTCTGACATGTGTGTGCTTAGCATGATTATGCAGTATGTGATTTTTTAATTAGTAGATTGCACCTTATTTCATGAAAATAGGGCCTAGTTTGGACGGAATCATTTCAACTCCAAGTAGTTGATGTAATAAATGATACTTAAGACCTCTATATTAGGTACTTATGATTACCATAAAATAGTCTTTGATAAAGAGCTTTGCCGGATTCTAAATCCCGCCAGAAATGACGTGCTTCTCAACAGCCATATTCCATGCCATTTTGCTTGGGTCGTAGGTACGAGACCAGGCATACAACACTATTTTGCCCAGTTGGCGTCCTTCCGTCCCAGCGACAAGAACTAAAAGTCTATAGGCAAATACTGGGATTTGTGATGGTAGAAACCAAACTAGGCCTAAATGTATGTAGGATATGTGTTGATGTAACATATTTTAAAACTTGATCTAAAGGATTTGAGCATATAACTAATGAAAGGCATTTATTCAGCTTCAGGGGTTGATAGTGATACAACACCTCTTTCTTCCTATACCAAGTAATTAGGGGATTCTAAAGTAGGAAACATGGTGAACAAGTACTTCTCATATCAATCCTAATGCCAATATAGACAACAAAAGTATACTATATAATCTCAACTATTCATATTTAGAATACCAAAGACTAAAAGTAGTCATTGGTGAGAGGTATCTCAAAAGGCATTTGACGGATACACAATGCGATATCTTATTATTGGAGTGAAGTCCAGCACATAGTGTTAGTGAGAATGGTATATCAAATATACTGTTATGCCTCTATACAAGTGAGAATCTAAATTTTCCGTCTTCATATTTATCAATTCTAGTGAGTGGTTCATGTTGGCTTACAATTCTCCATACTATTTTATCAAGTTTTGTATATATTTCTTGGAAAATAAAATATCCATACAAGATTTGCTTAATCTAAAAATCAAGGAAGCATGTATGTCTCCCTTTAAGTTCATTTGAAATTCATTTTTAGTTAAATCTACACAATAATTTCATAAAGCATCAATCTTCAAATCAAAGACAAGATCACCCAGTTCTCTTTATGAACATGTAAACATATGAAAAAGAACAACCAGTTCTCTTTATGAATAGTGTACAATAGGCTTGTCTAATAATAACTCTTATTTAAAAAAATGTCTAGAGTCACTCTTAGGATTTCAATGGAACTTGTCTTGTACCAAGTAATTCATTCCTAAATTATCGACATAGTTTTCATTACTTTGATGCCAAAAGTTAGGTGTTTGTGTGACATAATATTCTACTAATTTAGTTTGTCACTCTTAGTGTTTAATTTATTAATATGTATATCTATGTGTATATATTGTGTGTTAATTTGAAAATGAACTCAAGTGTAACTAATATTTGTATGTTTCATAAACATTAATTTCCTCTAGTATACTATAACATTTTTTTGTTAAATATAATAATGAATTGAACGGGCATTTAGTGACAATCATAATGTTTGGGTGGTCTAGGAACCAATTCAAAAAGTTCAATTGTAACAAATGGATTACATTATGAGCATGTTAGTCATGTCTTGGCTCTAATTTGGACACAAAATCCATTTTGGTTGGAACTTTAAATAAAGATTGAATTTTGACCTTATATCATGGATCGCTCGTAATAAATTATGGGGATGATTTTTAGTGAGCCTAGGAGTGGATTTATTATTTCAATGTTAATAGGCTTGACCAATACTCTTTGTTTTATCAATTGCCAAGATTTTATAAAGGAGAAGTATTACTTGAAGTGGGAGATCGACATATATAGGTATCAAATACGCTATGTTACATATTGGTGCATTTCCAATAGAATTTGTATGTTTTTTACTTTGTATAAAATAAAGTGAAATTTATATGTGCATTTCTTGTTGGGGAATTTTCAAAAAATAAGGGTTTAGGGTAATTAGAATCAAATTTATCTTATCATCCTAGTGTTTAGGATATATCATGTGAAGTCAAAGGAAATTAAATAACTTTATCTTCTTAATATATGTGCTCTCCTAAGACATCATCTTCGGGGAAGGATGGATAAATACTCAATTTTAAATACAACAAGATGTAATGAGTGCTTCATACCAAAATATTTTTGGATTATTGTGTTGAAGAATTAATGTCCTAGCCACATCTTGTGGTGATCTATTCTTCCTCTCAACTAAACCATTTTTTTGATGAGTTATAGCATATGGGAAGGTTTACTCATAGCCTTGTTGGTCACATAATCTTTCAAGTTCATTATTTCTAAAATCCCCACCATATTCACTACTAATTATGTTAATCTTAAATTGTAGCTCATTTCTCACTCCAGTGTAATAAAAAAATTAAAGTCTCAACAATATCATGCTTTGAAGCTAAGAAATGTATCCAATTAAATATCGGAAAATCACCCAAAATGAAAAATCAATGCATTCTACCACCAAGATATTGGGTTCTTACTAGTTTACAAATATCCAAATGAATAAGTTCCAAAGGTATCTCATGTTGAGGTTTGTTATATTTTTTTTCCTTTCAAAATTCACATTAACCTTATTTTCAATTTAAAGATTCTAAAAAGGGATGCAAACCTTATACTCAAAGAATGTCTTTGATGGATAGACTATTACATATACTCATAATTTTATGAATTTTTATTTTCACCAAATATTTGAAATGTTTCTTTCTAGAGTCATGTGTTTTGAGCATCCTCCATCAACCACTCAATGAAGTAAGTTTATATTTGTTCCCCATTAGTGGATCCTCAAATGTTAGGACTATAAGATTGTACAAGTTTGACATCAAGTATATATTAAAAAGTGCCAATGCAAAAGTTTCTTAGATAAAATGGATTTCATATGTAATAATGAAATTGTTTTGATTAACATAGTTTATATTTTGATAATTTTTGTTTGGTTAAGTTAATTTTTGACCAACATTCTACTCAAATAAACTTATTGTTCATCCGAAAGGTATCTGGTTTTGCAAGTATATATCAAACAATATTACTAAGACTCATGCATAAAATATGCCAATATATATAAGATGCAAATTACAATATAAGGAAAATTAAATTTTGAAATAGATTTTATGCATCCATGAATTATTTGGATCTCAAATTTGATGTTAAGAAGAGAGTGCATAATTTGTAGGAGAGAACGTTCTTGAGATTCACATGTGTTTTCTTGGGTGGCCGTTCTGATGGTGTCATTTGTAAACATTGACTTGATATGATTATAAAAGGAATAGTCATTTTTGGATGAGTTTTTGGTCTTATACAAAGGTTTGATATACCTATTATTGGATGGTTGAATCTTTCATTTATAGATGAGACCATTTCTACTTATGTTTTGTATAAATAGTAAAGTACGATGATGGAGAAGTTTGGAAATGATATTTTTCTTATCTTTTTGGAAGCACACATTATTCTTAGATTGTTCTTTCAAGGAGAACTACTATGGAGCTAAGATCATTACTTCCATAACAAATGTGATTATAGTCCTAGTGCTTGGATATAATAGGTTGTGATTGGTAAGCATGCAATTTTTCTAATAGAGAAGTATGTTATCAAGGCAAATAGGCATTGTAAACTTCAAGAACATAAATTCTAGTCTTATAATGTAGATAAAAAATCACATGCAATTGGAGCTGTCTTGAGGTTTATTAATTTAAAAGTATGGTCCGCAAGTTCCTCATTTAAACAATACACCAACTCAGATAACTACCTAGACTAGTTATGTAGCTATAAAATTTATATCTAGGGCAAAAAATTATCTTTAATAGTTATATTTTTGAAAGGTAAAGAAGATTTACTGGATTGGATTATTCTTGACTAGTTTATTCCATGAGTTATGATTTATGATTCTCTTCATCCTTAGTTTGGAATAGTGATATTAATAGTTTGTTTCTTTTTTATAAACTCCAACACCATAGACTTTCTTTTTTAGTCCACCATTTAAAAGAAGCATTTCATTGCCAAATTACAACCAATTATGTCCTCCTCTTCACTTGAGAAACTATATCAAGGTAAATCCCATGCATCTTTGTAAGATTTCTAGTGTTTGTCTATTTTCTTCTCATTGTGATATGAGAATGTATATCCTTCTTTGTTAAGTTTAGGACACTCACTTTTGATAAGTCCCTTTATTCCACATTAATAGCACTTAAAAGAAGAGAGTAGAGAGCTCTTTTTATAAAAATTCTTTTGCAACTTCTTACTTTTCATATTATTTACTTTTTTAATGGATATTCCTTCAGATGATTCCTTTGAAGATTTGAATGTCAAGCGCTTTTTCTTTTGTTGTTTCTTCATCTTTCCAATCAGTCTGGTAGTTCAATATTACTTCAAGAATTTTGAGGTTTCAAATAACGTCCACCACTTGATTCCTTAATTAATCTTACTTCTTCTCATACATTGGAGTATGAAATTGTAAAATCATTTCCACCTATCATTTTTATATATATTCTTCTCCAAGTATATGTTACACCATCAATGAGGATATAGGATCTTAAATGCAAATATGCAATGGATTGATTTTTTCTCCATCTAAATAATACAACCTTGTGGCAAAGGATGTTAATTTTGAATTCCTTCTTGGTTGGTTATCTCATGAGAAACTAATAGTTTTCTTCAAATTTCACTTACTAAACCACATGATGATCTCTTACAAAATTTAGAAATATGAAGTGTGGTACAAAAAATACTTATTGTGCCATTATTTTAGCCACTTTTGTTATTTAACATTAGATGCTTCATGTTTATTCAGTGGTGGTGTTCCAGAACTAGGCACCATCTTATATATATATCACAGTTAATCACTTGATATATAATAAACATCCTTCTATCCAAATAGATATATTTTGTCCCACAAAAGTGGAGGCTTTGTGTAGTGAACTCATATCAAATAGAATTGTTTCGTGATTCTATCCCATATTCTTCTCTCTTCACAAGAACTATTGAATATTCTTTTCCTAATAATAAATGAAAGTTCCCTTAGACTTATTATAAACAAACAAATCAAGAAAAGAAAAATCGTATAACTTTAACAAGGAGAATAAGGAAGGAATTTGTAATGAACATGATTTTTCATGTAGATCAAAAGTCATTAATAAGACCTAGGTCTATGTCATATTGGCTTTTTGCAAAACATTAAGAAGATCTACATATCTCACTAGTTGTATTTTCAACTGTTAGGTTTTGGTAAAGAAAAATTCATTGAAGTTGCAAGTAATAAAAATTAGGGATTATCATAGGATTAAAATAGAAGATCAATCCACTTCCTCCTTCTGTTCTTGGTTGCATGAGCACAAGAGAAAAAACTTTATTTCCTTTGACAAGCATATGGGAAAGCAACAATATCCTTTGTAGGAATAGGTCAAAAATAGTTAAATAACAATTTAAAAGAATTTAGAGTGTCAAAGTGAATAGATTCATCGATTTTAGTCATAAACATACTTAAAAGCTAGATTTTGCATTAAACATTATCTCTGTCAAACTTGTACTTTGATCAAAAAACCTCGATTGAACTATGACTTTCACAAAATGCATTGTAAGGTGAAACACATTTGCACAATGGCTAGGAATTGAATAAATTATTGGTTTGACTAGCCATCAATTGAATTAAATGTTCATGATAGATTCTTATTAGTTAAAATACAAGTATATTGAGAGTGGACCTTGAATGTCACGAATTTCTTGCCAGATTCTAAAGGAACTGTCAGTTCAGTCAAACTACAAAATAGTTGAACTAAGGATTTGATAAAAAAGCTCCCAAACTTGAAAGTCACCAAAAATAGTTTTTTGGCTCTAGAAAATTATGAAATAAAATTTATTCTTCCCAAGGCTTTCCTAGGGCTCTATTTAGTAAAATATTGTTTGATATCTCCCAACCATTTTTCATTTCACAAGATTTTTTTTGGAATTTTACATAAATTACAATGTATTGAGAATAATAATGAGTAATTTATAATTACATCAGGTTCCTCCATATTTTTTTGGTTATAACTCAAATGTTGTTCAAACAATATGTGAGTAGTTAGAAATAATATGAGTAAGTATGTAATTCATAAAGATATATGTTTTAACATTTACTTCAACCAATAGGAATATGACTAAGCCACTAGAAGAAAGTGTAAAAGGTTTCAAGAATAATAGTATAGTGAGTTAAGAAAATCATTGAAGTTCAAGGGTCCACATCCCCTACTGGTTATGCATGCCTCATTTTTAATATTTGTTCCACACAAAATATAAGGGGAGCGTGGATATTAGGTAGGAAAGAAGTCAGCTCTATGAATGGAAGAGATTAACTCCATAGGTTAAGGATTCATAATAAAAAGAGGTTTTAATGATTACCAAAGTGGCAAGAAATCATATTGTGTACATATATCATAGTATCCTATCTTGTCATTTGTGACTATTTAAATATCAAAGTCCATGGTTATGAGGAAGAGAAAATATAAAATAATACCATTTAACCAACAATATCTCCTTGCAAGAGGCAATATTTTTCTATAAATTCAAAAACCATATGCCGAGAGGAGTAGTAGGAGTGAAACAAGTATAAACAAGTCTAGCAGTCCAATGAGAGGATAACATTTGCCTTCCGATGGTCAATCTTGTTGGAGAAGCAAGCATAACTCTAACTAAGATATCTAAAAAATATCTCAGACCCAAGTATCTCACTTAGAATCAAATTTAGTGACACCCAATGTATCTTATAGATTAGCATCTTTCATCATTTTCTCACAAATGTCTTTTGGCAAGATCTAGTTTTTTCCCATGATATGGACAAAGTTCTACATAAACTCTTTCTATTTTCAAAGATTCTTGCAATCAAACTTGATTATCATGAGGTCATCAAGTGTGTGCATGATGCTTTGCATTTGTTGATATATAAAAATGTGATTCCTGCATTATTATATTGATTGATATCATGATGCAGATGAATTACACCTAGAATTCAATGATATGTATACATTCATGTTTACTTCACATGTTTACTTTCTTTATTGTCAATATTTCCATCCCAATAACGGTTCTCAAATCATTGTTTATACAAATATCTCAAGATAATTGAATTCTAGTAACCATGCATACTAACAAGACACCTCTGCCAATACATATTGTTGACCTCATTATATTCTAGACAATTAATATCTACTTCATTTGCAGAGTACTCCATTTTTTGTGTCAATTACATGGTTCATTTGGGATAAAAAAAGGCAGCTACCAACATTGTTATGTTCTTGAATCTCACCATTACCCCGATCCTTTTCTTATCACATGCTACTTTGTGCATATACTATGTCACCAATTGCTTCACAAACATCTAGATGGATACACCATGAAACTAGTTCGTATGCGGATACTTAGATTGTAATGTAAACTTCATGATATTTATCTATGTAGTGGCATGAAAAAGTTGTATTTAGTATATAATTACACATGAACTCTAAGAGATTCCTTTCATTGGATTTCATGTATCATCCTTATCACTACATTATAGGCTGCTTTGGGTGAGGACACATCTATTGCCAAATTAATTTGAATGACATGGATTACAGAAGCACAATGTAAACGAATGTTGTAATAATGATAGTAGGGTTTGGCTACTTAGAAACCTAGTATATACTTGTACCAAATCAAGAACATGCATTTTTTGCTTTTGTACAATGATTAAGTGGCATTCAGTATAAAAATCAATTCAATTGTTACTTTACTTTTTATATCATTTCCTTTCTATAATTCAATTTTGATAATGGTTTCTCATTACTTCTCAACCCGAGAACTATTGAATCAGAACTTCTCATAGAAAAATTATACATTTTTTTATTTAGAAAACTAAATATATATTGATATAACATGTATTAGTTGCCAATGTGTATATATTGGCTAGCTTTAAAAAATCTCAATTTTCTTTTTCTCTTGCATGAAGTGTTTTGATTGATATATATCATTTTAATTCACCAGATCTAGTTATAGACGTGTACAATGTAATTTATTTAACAACAATAACTATATGTTTTGATCTTAATATGTTATGACACAAGATCAAAACAAATCTCATTCTTACAAAAGGAACTATTAAAAAAGAAACAATGTCCATTTCTAGACCGATAAAAGGTGGTTTTGTACTAAATGTAATCAGCGCAGATATTAGAAAATCTTATGGAAGTTATTGCCATCAAGACACCAAACCCCTCATGTTGATTGACTACTTTTGATTGATTTGTTGTAAAATTTTCAATAATAGGTTATTTTTTTGTTTTCATTTTGACTTATTAATGTGAATCTTAATATAGGATCTTGTCAAGTTGGTGTCTAACTGTTCTGGAAAACAACACTTTAATTAAACATGTGCCAAAATGGAAGTAGACTTTATGCTCTTTAGATAGTCCTATATGTAGTTTTCTAAGTTAATCATGTTGAATTGAGGGGCATACACTTCGCTAAATTTTGTTTTGCGTTGATCATGTCTTTCAATATGCTAGCACTGTTTGAGTGTTCCATATACTTAAAGGTGTATCTTTTTTATTTTAGAGTTGATTTGGTATCATAGCAGTCAATTGTTTCCTAAACTTATAAATATTATTTTATTTATTCATTTTATTTATTTTTAGTGTGTTGAAATTATTTGATCCCCATACGAATCGTAAAGTAGAAATTTAAGAATGCTTCTTGTCATGTTCCTAATTAAGGTATATTTATCCCAACATATTTCCTTTATTACGACTGCATCCTTCATTTCTGCATGAAAGCACTAAACAATGTTATACTTAGGCCCCGTTTGGTTTGTAGGAAAGGATCAGATTCGGATGTATGTAAGGATAGGATTGCAAGGTATATGATGGATGACGAACTGTTGGTATGTCATCCTATGTTTGGATGCTACATAGGTCATCATTAGCTGTAACGAAATATCATTTATTTTGACTGTTGCTTTTGTGCCTGTTCGTTCTTTTCATATTTAGATAAAAGTAGATGACTAATGTTAACGGCAGTTCATGGATGTTAGATCAAGACTACAAGGTGAAGGGGCCGTGAGAAGCAAGACATGCCAGCTCTAAATTGGAATAGTTGTACCGCAACACCTGAGCTGCAGGTGACGAAGACAATTGTTTTATATTCTCTGCAACTACAGTGGTTCCGCTTTGAACATCGGTGGTTCTGCACTATTGCCGCAAAACTGATCACGACGGCCATGTCAATGTGGCCTGCGAGGTCCGCTCCTCCTTAATAGAGAGGAAGGCCGGCGAGAGGAACGAGGTTGTGCTGGGCCTGCACGCTAAGGTCTGGTAAGACACAGCCAAAAAGGCTAAACCCAGGTACCTTGTCAAGCGGAGCAAGGAGCTGCTCACCACCTACAAGGAGTGCAAGGTTCAGATGTACCTGAAGCACATATTTCCTTCGAAACACGCGTGCAAGTAGAAGTCTGCTTCATCTTCATTCGCGACCGTGCCTCCTTTGCTTGCCGATTGAGCAGGCCTCCAGGCGTGCGCACTGTGAATTATAAAGAGTACCCGGTGGACAGAGCTTTGGCGTCGAGGCCATTAGGATTTGGAAGGCAATAGGGTGTAGTTGCAGGGAAGTAAATATTGCAAACGATAGCAGGCAATAGTCCGGAGGCAAAAGAAGAACGATTTGTAAAAAATAATTCTAGAGGAGGAGAGCTGTCGGGGGTTGGAGTCGGAGGGGGAGAGTCGTCGGGGGTCGGGGTCGAACATATACGGGGCTAGTACCAGGGGGAGTGCAGCACTCCGAGTCCCGTTTGTGCGGACTTCTTTGACCACGATAGTACCATCCCAATATATTTTCTTGCGCAAACAAACATGGGATTGGGTTTTTCGTGGGATTTAATATCCTATCCCATCTAAAATCCAACAAACCAAACATGGCCTTAAAGTTTAATACCTCAAAGAGAGGTGGGTGTCAAGGTATAAGCCTCAGTAAGTTTTACACTATCTGTTGTTAGTAATGTGTATTTATTCCGTAAAAAGAATTATGGGACAAAACTGTTGATTGTAAAACTAATTTTTAGAATAAGAAAATGCAACATATTTCTTAAGAGGTTTTACAATTCTAATAACATCATGAAACACTTTAGTCATGTTTTTGGTTTTCTATATAGTCACACAAAGACATAATCATATAAAGGGGGTGCACGTTATATTGGTTTATCGTTAGAAGAAATAATATGAACTTCACAATTTAACTATATGTAAATATTCATATTTTGTTTTACAAAAGTGTGTTTCCTACCTGTTGTTTCATTTATTCTCGCACCACATATAGACTTGAGTGTTGTAAATTTATTTCTTTTTATAACATGAAGTCGTTCGTCGTATTAATAAATACGAAGCCACGCGTAGAAACTAGTGATCAGATATCATCGTGCATGTATAAGATCTAAGGTCTTTAAAGTGCATGGTATTTTTTATTAATTTATTTTTATTTAGTAGAGTTGTTTATTGGGATACGTTGATGACGCTTGTTTCCTACTTGTTGCCTTATCATTTTATATGAGGAATGACTCTCTAATTCAAGGTAAGAAACAAGTGAGCGTTAGTAACTTCTTTCCCAGCTTGTGTGGCTCGGCTTACAATATCATGTTAGATCTATGATACTATGATGGTTTTACTTATCACTTTCCATGTGGGTGATGGTCTCACCTATTTGATATATACATTACTATCTTATGCATGTCAATTTTTATATTAATTTACATTACACCTTCAATATGATTTGTAATTGATAGATGATTGTTTTATTTACAATTAGTGTTAAAGGTTATAGACGGTATGGTCATCCTGGAGTCTATATGAGGATTGATGCCATCACCTTTCTCTATATTTAATATATTTCCCAATGAGTTTTATACATATCTAACCCATTTGTATATCACCGTATATCCGTTTAGAAGATGGAATATGATTCCAACTTTTAATTAGTGTGAATTGATTGAAACTGAAATATAAGTATGTGTCGTTGTATTTGTTACAAGGAGTATGCCCTTTTATATAGGGGAAGAGACCCCTTTTACAATATAATATGAGAGGGGATGAATAAGTCTAAGAGACATGTCCAAAAATAATAAATACAATGAATGTGTGATAGTAATTGACAGTCAACAATATAAATGTAATTAATGATCAACAATATAAATATGGTCAATGTTAATATTGCTTAACATCAGCCAATAAACTAATTGATAATCAATGAATATTAACACCCTCAAACTCAATTCGGATCAAAGATGCAGAGTTTGTGAATAACCTTGTGATGATTTGATACAATATGTGTCTTTATGGAGAGGCTTGCAATTTGATATGTAGATATTTTGAAGGGGACTGTGATGATTCCATCTAGATATTTTTCTCTCACAAAGTGAAAGTCTATCTCTATGTACTTAGTCCAATTATGAAAAATTAGATCATTAGCAATTTGGTCGACGCTCTTATTGTCAAAGTATATATGTGTAGCATTAGATATGATAACTCTCCTATCACTTAGAAGTCTTTAGATGTGCACTATTTGTTGAGTGGTGTCACGCATTGCTCTATATTCTTCCTAAGTGGAAGAAAAATATACAATGTCATGTTTCTTGCTCCTTCATGACAACAAGGAATCACTAAGAAGAAGACAAAAACCAGTGGTGGGGTGTGTAGTGGTTGGGTATCCAACCCAGTCAACATTAGTGTATGCACATAGGATAAGGTTACAGGACAAGCTCATGAGTAGATACTGTGTGATAGTTCCCTCTATGTAATGTATGATACAAAGTACAACAATACAGTGGACACTTCAGGAGAAGATAAGAATTATGACACAATGCTAACAATATGTTGAATATCTGGCTTAGTGATGCATAAGTATAGTAGTTGTACCTATCAATCACATTGTCGGTCTTGTATTTAATTTTGTAAAGCCACTTACATTTGGTAGATGAAGACATGTGAGTAGAGGAACAAGATCTCAAGTGTGGGTGCATCCAAAGGTTGGATCTCTTCTTGCATAGACTTCTTCCAGTGCATGGAATTGGAATCTTCCTAATATGATGATGTAACATGATCTATACAAAGAGGACTAAGGAAACTTGTGTATTTTTAAGAGTAATATCTAATTTCTAAATGAGCATAGTGTGGTTTTGGCCAGTGTTCACATTGAGTTCTTCTTGGACCCACGTTAATGTCAGTAAAAGAAAGGCTTTTCAACATTGGAATTCTAATCATGTGTCTTGTGATCGAATGATGTATGAGGTTCAACGTGGGTAGCATCAATGCCTACTAGTGATGATGTGATAGGAGGCTCAACATGGGTAGCCTCAAACTCAATGGAAGGCTCAACAAGGGTAGCCTCAATCTCAATCAGAAGCTCAACATGGGAAGTATCAATCTCGGGATTTGTGGTAGATGGTGTTGTGATAGTGGATTCCTCATGAGGTGTGGTGATGAACTCATGAAGTGAGGAGTGATCTATGTTGGTGGAAGTATAGTAAGGTGTATCCTCAAGGAATGTAACATGCCTTGATATGTGCAAACGGTGAGCACTAGGGTCATATAAATGATACACTTTGTGTTCACCAATGTATTCTAGAAGGATAAAATGTGAAAATTGTTTCTCAAGTTTGTTTCACTCGTGTTGGAGTAGAAGGAAAAAGAAAGTACAACCAAAAACACACATGTGATTGTCGGATGGTGGTTTATCGAAGAGTTTAGAATGCATTGAGACCCCCCTAGGATTTGAGTGGGCATGAGATTAATAAAATAAGTGGATATGAGGACAAATTCATCCCAGAAGCATTGTGGAATGCTAAGATAATGAGTAGAGAATGAGTGGTTTAGAAAATGTAATATGTGCTTCCTTTCTGCAACACCATTTTCTTCATTGGTGTAAAGGCAACATTGTTGGAAAATAGTTGCATAGGAATTGAGGATCTCACACATGGTAGTAGATGTGTACTCCTTCACACCATCTGTACGGAACACACAAATGACATTATTGTGTTGGTTCTTAAGTATATTGGTAAATGATTGCCATATGAGTGGAAGTTGAGACATGTTGCACATGAGATAAATGCATATATATATATATATATATATATATATATATATATATATCTTGGGAAATCATCAATAAAAGTTACATAATATTGATATTCATTTCTAGAGGTGATAGGTGCAAACTCCCAAATATTAGAATGAACAAGATAAAAATAATTACTACCTTTATTGGTTGAGTTTGAAATAGGAAGAGATGCAGCTTTTGCAAGTTTTCACCTAGTGCACTCTAGTTATTGAGTGGAAGTACATACTGAACCAAGAGTGTCAGACTTAACAAGTCTACTACGATGACTTGTAGATATGTGTCCTACTCTATAATGACATAAATTTAGTGAGAGAAATACTCTGATAGAGGCATTGTGGGTGGTATCTAGAATGTGAAGACTAGACACATGATATAGATCACCAACTCTAATTGGAATCACAATCTCCTGGCATGCACACATGTCCTACACAGAACACCAGTCTTTATAAAAGATATTTTAAAAGCCAAAATCACAAATTTTGCAATAAATACGAGATTCTATATGCAAGTTGGGAACTTGCAAAACTTTGAGCAAAGTAAGATTTCCACGAATTGAGGATTGAGGCATGATGTACACAAACTGAGATATACCAAAAAGTGAGCCATTCCTTCTTTCTATTTGTAGTTGTTGTAGAGAATAACAACTCCTCAAAATAGAAGAATATAGAGTCATATCATGTATGCCACTTGAATATATGATCAAGGTGTTAGAGTTTATACCCATACTCGAGGAAGATGAAGATGAAGCCACACCTCTAATGCTTGAAGATGTGAATGTGTCATCACTACCCATATCCATGATTTGGCATAGAATGGTTGCAATCTCTATAGGAGAGAGAGTTGTTTTTCTAGACCCACTTGCTATGGAAACAATGTATGTTGTAGTGGGGGAAGTAGCACATTTGGTTTTTTCCTTGTATTTCTGATAGAAATTTGAGTGATGCTTGAAACATCCTATGACCAGATGACCTCTTCGGTGACAATGTGTATACACATAAAATGGTTACAAAAATGTGTCCCTGTAGTTGTAGTGGTTGCAAGAGAAATGTCAGCACTAGACGTGATGGGAGGCAGATTATACATTGACATTGTATCCTTGATGAGCAAGAGAGGAGTCTCATTCACCATGAGTTCAAGGGTGATGGATTCTAGAGAAGGCATGGATAGATGTTGTATGATGTTTGTCATGCATAAATGATATTCTAGATGAAGTAACATAAGTAATTGATGCATCTGAAACTCCTTGTTGTGTGATGCACATGTAGAGCATGCATTCCTATCGATGTTGCTAAGATGCCAGAGGCTACTCATGTGGTCATATAATTAAGAGATAGAAATATCACCTTATATTGCTTGTTGTGCCTCCATTGCAATCTGGAATTTGTCAGTGACATTTGATTGAGTGAATTGACTCTCAAGACTGGCCCATATGGAAGTAGAAGTGGTGTGTTCTTCAATGATGTCTTCATAAAGATTGATGTGAATGGAAATAATGAGGTAGGACACAATTCATTCGTCGGGAATCTACCACTTGTAAATTCAAGATTGGTGATAAACCATATTCTGCATTAGATGATAGGTGTTGTGAAGGAGTTTAGGATGGGTCCAGGTGACATGAGACATGGTGCTCGAGCTCACCTTGAACAGTTGTCCTCCATGGCCTCCGATCTTTCATAGTGTGTAAGAGAATTCCCAATGTATGTTGTGGGAGGAAGTTACTATTGGTGTTTTAGGCTTCTAGTTGAGATAATAGAACAGAGAAAATGAGTGACAGAAATTCTAAGACAAATTATGCCTCCAGAAATGAGCAATGTCGAGAGAGATAATACACAAATATAGAGTTTTGATGGGGCATGTAGGGATAAACCATATTTTAATTTCTCTCTAAGACCATGTGAATGGATTCAAACTTAAAATACAAATATGTTTAATTCTATTTGTACAAGGAGTATGCCCACTTATATAGGGGAGGAGATCCTATTTAGAATATGATATGAGAGGGGATGAAGAAGTCTACAAGACATGAGATAAATAATAAATACAATGAATGTGTGATTGAAACTAATAATCAACATTATAAATACAATAAATGTTCAACAATATAAATACAATCAATGTTAACATTTATTAACAATCAATGAAAAGACTAGTTGATATTTAATCAATATTTACAAAAAGTAAAGAGGGCCTTAAATATTTTTCCTTGACTATCATAATCTTATATACTTGGTATACACTATCATCTCAAACAAAATACTACAAATTCCATATCCTACTTAAATATGGAAGCCATCGCTACTCATGTTATCCACTATATTATGGGTGACACACTTGTGCGATTATTATATATACAAGCATTTCGATGATATTTTGGGCAACTAATATTGTTGCGATAAGGAAATCCAAAAATGAAACTTCTCTAGAAAGGAGGACAAAAGTGAAAGTCATAGAAATTGTTACACACATCAAATTATAGTTAAGTAAATCTTCATTGGTCTATGTCAAGATGTACAAATAGAAGATAGTAATTTTAACAATTTTCAAAGAGTTGAACCTTGCAAGTGTATGTCATATATTCTACACACTCATACCCTTTACATAACATGCTTGTAAGTCAAGTGTATTCTAGAACGGGGTATATTCTTTAGGTGAAGTATGCAAGTCACCAAACACATCCTAACTACTTATAAGTATTTAGTTAAATCATACATTTTTCAGTTACAAGACAAAAACCAAGTTGTGAAACAAATAAGTAGTCAAGTCGACAATTAAATAAGGTTTTTAAGTGTTGGTGTTATCATGCACATAGAAAATTTAGTTTTATTCCATATCGAGACAACCTTTGAAATGTAATCAGAATGAAGATTTTAATTTTATTTGCATATATACATTATTAATAGATCAAATCAAGATTACATAACCTAAAAGTTCAAGATAATGTTATGTTGTGTTATATTATATTATATTACATTACATTATATTATATTATATTATATTATATTATATTATATTATATTATATTATATTATACTATATTATATTATTTTATATTATTTTATATTATATTATGTTATGTTATATTATATTATATTATATTATATTATATTATTTTGTATTATATTAGAGTATATCATACTATATTATAATTTATTATATCATATCACATCGTATCATATAGTGTCATGTAATATTATACCAAATTATGTTGTATCATATGATATAAAATTGTATAAATCTTGTTTTAAATACCTTAGTTCAATATGTATATTTATACTATAAATTGAATCATAAACTATATATATGCATAATGAAACTAATTTGCATGCAATTTTTACATTCAATAATGGTTTTCCTTTTTGAAATTGAGTTTAACCTAATTTGCGCCTCATATTATAGAAGTTCATGACAAAGTTCTTGGCCCACCTACCTGATACGGATTTGCATTTAAAATAAGAAGAGCTAGAAACATTAAGCATATCAATGAGGGCTTCTTTATATATTTCACTTAAACTTACCGCACTTACCTTACTTACCTTACCAATATCTTCACTAGTTGAGGCCATGAGATCAAGGTGGCATTCTCCCTCATTGGGGATGGAATCACTGGAAGAAGACTCTTCCCATGTGGTATGGGCTGCAGCTTTACTTCTTGTTTCCTTCTTCTCCTTCCTCTTGTACTTTCCATCCTTCTTGTAGTCCTCCTTCTTCTTGGATCTACTCTTATGGTAGGACTTCTTTGCCTTGGGTCATTCATTCTTATAGTGTCCTTTTTTGCCACATTCATAACACCTTGGAATAGAGGAGGAGGATGGATTTCCTTTGAAGTGCTTTCCCATGCAGTAGCTAGATTCATGATCGCTAGGGGCTTTATTTTCACTTGAGGAAGGACGAGTAGGTCGGCAAGCAAGTTGTTGTTGAAGAACAATTGCCTCCACTTGAACTTTTTGAATGCACTATCCTTGATCTTCTTTGAATCTTTCTCTTCTTACTTCTCTTCTTCCTATTGCTTGTCAAGTCTTGGATCATAAGCATGAAGATTGCCAATATGATCTTTGGTGGTAGTGTCACCAAGGCTTCTAATTTCTTCAATAGAAGTCATCTTGGATTCCCACCTTCTGGGAAGAGACCTATGGATAGGATGGCCCAAAGAAGCAACTCCATTGATGATGGTGTTGAGTCATTAGAGCATCTCGACAACTCTCTACTTCTTCCCCATCTTTAAGTTCACAAGGAGACCTTTGTGCATGTAGATCTTGAACTCCTTGACTTGCTTGGTCCCTTCATAGGTGATGTAAAATTTGTTCCATATCTCATGTGTTGTATCCCAAGAAGAGACTCAATTGAACTCAGAAGGGGTGAGGGATGCATAAATGATGCTTATGGCTTTTACACTCAGTTGAGCCTTCTTTAGTTCAGCTTCATCCCAAGTGGCTACATCTCTAGTCGGTTCCTTGTAGGGAAGGATGACTACTTCCCACTTGCCATAGATCATCCCTTGTGAGTAGAATTGCATATTTTGCATCCAATAAAGGAAGTTTGTTCCATCGATGATTGGAGGCCTCATGGAAAATCCAAACTCCATGTTGAGAGAACCTAAGAGGTTGTCATCCATCTTCTCATCTCATGGGAGATCTTGTCAGAGAAGATCGTGGCTCTGGTAGCACTTGTTGGATCAAAAGATCTCTAGAGGGAGTGAATAGATCTAAAAATCATTTAAACAATATTGATTATACCTTAAAATTACTTCAAGAAGTAGTTTTTGTAATATTAAATTTGATGTGCAACTAAACATATGTAGCAAGGATGAGAGAGATTGAGCATGCACAAGAACATTCTATGTAGAGTGGTTCCAATATCCAAACTAGGAGAAAGTCAGTCCACTACCTAGAGAGGTCAAGCCCAAGGATTTTTCTACCATTTGATACTTATATTCCATTATAAGACATCCAATAAGACCTTCCTTTTGCAAGGCAAGGATGCCTAGCCTTCCTTTTTAAGGACCAAAAGGAGTCAATAAACCATACAAGGTCTTACTTATCCTTTGAAAAAGAGTCTTCAACCTCAATAAGGTCTTTGGACACCTTCACCAATAGTTCCCCTTCTTGTAAAAAGTCTTCCTCCTTTAAGAAATTACCCACTCTTCTCAAGGATCTTCAGTCTTCACCTTCTCCTTCAACTTGGAGAAGCTTTCAGCAACATAGCTTGAAGAAAGGGGTTGGGGAAAGAGAAGATTTGATCTCTTCACAAGATTATAAAGAAGTTTCTCTCACACACACAGCCTATCTCACTTATATGGACGTTCATATTTGTAAGCAAGAGAGAGAAAAGGGCTCTAGTGGACAAAATGCACTCAGCTATAGCTACGAGCTTGAATAGAATGAAGGATCAAACTTGGAATGAAGTACAAGGCATCCTATTTATACTTGAGGATGTCCATTAACCACCACAAGTACTTGGGAACGAAATCTAGTCATTTAGGGTGTTGTAACAGATCTATCTTTGATGTTTGCAATACTCCAATGGCTAGAATCACTTTTTCTACATTTTCCATACAATGCAGTCACTCGAGTTTCCATAAAGTAATTGGCCGATAACACTATGTGACAAGCTGATTTTGAGTTGTCAATAGAGTTTATCCAGGATGAAACTCTGTCGATGATTTAAAATTAGTTTTCCAGTGCAAGGTGTTGGTTGAGTTTATCTTGTGGCATTTCTAAGACTTATCCTAGGCATCGGTCGAGTTTCTAAGAGGGAAACTCGACCGATCAAACAGCTTGTGATGCATTTTAGAAAACATCATTAAATTGATCAAACATTCAAATTAAGTGATCCTAATTTTTACGCATCTAAGTTACAAGTCATAGAATCAATACAAATGATTACAAAAATTGTCCTAAGTTGTTTAGGACTATTTCCAAAAAAATGCATTTGTATTGACTTTATCTTATATTGAGTCAAGTTAGAACTTGATTGAATTTATCCTTTTCTTGTGCCTAATACCTAAAATCAATCTTAAAAAGACATATCAGTTACATGTGATTGGAATGGTTTAGTCAGTATCAAAATATGGACAAGTATAACAGTTAGGTCAATAGTTTTGTGATATTTTGGTGAGTTTAAGTCTCTATGCTTGAGAATAAGGTGCACTAAATGATAGGGAAACAATGGATAAAAAAAATTTATGTTTAGTAAATCCTCCAAAATTTGTTAAATGATTAATGTATTCATTACAATAAAACTAAGTTACTAATGATTTAATCCTAAGAAATGACATATTTGACGTGTCAAGTGTCGTTTGGGTTGGATTTGCATGACTGAATTCTGGTCAAGGATCATTGATTCAACAGTTGTGATCCTTGTGAGAGAGAATACATGGATTGACTTTCTGGTACAAAAACATGGATAATGAGGTATGTTAAGTTGTCTTCTACATTGAGATTAGAGAAAGATGGTTGGGTTCTTGATGTGATGACCTATCATGCCTGCACTCATTAAAATTAAGAGAAGAGATTGAAATCTAACTTGGTGGTGGTTTATGCCTCCTAAAAACAAACAATTTGACCCCTTACATGGAAAAATGTAAGAGAGGGGAGGCAAATCTTTAAATCATTCCACAATGCATAGGCTATCCCTATGGTATCAGCTAAAGTTAGAAGTGGTATTGGATAGATAAGGATTTTAGGAGGAGGGCAGTGATGGAGATAAATGTTTGCATAGATCCCCTAAGTTAGAATATCACTCATTATCATGGATAAATGTTGACTTTGCGCTTTCAAACTAGTGCAGGAGGTAGGTGGTATGACTGCTCATTAAACTTGGAGGATCCAACCTGGATAAAATTGGAGGGCATGAATGTGTTTAGAGAAGCATGTGGACCCTCTCATTTTGTAAGAAACATAGTAGGATAAGGTAAATATGAAAACTAGAAGAACCACATGGAGGTCTAGAGTTGATAATGACATAATTAGATGTCAAAGAGGAGTCTAGAATCTAGGATCACCTCCCTTATCTAGAGGTCATGTCATGGATTAAGGAATAAAGGATGCAATGAGTGAGAGAGGTGATCCAAAGAGAGTGACAAAACTTGAAACCAACCTAAATTGACCAGCTCTCCCAAGAAAGATGGAAAATAGTTGAGTAATTAGGGTACAAATTATAATGTTTCGATCTACTAGATCTAGATATTAGAATCTAGAATACAATGGCTCAAGAGATCTCAAAAGATTAAATATACCCAGAAATTCAATTAATATCATGTATCTTGCATTTGTTAGAAATACTCACTCGCCAAAACTTATAAACAAGATCTACAAAATCTTAAGAAAGTAATGATAGATATACTACTAATAAAATGTGTAGAACAACATGCAACTCTATATAAGTACCTTGAGGCTAATATGACAATATGATGTAAGATATGTAATTCTTGTATCATGTATAATACATACCAAACTGTTGTTCAAAAGTATGAAAATGCATTAGTTACTATGAAATCGGATATAATTTTCGTAACATGACATATATGTGTATGTTTGGATATGAAATCATATAATTTTATTAAACCAACTCACGGGGAACATTATTCTTTGATCAATATTTAATGAAAATTTCAAAATATCACCATATAAATATGGTTTACCTAATATGGAACCACGAGATTGGTTTGGCACTCGAATGCCATATGTATGTTTACTGCTAATATATGGTTTGAAAATATAGTTGGACATATGAGTATAAACAAGCATTAAAATATGCAAAATTGGTACGAAGCATGTTTATCAATTAGTGAAACATAATCTGGAATTTAACTTTGGCAACATAATTCATTTGTAAAGGATAAAATCATATCCTAAAACTAAGATAATAAGGTTTAATGATAAGAATCTAATGATTATATGTATCATCCTTCTTTAACCATGAGATGATCATGGTTGAAGTTGTGGTGGGATTTCTCAATTTTTTATATGATTTACCTCTTACTTAACCTACTATGTGGTATGGTTATATTATATGTGCAAAAGAGATTTTGCATATGATATTGGTTGAAAAAGTGTTCTTCTATGTTTCCTAGCTTTTTTTTGGTCGGTCAAAAATGTGTGTTACTATTAATACCAAAAAACTTTGGGCACTAAGTACCCCATTACATCGACAGGAGCTAAAAGTTCATACAAGGATCAAAATCCCCACGCAGGGGGAAACACATGATTTCTAAACAAATATACAAACTAAGAAGACTTATCTAACTAACCAAGCTAGGTCCAAGCATTCCTAACAGAAGAAGACTATCTACAAGTCATTATTACATGCATTCAGTGTACCCACAAGTAGTAACAGCAGCTTGACATAGAACAAAAACTAGTTTTCCTGCCTATAGCTAGCCTTGAAGCTATTGACCATCTCAGCTATCAGAGCTTCAAGTTTCTAAATGGGTGAAATCACCTAAAAAGGAACCCCTAGCATCGGATCAACAAGAAACTGAGCAAGCCGGATGAGAAGCAAGAACCAGCACTTTTAACAATAGAGTGTGGGAGGGAAAATAGCTCCAACTCACTCCTTCATGCTTAGCATAGCTCTAACTATCTATTAGAGTACCCACAAAGTGTGGTACTATGCCAAGATTAGGGATATCCTTCTAACTATCATCCCACTACACAGCCATGTTGCTAACCTGTAAGGGTCCTTGATCTTCGGTAGCTACTATTTACATAGCAACAAAACAAAGTCGGGGAAGATCCAGCACAAGCAAATGCTTCTATTTGCACAGCGGCAAAACATCAAACACATGAAGAGGTGTTTCCTTCACAGCAGTGGCAGAGGGGCCAAGGAGGAGAAGGCTTGAAAATGATCTGCTCCCCATAAACCCGACTGCCCATGTGCGTGCTTGAACACTTCTCAGAAGCATTTCGTCGAACGCCAAGTGAGCTCCTTCACATGGCAGCAGAGAAACCAAGGGGAAGGAGAAGAAAGTCCTGCCCCCCATTAGCCCAGGCCATACATGACAACACGGCAAAGCGGTCGGAGTTAACAATGACCTGGAGCCGCAAGGACCACGAAGGCCTTTCCCTGTGTCGGTGAACAGATCCCAAACGGGTTCAAAACGCCCTCGCAAATGAGGCATCTTTACTTGGCAGAAGTTAGGGCTAAGCGTTCCCTAATCGAAACATCCAGAGCAAGCGTAGACCTAGTTAGAGAAGTCGCAGCTTTTCCAGGGAAGAAATGAGAGGGGGGGAGTGGACCATAATATATATTTTCTATTATGTGAAAGCACTTAACTCTTTTGTAATACAAGTGCTAAAATGTGATATAACTCTTTGGCATGAGATTACATTGTACATATGATCTCACTCAATGGTTTGTGATCATAAGGCCTAAAATAAAGCACTTTTAGTAGTTGAGATGATTCAGTTATACTTGTAGTCATATCTTCATGGATTTATAACAGAATATGTGCTTAAAATATGTTGTCTTTTGTAGATGAAGACATTTAATTATATCGATGTACTATAGTGACTACTACTTTACAATTTTCCGTGATGTCTACTTATATGGAATTTTATATGTTCACCATTTTTATGGTATTTGGTGGCCATTCGATTTGAACACAAGATTATTATAGTATGTGAGTTGCATGGAGAAAAGATATACATGTGGACAAATGTCTAGATAACATGATGTGCATGTAGTATGTGCATATGTAAAAGTTCCCTATGAAATAATTAATATCAAACGTTGTACTAATTTTTTTTTGTAATTATGTGTTAATTGGTCAACTTTATTTTGTTTGGTATGTTATGTTTCCTTCTGACTTACAATGATTTTATTCCTTTTGATCTTGTTTGTGATGTTGGAAATGTAATTTAACTAAGGTGGGGTTTCAATTAGAATTCAATATTCTCAGGCAAGGTTTAAGTATCTCACTAGGTCAAATCAAGAGTGTTTTATCTCACAAAAGTGAAAAAAAAGCATCATAAGAGAGGTCTATTATGTCCCACTACTTGTTCAAGTTCCCACGGCGTCCCTTGGAAGACTATTATGCTAAGATAACTATGGGAGGAGTGGTCTTTCCGCATCAAAGGTGACTTCTCCCTTTCAAAACAAGTTACCAAAATTGCACCAAATACTTAGGCCCACATCATGAATGTTCCCTCTCATGACAAGTAAGATAAATTACATAAAAAGATAGGTATTTTTTCCATGTTAAAAAGTTGTGTCCCAATAGTGACATGATAAGGACAAGTGTGATATGGTGACACAGGGAGGAAGGGGATTCACATCAGATGTGTATGTTCTCATTAATAAGGAGTTACTAAAATTGTAACATGGATGAGTTTAGGTCCACATCATGGGAACATCCTTTAACAAAAATTGAGAGAAATCACAGTGAAAAATATATATTTTGTGCATTGCTATATGGCCAAGTTCCAAAATTGACCCACATGGAGCCGATATGCCTGGGCGCACCAGGAGGAAGGGGCATATATTTCATATGAGGAATTTCTCTCTCACATCATGTCATTCAAATTGCACCAGGGATGAGTATAGAATCACATCATGCAAGTAACCTCTGACAACAAGTGAAAGAAATTGTATTTGAAGATAGGTCTAATGTGCCTTGGTTTGGTGTTAAGCCTCCACAATGAACCACAGAGGAGGGATTTTGCATACTAGATGATGAAGTGGCCTTAGTCCCACATCGTTAGAGTTCTTGTGATGGACTACATATTCTCTCTCTTCGTGCATGTAACCTATAAATTCTACCTTTCTCTTTTTCATTCTATTACCTAAAACTTCATAATTGGATATGATTCTACTCATAGTAATTTATAAACCTTGACTACAATCAATAACATAGCAACACTCAACTTGACTCTATTCATGTTTTCAATCATATCAGTCATCACTGTCCTTCCCAATAATTTTGACCCTATCATTGTGCCCATCTCTACCTCATTATTGTGTTCATGTTGTATAACTCTCTTTCTTCATGTTTTATAGCTCTCTCTCACCATTCTAATGTATATTTCCTTTCCCAAACTGGAGTGACCATTTGAATGTACATAGTTTCCTTACTTTGTTTCCTATTTTTTACTCTCTTTTTTGGTCTTAGGTTGGCCCTTTGGTCTCAGACCACATGGGCAATGCTGCCTCCTCTCTTTCCTTGCCTTTATTATATTATATTTTACTCCATCCTACCAAGGATCATTGAAAACTATTGGATCTTGTGGGATATAGATCAAGGGTTGATATGATGTCTAGCAACTATCTCCTACCTCCCGCCTACCAATGCATCACACGCAACAACTAAGGGGGAGCTTTGCAATGCATCCCACACCTATAACTCGTACCTACTATCATTTCAGCTAGGAGACCCGCCCTTGTAGCCAATGAGTCACATGCAAGGGGAAGGGAGTAGCGGACCGCCACCCACTACCTCCTTTGTGCACCATATTCCTTCTCCAAAACTAAACCCACTCCCATTATTTCCTTCTCGTCTATTTAAACCCCTAGATCTCACCTTGTTCTTCCTCTTGCTTTTGTCTACCTCACAAAAGCCCTTCCTCTTTCCCCCTCACCCCTCTAAGTTGTGTCACTACTTTAGGATTCTTAGAACCTGAGCAAGAGGAAGAAGATGACCAGGATCGACTGCCTCCCTGAACTGCTAGATGCCACACATAACTGCTTGTGATATGGATATTGACCGCATGTCGTCGCCCCGTCGCACCTACAAGCGCTAAAATTGGAACATGGATGAGTTTAGGTCCACATTTTGGGAACATATTCTAATAAACATTGAGAGAAATCACATTGAAAGATATATATATATATATATAGTGTATTGCTATATAGACAAGTACCAAAATTGACCGACATGGGACCAATATGCTTGGGCGCACCAAGAGGAAGGGGCTTATATTTCATATGAGGGATTTCTCTCTCACATGATGTCATTCAAATGCACCAGGGATGTGTATATAATCACATCATGCGAGTGACCTCTAACATCAAGTGCAAGAAACTGTATATAAATATAGGTCTGATGTGCCTTGGTTTGGTGTCAAGCCTCCACAATGAACCATAGAGGAGGGTCTTTCATACTGGATGAGGAAGTGGCCTCAGTCCCACATCGTTAGAGTTCTTGTGATGGAATAGATATTCTCTCTCTTCATGCATGTAACCGATAAACTCTACATTTCTCTTTTTCATTCTATTACCTAAAATTTCATAATTGGATATGATTTTATTCATAAAAATTTATAAACCTTAAGTACAATCAATATCTTAGCAATACTCAACTTGACTCTATTCATGTTTTCAATCATATCAGTCATCATTGACCTTCCTAATAACTTTGACCATGTCCTTGTGCCCATCTCTACCCCATTATTGTGTTCATGTTGTATAACTCTCTTTCTTCATGTTTTATAGCTCTATCTCACCATTCTAATGTATATTTCCTTTTCCAAACTGGAGTGACCATTTGAATGTACATAGTTTCCTAACTTAATTTCCTAGTTTTTACTCTCTTTTTTGGTCTTAGGTTGATGACTAGCAACTATATCCTACCTCCCGCCTACCAATGCATAACACACAACAACTAGGGGGGCTTTGCAATGCATCCCACACCTATAGCTCGTACTTGCTATCATTTCAGCTGGGAGACCCACCCCCACAGCCAATGAGTCACACGCACGGGGAAGGGAGCAGTGGACCGCCACCCACTACCTCCTTTGTCCACCATATTCCTTCTCTAAAACTAAAACCTCTCCATTTATTTCCTTCTCATCTATTTAAACCCCTATATCTCACCTCATTCTTCCCCTTGCTTCTGTCTACCTCAAGAAATCCCTTCCTTTTTTCCCCCTCAACCCTCTAAGCTATGTCACTACTTTAGGATTTGTAGAACTTGAGTAAGAGGGAGAAGATGACCAGTATTGGCTGCCCCCCTAAACCACTAGATGTCTCACATAACCACTTGTGATATGGATACTGACCGCATGTCGTCGCCCCCTCACACCTACAAGTAATGTTGACCACTTCGGTCTAGAGCAAAACTGTGCAAGCCCAACCTCCTCTTCACGGGCTGACGACCCCTTTGCTTCTTTAATCAGTTCAATTAAGGGCAAATCCCCCCAAAATCCTCCTTTTAATATCGTACATTGCAAAGCCATTTACCTTCTAGGTCCCTTAACCAAATACCCTGGTATTATATACAATTTCAATTAGAAATCATCATCTTTCTAATGATGTTGTAATCCCTAGAAGGTTTTGCACAACTTATAACTATAATTTATAAAGATTTTCCATGTGTGTCGTTGAGCTTTAATCACCATATATCATGATTAACTTGTACCCTTAATGATCTATAGCCATATATCAATGCAAATAAGTAACTTCACTCCTTTTTTAATGTGGTATAATGTATTTGACCTTTTATGTTATCCTAATGTCATCTCGACCTAACATGACTTAAAGATGGTTCTTTTATGTGCTTAAATTATGCAAGTTGATCATATGTGAGACTTTGTCCTAATTTGTCAACATGAAATGACTAAAATTGGAAATCAATAACTCATCTTGTAATTTGTACCCTTCTGAACCAAGATCTTATGTTGATATGCTATGTTTGCATTATGAGATCTTAGGTACTCACTTTTATGCAATAATATGATCTAGATGACCTATCTTGTGACCATGTGATGAAAACACACATTTATGCAAATTACTTACTCTATTTAGTTCAAGTCAACGATAAACTCTAACTCTTCTAAATATGGAAGCTCTATCTGGACCTAAAGTTCCTTTGTGAAATTAGTACTATGTTGAATAAATTGCAGTCATGTTAATTTGAATAGATGCATGATTATATGATGTAGGACCTAGGTCTAAGATAACATCCATATGATTTGAAACATATTTATGACATCCAATCCTTAGTTATATTGGACTCAGCCCTCACTATTCTCTTACATCTTACATCATTCTTGAGGGAATTTACTTCAAAAATCTTGTTCAAGGATCATATTTTAAACCTATTTTCCAAAGGTACACATTTACCACCTTTACCTTGTTAACTATTATTACTTGGTTGTTATATATATTTAGAGTATAAGTTTGCCTATTATTACTTGCTTGAAAAAAGTGACTCTTATGGTAGTACTTAACGTTGGTATAGTATATGTTGATCAAATTTCAAACATAATTTAGGAAAACCACTATACAAACACTTTTTCCTTACCCAATTGATGTAATTTTATGCACAAGGTTGCATGCTTCCTTCTTGAAATGTCAAGTAAGGAGCACAACACATATGGAAAAGGATTGACCCAATGTCTATGGTCAATTGGGTCCCTTTCCTTGAAACAGGGCTAATCATTGGCTTTGTGCCATAAGTTTCCATCATGGACTCTTCCTATAGGAAGGTGTCTTAAAATAAAGGCCTTATGATGAGATGCTATAGTATAACGGTCAGTGCATATAAAATTTACTTTTGAAAGAACTTGGTTAATTATTTTAGGTTGTTTTGTTATGTTACATGGTTATTACACTACTTTCCATGCTAGGTTATGTTAATTTATTAAACTTGTTAACTTTCATCTTTTGAAGTGTACCTATGTAATTGCATTGAATTGTGTCATGTTTTTATTTCCCTATTAGATGCTACAAATTAAATTGTTGTTTGAAGAATCTACTGAACCAAATGACATCATCATCATGATGAGATACTTTTAGTAATCTAAGGGGTGTTCTGTCCACTCAATATAATAGTGCATTTTCTTTTGAACTTGTCTATCTTTTCTTACCTTCTAGAGTTATGTTGTACTTAATGACCTCATGGTTCAAATTACAATTCTAGTTTGCTTTAATTTATATGTGTTTGTGTTCAGATGATGGTTTACAAATGGACACCCAAATCCTATTTTCAATGACTCTATAGTTAGTGGGGGTGAAATGAGGATAATAAATAGTAATGTAGCAATTCCATATCATGATATGTGAGTGATATTACATTTGAAGATAGTTATTTTGGTTTTGTATGAGATTGACATAATAATCATCTTATTAGCATATTCTTTTAGATACAAATAGAAATGTATTTGCAGATTGTTCCCATTGGGAACTTGTCACACAACAAGACTGACCCTGACATCATCATGTGTAGTTGGACTAGCGATTGACATGTCCCCTTGGGTCATTGTTACAACTTGGCCTCATGGAATAACAGTTTGTACCTATATTTTTGCATCATGTCAGGGACTTGTCTCCATGTAATACATGTCCTCCCCCAATCATCTATCCAAAAGGCGCTCTAAGAAATAGTTTGTGTTTCCATATATAGTTTGTATATCTTAATAAACCAACCATAATTAATATTTATAAGTGTTGAATACATGTTTACACATATTTATGTGCAAGAAAGGGAACAATTATATGATGCACTTGAAGGCTTGATTTTTCAACATAAGCAGCTTCCCATGTGATTCTAGGTTTCCAACAAGTAGAAACACCCCAAAATGTTGTCATAAGTAGAGTTGCAAGTGACACTTATTCCCGTACCCAGGCACATCATACCTATCCTTTGAAACAATATCTCTCACTTTTCATGGTAGGTAGTCGCATGATGTGAGCCCAAACTTGTCTATATTGTAGATCTAGTTGCATTTGTGAGAAGTGACTTCCTCATGTGAAATAGAAAGCCCCTTCTACCTAGGGCACATTGGCATATTGGTTCATCATGGGTCAGTGTAGGTACATGACCCCATACTTAAGGAAAACATATGTATGTTCCAAACAAAAATCTCTCTCTTATCATGAAAGGACACTCTCATGATGTGGACTTGAATGCATCTTGGTTGACATATAAATCGATTGAGTTCGGAGTGGAAACTTTTATATCTGGTATTTGAATCTAAAAAAAATGTCCAACTCATTATCCGACGGATGCCACATGTCAATATTTTGAATATGTAATATCTGAATTTGGATAAATATTTGATCCGAACCAAAAATATACATTTTACATAAATAAATTTTATTGCATGAAATATGATATAATATTAAATATATATTATAAAGTGTCTATATTTTTGTATTCGTATATACAAAAACATACATGTAATGATATATGTATATATTTGTGGAATTTGGAGTTTGTTTAGAGAAAATATAGCAATATCCTATATCCGACTGGAACTTTTGGATCCAAAGTTTGATACCCAAAATCTGATTCAAATTTGGTGGATTTAAAATTTTGTTTACAATTTTAGACTTGAATCCAAATCAAATGTGTGGATTCTGGATATCCATTTATGGGTCTGATCCTGGTATAGTTTTAGTGACATTTTTTAGAGTATATTTCCTCATATGACATGTACGACTCCCCTCCTAGGTAAATTTGACACATTTATTCTTCACAAGTAACTATGTGGAATCGTCTGTGTACCAAGGCCCATTATACACATGTTTATATGAAATCTATCTCACTTTTCTTAAGAAGGAAGTGTCATGATGTGGGTAGAAATGTGTCTCTAGTGCAATTGTAGTATCTTGTTGTGGGTACTTCATCTTCTAACATCCATCATCTCTAAGTTAAGTTGGCATATCGATTCTCCATGATCACTTTGGGAATTGTCTGGGTGATGCCCCGCACCACACAAAGCGAGATTACTCAAAACATAACCACAAGAGAAAGATTAACAAATAGATTGTTGAAAAATACTAAAAAATACAACTTTTTTCATTAAACATCCAAACAACAAAACATGCACATATAAGTCCTTTCATGCCTTAAAGCATATACAAGGCATGTTGTCAACCTATAACTGAGGAACTATTCCAGAACATATATAGATGATTCCACCACTACTCTACATAACATGTATATAAGCCAACCACATATACAAGCATCTCTACAAAACAACTACAAAACATTCCCAAAGACCCTAGTGTACAGGGACGACTCTAGGACTCTATCAACAAAAGACATCCAGCAGCACTTCCAACCTTATCAGCTACTACTCCTCTGGCTGCTGCTCAACTGCATGCATGATCTCTACCTCTTTGTGCTCATCCACCTAAAAAAGGGTGAGATTCCAAATCTTAAGGGGAGATATAACTCACCACCAACTCTATTATTAGCATAGATAAGATAAACTGAGCAGTAGTAAGGTTATAACTAAATAAAATAGGTAATTATCATTTACATGAAGAGCAATTACTGTTGAATTATGAAACATCTTAATAATTTAAAAGGAATATGAAGAACATGTATATTTCCTATCAACATTATTGTATAAAGATCAAGCAAGGCCTCAACCAATCTTTTCATATTTAATCCTATACAATTATACTACATGAATGAATATGTATTTCATTATGCCCTGAGAATTTGAGTTGTACCACCAAATCCAACCGACCACTTGATAAGTCGAAATCACTGCCACACAAGGTCTAATGGAAGAGCCAGAATCCATGACCTTACTACACCTTTTGATCAGCACAAAAGAAATCAACACAGAGACATATTAGTCAACTGCAATAATGACATATAGTCAATTTCAGGGATTGGGTCACGCATGGCCATCCACATATATAATCATAACTAACCCACCTTGGTACAGGTACGGTGCTAGAAGAATAGGCTCACGCATGGCCGTTCTAACAAAAGGAGTGGCTCACGCATGGCCATCCACATCACAACGTGATTGACTCACGCATGGTTGTCTCACACCTCATGTATTTAAGGAAACAAGGAATTAGTTGACTTGTACCCCGCATATTAAAAAATATTCACTCTGAGTTAAACTCATTTCACCATTTAGAAATTTTCTAACATTGAATGGATCTATGGCACAAGGAAAACTACACTAATAGATTTCACTTGATTAACTAGATCAATTTACACATCTTTAAGCATCAATCAAGTTACAACGTATAATATCCAAACAAGATCTACATAAACAAGTTCATGACTCATCGCCAGAACAAATTGAAACATATTAGGTGTAATCTCCTCACATCATCACCTTATGTATGTCATTCATCATATGTCCATTACAAGGACCAATTCCCATCACGAGGACCAAATGGTTGGGGTAGCAACCCCTCATCTCATCATTGAGGAAAACATCTCATGTAAGTCATTAACCCATCATCGGGTCATAAGACCACTTCCCTCCTCTTTTTGAGTCACCATCTCACTTGTTCCTTACAAGGCTTATCAAACATATCAATATCACCATTAGTCATACATGGATATATGCATCAACTGATATTACCTGCATGGTTAGAAACATGTAACAAGGGAAGCAATACATCATTAACACTATCATCTCATAAGATTCATACCATAGATTTCACATTATATCAATTAAGGCTTCACTTTACCTGATTAGGGTTACAAGGCTGGATCAACAACCACCCTTAGATTATCTCTTTATTGTCATTATGAGGTGTTTTATGAGGTATAGAAACATAGTCCTCAACATCCTTATAAACATGTTATAATGTATAGAAAAATAACTCATCACCTTTCATACAACCATCACATCATATCACGAGACACCAATGTCCACATGGTATGACTTAAGCACCACCACAAGGTATCATTTAGGGTTCCACCATAGGGTATCAGTTTGTACTTCAAAGGTATCAAGAAACCATACCAAGATAGGGTATCAGTCTATCTGCCTAAGGTGTGTATCATTTTAGGTATCACCATGGGTGTGTCAGGAAACTACCCAATGTAAAGCATCAATTAAGCATCACTAGATGTGTCAGCCTACCAGCTAGGATGGTGTATCAGCTTAGACATCATCCAATAGATGTTTTAGGTACAATCACCTCCTGGAGAGGGTGTCGGCCAACCCTCCCCAGTCGGGCAATGTTGTCACATAGTATGACGGGCATTAGGGCATTGATCAACAAGGTATCGGCAATGCCCTAGCATTTAGCAATTCAACAACTATGATGGGTTGTTCTCAAGCCAAGAAACACATATCACTTGGCATTGCTAAGGCTGATGGATTCTAGGGTTGCTAGCTATAACACCCCTGAGGATAATGGGCTAGCTACACTTAAGTCGTGACGGGCAGAGTCCTATCAGGTAACGTGTCTCAAGTGTAATGCATCTCGTTGATTATCATATTTGTTTACTTGTCCATGAAGTATAATGACCTAAACGTTACCATATCATATCAATCTAGACATTTCTTAGTTCATGATGTCCAGTCACAAGGGTGACAGGTAGGGGTGTGTCACAGGTCATGACAGCCTCCCATGGCACATCGATCTCCAATCCTATCGACCATCACATACATATTGCCCAGACCAAGCATATAGGTTCACCCTGCATATCAGCCTCCTCCTATATGATGTCCTATTCATCCTATACCTTAGGACATGTGTTACAAGCAAGTCTAGGGGAGGTTCAATGCAAGATAGCAACTAAGCAAGGTGTGTCATTTAAATAGAATGTTAAACAACCAAAAAGAGTTACTAGCATGCAAGCATAAACGAGCCAAGAAGAAAGAGCAAGATAACAAGAAAAAGGGGTGATAATAACATAGTGGGTTTAGAGTTATATAACCCCGCCTCAAGGATCACTACCAAGCTCCAAGTTTCCCAAGATCAAGGTAGAAGAAGATCCTCCTAGCTCGATCTCCACAACACCTCCAAGGAGGAAGATAGAACCAAGGTTAAGAGAGCATGAGAGGGGAAAGAGAAGCAACCAAGGTCCATGGCCGAGAAGAAGAAAGAAAGAGAGAAGGAATCTAAAATCATGTCTTACCAAGGAAGAAGATGAAAAGAGATCACCACAAGCTTAGGCTTGTCCACTAGGCTCCAACGGAGAGCACTCCTTAAGCTCAAGATCATCCACCAAGGAAGAGGAAAGCAAAGATAGCCAAATGATTCTCTTACATGGAGAGAAAGAAGTATATATACAAGAGAGATGAAAGAGAGAACAAAGGAAAGGTGTCACCACCAAAGAACTCTAGATGACACATGTCCACAAAGGAAGAGAGACATGCAACACCATGCAACAATGTGAAAATAATCATGCCTCGCCCACTAAGTCTCCTGCCTAGGTCATGGCTGATACACATCTCCTCCTCCCTCACAAATTGATAGGGATGAAGCCCTAGAGCCACAAACTGATAGGATACATCTAGAGATCCCCCAAAATTGATAGGAGGTCTCCTCAAGACATACACAACCGATACAAGGCCCCAACAAGGCTCTTACTCCCAAGACAACACTCCTAGGTACAAGGCACTCCCCAAACATGAGTGCAAAAGATCACCAAGGATGTCACCACTCAACTAAGGCTTAACCAAGGTACCCATATATCTATCACTCCTCTAGATGATGCCAAGAGAGAGAAGAAACACTTTAGAGGTGGCAATCTTACACATCAACCCCTATACTGGGTAAATTGCAAGTTTGCACAAAACCTCTCCACAAAACACAAACATCAACCAAACAAGCTCAAACAAAGAACTCAAGATTCCAACATGCCCTAATTAATCTCAAAGATGATTAGAGAAAGGAGCTCAGAAACATACTTAAGCAAAACAAATAGGGTTATCCCAAAGTGTGGGTCACGGTCCTTAAAAGCCATAAACCCCTAACAGGGATTTCGCCCCTGAAATCCTAGGAGAAAAGGGAAGAGTACTTCTTCCTCATCTCTTCCTCGACCTCCCACATGGCTTCCTCAACACCACGATGATGCCAAAGAACCTTCACAAGCACAAGGTCCTTCCTCTTCAACTTCTTCACTCTTTGATCAAGGATCCACACTGGACCTTCTATGTAGGTCACATCCTCATCAAGCTCCAGCTCCACAAGATGTAACACTAATTTTGTACCTGGATGACACTTCCTCAACATGTTGACATGGAACATTGGATGTAACATGTGCAACTCAGGTGGTAACTCCAACTTGTAATCCACCTTTCCAACTCATGCCACCATTGGGTAAGGTCCCATATATCTAGGAGCCATCTTACCCTTCTACCCAAACCTCAGAACACCCTTTCAAGGAGAGACCTTTAGATATACCTTGTCTCCCACTTGGAACTCCAAGGGTCTACGACGACTATCTACATACAACTTCTGTCTATCCTGTACTACTTTTAGCTGTTGTTGTATCACTTTGATCTTCTCTATTGTCTGATGCACAAGATCAAGACCCAAAAGTTGATAATCACCTATTTCATACCAACACATCATATGTCCACAACATCTCGCATACAATGCCTCATATGGTGCCATGTCAATACTACTCTGATAGCTATTGTTGTAGGCAAACTCTATCAAATTGAGGTGTATATCTCAACTTTCTAAAAATTGAAGGACACATGCCCTCAACAAATCCTCCAAGATCAGGATGGTCCTTTCTGATTGACCATATGTCTAAGGGTGGAAAGTAGTATCGAACTTCAATTGCGTACCCAAGGATGTGTGCAGTCATTCCCAAAAGTGACTTATAAACTAAGGACCTCTGTCGGACACAATAGTAGCTGGAATACCATGAAATCACACTATGTCATCCACATAGACTTGGGCAAGCTTCTCTGCTATGAACATTGTCTTCACACGAAGGAAATGCACTGACTTGGTCAACCTATCAATGATCACCCAAATGGAATCATACCCTTTGGTTATCCTACTAATACCAAAGTTCATAGTCACATGATCCCATTTCCTCTAAGGTATAGGCAATGGTTGCAACATTCCTGTAGGCTTCTGATGCTCAACTTTGACATGTTGACACGCATCACATCTTACAACAAACTCAGATACATCTTTCTTCAAGCCTGGGCACCAATACATATCTTTTATATTGTGGTACATTTTGGTACTACCTAGATGGATAGCATAAATGGATGAATGAGCCTCCTCCAACACCATCTTGCTCAGGTTATCAACATCAGGAACCACTATCCTATTATGGTAACAAATTGTCCCATCATCCATCTCATGGAAGCCTTCATGCTTCTCACTGCCGAATTTGATCTAATTTGTTGTGTCATAGTATCTGTCTATTGAGATTCTCTAATCTGTTGTTTTAGTGTATGCTTCACCTGTAGCTGTGCCAACAAACCAGCTAACAAGGAGACTTCCAACTTGACATGCATCTGACACAAGGATACCAACATGTCTCACTTGTGACACTTCAAAGAACTCAACTAGCCTTTATCTGTAGATGAGGATAATGACTTCCTACTCAATGCATCTTCCATGACTTTTTCCTATCTCGTATGATAATCTATTGTATAGTTGTAGTCTTTGATCAAATCCATCCAACAACAATGTCTCATACTCAACTTCTACTATGAAAATATGTACTTCGTGTTCTTGTGATCTGTGAAGATCTGGCACTTCTCCACATACAGATTGTGCCTCAAAATCCTTAGGGCATGAACCACTACAGGTAGCTCCAAATTGTGAGTCGGGTAATTCTTCTCGTGTTTCTTAAGCTGTTGAGAAGCAAAAGAAACCACTTGCTTGTCCTGCATTAACACACATCTGAGACCATTCTTGGACGCATCACAAAACACAATGTATCCCTTTCCTTGCTCAGGAAAAACTAGAACGGGTACACTTGTCAACTTCTCCTTTAATGTCTGAAAAGCTTGTTGACATCTATCGTCCCAAACAAAAGACACATCCTTCCTCATCAACTTTGTTATGGGTAGGGTGATATAATTGAAGTCCTTAATGAACCTTCAATAATATCCTACCAGACCTAGAAAATTGTGCATTTCAATCAGCATCTTAGGCTGCTCCCATTCTATAATAGATTCTACCTTCTTAGGGTCTACATGTACTCCTTCTGTAGATATGATGTGCCCCAAGAAAGCTACCTCCCTCAACCAGAACTCACACTTTCTAAACTTCACATAGAGTTGGTGTTGTCTCAACATTGTCAACGCCTGAAGAAGATGTTGTTCATGTTGTTGAGTATCATGACTATATATCAAGATTTCATCTATGAAGACCACCACAAATTGATCAAGAAACTATTGAAATACTATGTTCATCAAATCCATGAATGATGTTGGTGCATTGGTCAGCCCAAATGGTATAACCATGAACTCATAGTGACCATACCTTATCCTAAAAGATGAATTTGGTATGCCATCCTCCTTGATCCTCAACAAATGATATCTTAATCTCATATCTATCTTTGAGAATATAATCATGCCACACAACTGGTCAAACAGATCATCTATCCTTGGAAAAGGGTACTTATTATTTATTCTGACCTTGTTCAATTGCATGTAGTCTATGCACAACCTCATACATCCATCCTTTTTCTTCACAAACAACAATGGAGCACCCCAAGGTGACATACTCGGCCTAATGAAACCTTTGTCAAGTAGTTCTTGCAATTGTCTCTTCAATTCTAGCATTTCTATCGGTGCCATCATGTATGGTGTATGAGCTATTGGTTGCATTTCGGGGACCAGATTGATCTCAAAATCAATCTTGGGGGTGGGGGAACACCTAGAAACTCCTCAAGAAATACATCCTCAAACTCTAACCATTGAAACCTCCTAGATACTAGGACTCCTCACCTCTGTATCCACCAAGTGTGCCAAAAATGCCTCACAACCTTATCTCAGAAGTTTCCAGACTACCATGACTGATACAATCTTCCTATCTCCTTGGAAGATCCACGTCTCATTACTATATAAAAACATCACTTGCTTGGAACTACAATCTAATACCACTTTATACTTCTCCAAGGTATTCATTCCAAGGATCACATCAAATCTATGCATGTCAAGTGGTATGAGATCCACTTGAATGTCGTGTCTCAAAAAAAAGAGGACACATGAAGGACATACATCCTGCAACACTACAGAACCAACCAACAGGGTTTCTAGAAACAAGCTATTCTTCTTAAGACTAATAGGCAAAGAACAACTACTACACACTTCTCGAGTGATAAAAGAGTGTGTAGCACCCGGGTCAACCAAAACATATATAAAGTAAGAAGAAGACAAATCATAATGAAATAACTCCACCTAACATGTCACCACTCGTGGGTTGACCACTGCCTCTTGATGACTCATAGCGTAGAATCTAGTTGTTGCCTGCTATTACCCCCATTCTCTACTTCCCTAAGCAGATGATCTAGCCTGAGATCTTTGGCCATGTCCTCATCCTCCTGTTCCATTATTCTGCTATCTCTACGAGCCCTATTGGCTCTATCGTGGTTGTAGGGTCACTTCATCCTCTTTAACTGGATAGAACTGTTTGGTATGGCCAACTTGTCCACACTTATAACACGTTTTGTTCTCATATCAAGGCCTAGGTGGTCCTATCACTGATGCGGATGCGACACTCGAGGCTCTTGAGGATGGAAAACTACAGCCTCTGCCCTTTCTCGGTGACTACTATATATGTCGAAGCACTAAACCTCTACGAAGCTGGCGGTGTAGAAAACCTCAGCTTCTTGAAGCCACCTGATGACTTCCCTTGAAATTGTGCATACCAGTTCTTGGAACTCACCTATCTCTTCTCCTTCATATATCGTTCTATCCTATGAACATACTCCACAAATGCAACAAACCTCTCTTGATTCTCCAAATCAGCAACTGGGGTAGACAACTCGGCATTCAACCCCTTCTCAAAATGATGAATCCTCTCATCATCCATTGCCACCATGTGAGGACAGAACCTCAACAACTCGATAAACCTTGCCTCATACACATTGATCATCATGGATCCCTGTCAAATCCTCTCAAACTGACTAATCTTCTCATCAAGATACGTCTGAGGAAAGTACTGACTAATGAACTCTCATCGAAACTCCACCCAACCAACCACAACATCGGGTCTCTTCTCCTCCTCTATGGCCCACCAATGGCCAACATTCCCTCTCAGAAGGTACACAAAATGCTTCACCTTATCCTCTTCAAGGATACTTAAGATCTTAAAGGCCTTTTCAAGCTCGATCAATCACATATCTGCATCTGTCGGGTCAATTATTCTTGCATACTCAACCGCTCCAACATGGCGAATCTACTCAAAAGTCTTCCCAGTTTTCGAAGATTTAGCATGGGGAATAGGTGCCCTAGGTTAAGGTGCAGGCATCCTGTCTGCCATATGAGTCATTGTTGCCATAAACTTCCCAAAAAGTGATTGAAAGGCAGGGTTTTCTATCATGGCTAGGCCAAATTGGGGGACTTCATGCACCTGATCTTCTCATGCCTGGTTCCTTGCACCACCACCTGGTACAGCAATACTTCTCTCAGCAACATGTTCTTCATGTTCTCCAGACATCTTTAATTTTTCTCTTCTTCTTCTACATGAGCAAAAATGATTATAAGATAGACTGGAGGACACTAGAATGGACACAAACCCTAGTCCTAGGTCGTTGTAGACTTAACGAATCAGAAGCTCTGATACCAACCAATCTTGTAATGCCATGTTCCACACAAAGTGAGATTACTCAAAACATAACCGTGGAAGAAAGATTAATGAACATATTACTGAAAAACACTAAAAATTAGAACCTTTTTCATAAAACATCCAAACAGCAAAACCTTCACATATAAGTCCTTTCATGCCTCAAAGCATATACAAGGCATGTTGTCAACCTGTAACTGAGGAACTATTCCAGAACATATATACATGATTCCACCACTACTATACATAATAGGTATAAAAGCCCACCACATAAACAAGCACATCTGCAAAACAACTACAAAACGTTCCCAAAGACCCGAGTGTACAGGAATGACTCTAGGACTCTATCAACAAAAGACATCCAGCAACACTTCCAACCTTATAAACTACTACTCCTTTGGCTACTACTCAACCTCCTCTGCACGATCTCTACTTCTTCGTGCTCATCCACCTAAAAAAGGGTGTGGGGAACCCATAGGGTGAGATTCCAAATCTCAGTGGAAGAAATAACTCACCATCAACTCTATTATTAGCACAGATAAGATAAACTGAGCAGCATTGAGGTTATAATTAAATGAAACTGGTAATTATCATTTATAGGAAGAGCAATTATTGTTGAATTATGAAACATCTTAATAATTTAAAAGGAATATGAATAACATGTATATTTCCTATCAACAGCATTGTATAAATATCAAGCAAGGCCTCAACCAATGTTTTCATATTTAATCCTATACAATTATACTACACAGCTGATTATGTATTTCATATACCCCGAGGATTTGAGTGGTACCACCCAAATCCATCCAACCACTTAATAAGTCAAAATTGGTGCCACACAAGGTCTAATGGAAGAGTCTGAATCCATGACCTCACCACACCTCTTGGTCAGCATAGGAGAAAACATCGTAGAGACATATCAGTCAATTGCAATAATGACATATAATCAATTTTAGGGATTGTCTCACGCATGGCCATCCACATATATAACCATAACTAGTCCACCTTGGTACAGGTATGATGCTAGAAGAAAAGGCTCATGCATGGCCGTTCTAACAAAAGGAGTGGCTCACACATGGCCATCCATATCACAACAAGATCGACTCATGCATGGTCTTCTCACACCCCATGTATTTAAGGATACAAGGAATTACCCAACTTGTACCGCGCATGTTCAAAAATATGGGCTCTGAGTTATACTCATTTCACCATTTATAAATTTGTTGACACTGAATGGATCTATGGCACAGGGCAAACTTCACTATTAGATTTCACTTGATTAATTAGATCAGTTTAAACATCTTTAAGCATCAAACAATTTACAACGTATAATCTCCAAACAAGATCTACAAAAACAAGGGCATGACGCATCACCAGAATAAATTGAAACATATTAGGTGTGATCTCCTCACATCATCACCTTATGTCTGGAATTCATAATATGTCCATCACAAGGACTAAATGTTTGGGGTAGCAACCCCTCCTCTCATAATTGAGGAAAAACATCTCAAGTAAGGCATTAAGCCATCATCAGGTCATAATACCACTTCCCTCCTCTTTCTGAGTCACCATCTCACATGTACCTTACAAGGTTTTTCAAACATATCAATATCTCCATAGCTCATACATGGCTATGTGCATCAACTGATATTACCTGCATGATTAGAAACATGTAACAAGGGAAGCAATACAACATGAACACTATCATCTCATAAGATTCATACTATAGATTTCACATTATATCAATTAGGGTTTCACTTTACTCGATTAGGGTTATAAGGGTGGATCAACAAGCACCCTTAGATTATCTCTTTCATTATCATTATGAGATGTGCTATGAGGTATATAAACATAGTCCTCAACATACTTATAAATATGTTATGATGTATAGAAACATAACTCATCACCTTTCATACAACTATCACATCATACCATGAGATTATAATGTCCACATGGTGTGACTTAAGAACCACCACAAGGTATTGTTTAGGGTTCCACCATAGGGTATCGATTTGTTCTTAAAAGGTTTCGAGCAACCATACCAAGATAGGGCATTGCCCTATCTACCTAAGGTGTGTTTCGATTTAGGTATCACTATGGGTGTGTGGGGCAACTACCTAAGGTAGAGTATCGGTTAAGCATCACTAGGTGTGTCGGCCTACCAACTAGGATGGTGTACATTACAACCCCAATTTTTAGGTTCTTTTGGTGATAAATGTAATTCCTATTAAAGATATATGAACAAATAATGATGTGATTAGATGGGATTGTATGAATTTCATTTACAATAGCCTTGTTGGTTGCTTTGTGGGCTTTATTGGCTATTGGGTCCAATTATAAGAGAAAGAAAAAGGATATTTATATAATAAATGAATAAATAAGAAAAAGAGAAAAGGTAGAGGTAGAAACCTCTAGAAGGCAAAGGAATATCCTCTAAAAGGGGATTTTGTGCCATTAGGGTTCCTTGGGTTCCAAGGAGTCCAAGTTGCAAAGAAAATGCAGCAAGAAAGAGAAAGGATTAATTAAATATTGCTTTATTTAGAAGGAAATGTGAAGAAATATGTGGATATATGGATAATGGATCCATCTTGAAAAAATATTTCGTGTTCACATGGTTTCTAATGGAAAAAAAAGAATCAAAATCAAGAAAATAAAAAGAAAGAGAAAATATGAGAAATATGCATAATTGAGAAATAACTTGCACCTAAGAAAAAGGCATGATTTCTTTAAATATTGAACTCAAATTTGGCATGATGATATATTAAGTTATTATTAAGTTTCCCTCAAAATTTGGGATTAAACGGAGCCATGGTTTGAGAGTTATAATTTTTCCAAATTATCCTAAAATCAAAAGGATTTTCCTTAAAATAGAAATATGATTCTCCTTTGTTTGGGCGCAAGCAATGTGGATCATTGGATCCTGATCCAACACGGGCCGCCCATCTTCTATTTCTATCCGGACTAGGAACAGGCCATCGATCGAGGAATCTTTCCTTCGATTTTTCTCGCATTTTAGTCGATGTGCAGACGAGGAAAGTTGTTGGTTGGGCTTGGGAGAGTGTTTCACACCCAACTAACCTAGGTTTTAGGGGTTTTCTAGGGTTCCAGAAAGAATGCCTAATCTACCTAAAACAAGGAGCGATGGCAAGGATGGGAACCCTAATCCAGATCCCCCACACCTATATATAGGACCACCCTTGGTCTCGGCCAAGTCCCGTGAACTCGAATAGCACGTTCCTAGCCCCAAATTCCCTCTCTTACTCTCGATTGTCCTCTCCCCGGCGAGCCTCCACTGTGGTGCCACTGCGTGTTCTGTGGATAGAAAAGAGGAAGAAGAAGAGAAGAGGGTCGTCTGATTAGGGTCCATGATAGACTCACGAGGGATACCCACGGCCCAGGCTGTTCGCACCTCAAGATCAGGGTTAGTGGGTGCGATCGGCCACAGCCAAGAGATGGGGTCAACCACTGACCGCAATGACGATCTGACAGCTCACATTTTTTCAAAAGAAAAGGTAAATAGCCTCTCTAACTAGAAAATCTAGAAAATTCTTTTTCTTGCAAAAATTGTAGTAATTAGTAGGAAGGTCATATGAAGGAACTTAATATATGAAAATTGATTAGGAGAAAATGAGGAATGCAATAAAAATGTAATGGAAGCCTAATTCTACTTGAAATTCAAAAAGTATGTAAAGATGATATCTTTAATGGTTTAACTAATGAAAAACCCTAATCTTTGATGATCAATGAACTGGGAAAGGTTATATGGATGTTTAAAGTTGATATTAACCTGTTATTAGTAAAAAGAACAAATTAGATCCAAAAGGATGATCTTTATGCATAGTTGGATTAATTTAAGGTTCCATATACATGAATATGCATTAATGGGTTGAGAAACCCTAATTTATGTTGATATGAATTTTAATGGTTTTTATTGTGCAAATCCATGAATAAGACAGAGATATGACGATTCTAAGATAATTTGAGTATGAAAGATGCTAATTGTGGATAAATACCCTTAATTTGGTAATTAGGGTTTCATAGTGTATAAAAGTGGAATTTATGTGAATGTAGGGTTTGCTAACCTAGAAGATGTGAAACATAGTAATTAGGGTTCCTTTGAGTATTGAACTATAATTCTTTATTGAGTTGTCTATTCAAAAGAACTCGAACATGATAATTTGGATTAATGATCTTGACATAACCTAAAAGGATAAAGATGGTAGTTTCAATGTAAAGGAGACACATTAGACTTATTTGACATTCAATTATGCCTATGATGTTGAAATTAGGGTTTGTGGACCAAAAGAGCATTAAAAGTAATACATGAATTATGGAGGATAAAACCCTAATAAAACCCTAAAGTTGGCCTAGAAATCCTAAGGTGGAACCCAAGTCAATCTTGAGAATGTTTTGGATAAAACAATGACACATGGGTGTTATGCATTAATTTCAGGATATTGTAGATTGCTTGATTGATTGTTCTTTCTTGGACCTCAAGTTACTCTAGATCAGGTATGTGGTTATGCTTATGATTAAATCGCTTTCATTTCACGACGATTCTCGGATGTTTTATCAGTTTCCTAAATATAACTGCTTGGATGACTTTTATTTCATGCAACTATAAAGTGACTACGACTATCACTATAAATAAGTGTACATGACTAGCTCAGATCCTTGTCCTCCTCTGTGACTTTGTTAATAATAAGGATGACCTAGTACATGGTCTACCTGTTAGGTAGGACCATCAGGTTATCATGAGTCAGTGATTGGGTTATCTATGGGTAGTGCCATGCGACTCTTTAGCATATTATGAGTTAGGGATTGGGCTACCTATGGGTAGTGCCATGTGAATCTTCAACCCTAGGTATTGATCTACCTGTTAGGTAGGATCATGGGGGTTAATTGGGATCTACCATATGAGAGGTAGTATCCAGGTCCACTGTAGGGATAGCGTAGAGGATAGGGTATGTATGGATTGAGTAGTTATGTTTAAAGTGTAAAGTTTGTTTGTTAAATCATAATTTCTTTGTGATATGTTGTTAAAACTAAATGCATAATTTGTGTTTCCCCCACATACCAGTATAATTCGTTATACTGACCGACATTTTGTTTGTCGGCATTTTAGGTACAAAATTGAAAAAGACAAACAGTAAAGTGGTACATTGTGAATACATGAATTAAAGTACAAGGAGTATTATTTAGAATAGATTCCATTTATGGATAAAGTTTAGAAATCCAAGATTTTAAAAAGGTATGCAAAGTTTTATTTTATTCCAACTTTCCAGTATAGTTGTGGTAGAATTTAGTAATTATTATTGATTATTTGTCGAACCATTGATCTGGAAAATTGGGATAACGGCTATGACCTTTTGGTCTCCCTTAATTGGGGGTTACTAGGAGGCGGGGTCATTACATTTGGTATCAGAGCCTTGGTTCCTCATCTAATCCTTAGTAATTATTAAATTTTACAAACTCTATAGAACCTGAGGGAGTTATTAGAGGATTTTCCAAAGACTGAGGTATCTAGAAAAGTATCACGGTCTAGGGGCTGGCAATATTTTCCTCCACCCTGCTAGTCAGTCACAAGGACTCCCGGATGAAGTGTGACTGTTTGGCCAATGTATGAGGTTCTGACACGAAATAAGATACCTTTAGGACTCTCTCATCTATTTTCATCCCTTCTCAACCCTAATTCAATTAAGATTCTAAGGTTTAGTGTCACGACCGTCTCGCGAAAACAAGATTAACTAATGTGGAAGCGTTCATCAAGCAGCGGATTAGCGAAAATCACTAAAAATTAAAACTTTTTGCAAAGAGATCCACACATAGGAAATCTTTTCCAACAAATGCCATTGTATATCATATACATTCTATTTCAAACGTACATATCTTGTACCATCTTTTTCCAGAGACTACATCATCAGCTGCCTTATAAACATATATGCATGCAGCATACAAATCTCGAGGCATCAAGCCAAAACCTCAGACTGATATATCAAAAACACTGACTAAAAACTCTGAGGACCTGAGAGTACAGAGACGACACATAGGAATACTATCTATATGACTAGACAGACAATATCTCCACCTGAGATCTTATTGTTGTCCCTGTTGTTGTTGTTGTTGCTGCTCTTTCCCTATTCTAGGGTTTCTGCTCTGCCTTTCATGCATACCTAAAAATGTTTCCCACGGGGGTGAGACAATTGTAAATTGCCCCAGCGAGAGATATAACTCTCCGCCAGAAACATTGTTATAGCAGATTATGAAATTAAACTGAGCAGGGGTTACTTTTACATTAATAGGCAGAATTATTCTTCATAGAACAGAATAAGATAATCTCCATTTTCAATAAGAGCATTGCATCTACCCATGGTAGACTCATAGTTCATCCATCTACTTGTAATGAGTACAACAGATATGAATAATCATCAATGAACTATAGATATATAACAGAAATGTAACATCAGCCAAGTTCTCTAGCATAAATTATTAACACAAATGCTATAAAGAAACATGATACTTGTTACCCAAGCATCACACATGGCTCACAAGGAAATTCATATCTTGTCACCTCTCACTAGGCAACAACTTATTCACATGGCTCACAAGGCCATTCACATCTTGTCACCTCTCACTAGGCAACAACTTATTCACATGGCTCACAAGGCCATTCACATCTTGTCACCTCTCACTTGGCAACAACTTATTCACATGGTTCATAAGGCCATTCACATCTTGTCACCTCTCACTAGGCAACAACTTATTCACATGGTTCATAAGGCCATTCACATCTTGTCACCTCTCACTAGGCAACAACTTATTCACATGGCTCACAAAATCCGTACACATTGTTACTTTTATTAAGCAACAACAACATCAACACACAAAAAGCCAATCAACATTTATTATATAAATGTCACAGCCCAAACTTGGCTATATTCATCATCTCATCATACCTGCATGGTTATTAGGCATGATAACAGTCATAAAATATTCATCACATCATGTGATACAATAGTAACACCATCATTCCTTAACCAGGAATTAGGGTTTCAGTATCAAACATGGCTTATCATTCCCTTTTCCCCAAATTAGGGTTAGGGTTCCCCATTTCTCATTAATTCGGACTCTCTTGAGTTAACCAACTTTATCTTGTATTAAGGTATTTGCCCTCTTAATACATTCCATCACAGAATACTCACCCTTAGCATATAATGCATAGGCCACACATTATAATTGTCCAACTATCTCACATGATATGGACTTATCTTAGTTTAAGGCATAAATTTATTATAAAGTTGCCTATAAACAATCGCAATGATGCGCCCTCAACTAGGGTTTCACAAGGATACACCCTCAACTAGGGTTCACAATGATACACCCTCCACTAGGGTTTCACAAGGTTACACCCTCAACCAGGGTTCACAATGATACACCCTCCAATAGGGTTTCACAAGGTTACACCCTCAACCAGGGTTCACAATGATACACCCTCCACTAGGGTTTCATAAGGTTACACCCTCAACCAGGGTTCACAATGATACACCCTCCACTAGGGTTTCACAAGGATACACCCTCAACCAGGGTTTATAAGGATACACCCTCAACTAGGGTTTCACAAGGATACACCCTCAACCACGGTTCATAAGGATACACCCTCAACTAGGGTTTCACAAGGATACACCCTCAACTAGGGTTTCACAAGGATACACCCTCAACTAGGGTTTCACAAGGATACACCCTCAACCAGGGTTCATAAGGATACACCCTCAACTAGGGTTTACTAATCATGTATTGGATTCATGCATTTGTTATGTATTATTTATTAGTACCATTAAGGGTATCTCTCACCTAATTACATTAGGTTTCCAAAAAGGTTTGATCAATCGGACCTTCAATAACATGGGGTGTCCAATTGAATTGGGGTTTTCAATGTTGATTTCTTCAATCATTGAATTCATGGAACCAATCATCAATTGGACCTATACTCATACTTCAATTGAGTTTAATAGGTCAACCTTAAACTGATTTGACCCTCAATTGACCCTCAATTTATCATCAATTAGGGTTTGATTCAATTGAATTAGGGTTTGGAATCGAAGATCCAACAACACTCATCAATGCAAGATTGGTTACTTTGAAACTATTGAACCATTATCCAAATTGGATATGACCTGACCCCAAATGGTCTTGAGGTCGTTGGATGACTTCCAAACGGTCTTGAGACCGTTTGCCCATCATATCACTCAAATCCAAGCCATCCAATTAAGGTTTGGATCATTGGATTGATCACCAAAACAGCATTGCATTGTATAACAACTTGGTACCTTTAGACCTTCAAACACCTAACCATACTCAACCCTAGACCTCCAAACGGTCTTGGGTGACCACCAAACGGTCTTGAGACCGTTTGGATGAGCTCCAAACGGTCTTGAGACCATTTGGCCCATCCAACCTTTGGATTCTAGTGAAAAATCATCATGGATTGGTCTATCGAGTTGATCAACAAATCAGCACTACATTGCAATATGATTAGTACCTTTGGACCTTCAATTGGTCAACTATACTTGACCCCAGACCTCCAAACGGTCTTGGGGTGATCCCCAAACGGTCTTGAGACCGTTTGGGCTAATCAACCTAAAATCTCAACTTAACTCATTAGAATTTCAGCACTGTTTTCAATTAGGGTTTGCCTAATTGAATAGCCTTCAACTCATGATTCCTTGGGAGTTAATCCCTCAAATTCGGTGAGTCATTATAACACATCATTAGGAACAGTAATACCAAACGGTAAACGCTTGGTCAACGCACTCAAACGGTCTTGAGACCGTTTGCCCAAAAAGTTCAATTAACTCAGATTGAAAATCAGCACTTAATCCAATTAGGTTTCCCTAATTTATTAGGTTTCAACTCACGATTCATTTGGAGTTAATCCCTCAAATTTGGAGGGTTATTAATAAACATAATTATGAACAGGAATCCCAAACGGTCAATGCTTGGTCAACCATCTCAAATGGTCTTGAAACCGTTTGCTCAACCAGGTCAAGTTAATCAGGTTGAAAATCAGCACATAATTCAAATCGATTGCCTAATTGATTGGCCTTCAACTCTCGATTCCTTTGGAGTTAATCCCTCAAATTTGGAGGGTTATCAGCCTACATAATTAGGAACAAAATTCCCAAACGGTCAACGCTTGGTAAACCATCTCAAACGGTCTTGAAACCGTTTTCTCCCAAACGGTTTCAAACCGTTTGCCCTTAAACGGTTTGCTGAAACCGCATAGCCAATCAAATTAAAATGATTTGGAGTAGCTATCAAAACGGTTTTGCTTGGTAATTTTCTTTGTATAAGCATCTAGGATTATGTCATCATCCCCTTCCTTCGAACAACCAAGAACAGAAACCGTTCTTGATGGAAATTGCAGCAAAGAAACAAGAGTGCATCAAATTGAAGAAATCAATCAACAAAGCATAGAGAATTGATGCAATAGCAATGTTTAAGGGTTTAAGTTATAAAACCCACCTCCAATTGAGCTCCAAAGCTCCAAGATCACGCCATTAATAGTGGATGAAGCTCTAGCAACTCCCCCTAGGCTCGTCCTCAAGCTTTTGATTGCAAAAGTTGGCTAGGGTTGAAGAGGAGATCGAAATAAGAAGGAATCCATAATTTATTTTCGATTTCCACCATGAAACCATGAAGAACGAAGGTCAAGGGCTTACCCACAGGTTGGGGACGTGCTCCCTGCTCCTCCCTATCTCCTTGGTCGGTTTTGCAAGCAAGGGGAAGAAGAAAATCCGAAAAAGGCCTTGGTTTGGGCTTGGAAATGGCACTTTTATAAAGAAATTGATGAGAGAGAATATGCCTTATAAAAATCCAATTAATCCAAAAATTATGGCCGCCTCTTCCCCCTCAACTCCATGGATACTAGGCATATCCCTTTTCCTTTAATTCTCCTTCATTATCCTCAATTTAAAGAAAAGCAAATTAAGCACCTTAATGCTTATTATATTAATATCCCATATGTGAGTGGAAATTACTTTTCTTTATAATAAGGTGAGTGGAATTTCACCTACTTAAGATATTTTCGTTCCTTATATTGGCAAAGTAACGTCCATCCTTATTCAAAATCAACCCAAAACATTTTGGTTGAAAGCCCTTCAATTATTTTTATTCATTTTTGCCCTAAATTGAATTAGGGTTTCAATTAGGATTAAATCTTGATTATTTTAATATCAAGATTCTCTCTCCTCCATCTTAATTCAAATGAGAAGTAACTCTCATTTTATTTGCTCTACATGATGCCAAGAAACATTAGGGACTTTATTGAAGTGGTAATTTGCATATTGAACCCTAGATTTTGGGTAAATTGCACTTTTCACCAAAACTAGGTTTTAATGCACAACATTGCTTTACAAGCTTAATCTTGGTGCCCAAGCTTGTGGAAACCATACCACTACATCATATTCATTCTCATGGGGTCTCAACATCAGAGGGACATCTTATCATGCAACATTTGCAAGTTGACCCCTCAACTTGGGTAATTTGCACTTTAGTCCAAAATAAGCAATCATTGCTTCAACATTGTTTAAACATGACCAAAATTGAAACATAAGTTTCTCATGAGCCCTATTTACTTTTCCAAAGATAAGATTAAGAATCTACTCAACCTTATTAGGCAAAACCTCTAGGGTTAATTCATAACCCAGGTCAGGGATGTTACAAATTATAAACCCCTAACAAGGATTTCTTCCTCGAAATCCCAGGGAAAGGAGAGACAGATTGTTCATTAATCATGCCCTCAAGTCTCCACATATTATCTTAATATTATGGAGATACCATGGATCTGTAATCTGCACAAAGTTCCTTTCATTAATCCAACCTTTTCAATGTTTATTGTTTATGTAAGGCATAAACCCCTAACATATGATGTTCATATCATTGAAAAGAAGAAGCATAAAAGAGCATACTTCTATCATCACCCAGGAATATTTACTAAAAGAGAAACATATATATCTAATAGAGATAATTCATTCGACAATCCTTTATTTGTTTTTTTTTTTTTGAAAATATACACTGAGTAAGTTCACTAAGTATCCACGGAGCAAGTTCACTAAGTATTCACGGAGCAAGTTCACTAAGTATTCACGGAGCAAGTTCACTAAGTATTCACGGAGCAAGTTCACTAAGTATTCACGAATCAAGTTCACTAAGTATTCATGGAGCAAGTTCACTAAGTATTCACGGAGCAAGTTCACTAAGTATTCACGGAGCAAGTTCACTAAGTATTCACGGAGCAAGTTCACTAAGTATTCACGAAGCAAGTTCACTAAGTATTCACGAAGCAAGTTCACTAAGTATTCACGGAGCAAGTTCACTAAGTATTCACGGAGCAAGTTCACTAAGTATTCACGGAGCAAGTTCACTAAGTTTTTTTGAAAATATTTCACTTAGCTCTTCCTATTTAATTTCATTATACTCTCTGGATTGTTTCAGAATGACTACTTGATCATAGTAATCAAAAAGATAACAATCTAAGAGTTTCATACTTGCCTTATCTACAATAATCATATACCTGGCCAGGGTATACAAGTATTGAGATTAGGTAGTATGCACTTTATTTACTATCATATTCCCCACTTTTCATACCATTATACACACAGGATTTTCCATCTCTAGATTTTCTTCAGGCATCATTTCTATATCTCTCTCTTGCCTGCTCCCATGCACCTTTTCCTAGTGCAACATTGCTTCTTCCTGCAGCAACCTCCTCATGTGACCCAGTCATCTTTAAGTTCTTCTTCTCTTATACGAGCAGAAGGCACTTTCAGATACACTGGATGACACCAGAACAGACTCTACTACCTTAGTCCTATGTCTCTGTAGACTCAGCGAACCTAGAGCTCTGATACCATATAATTGTCACGACCGTCTCGCGAAAACAAGATTAACTAATGTGGAAGCGTTCATCAAGCAGCGGATTAGCGAAAATCACTAAAAATTAAAACTCTTTGCAAAGAGATCCACACATAGGAAATCTTTTCCAACAAATGCCATTGTATATCATATACATTCTATTTCAAACGTACATATCATGTACCATCTTTTTCCAGAGACTACATCATCAGCTGCCTTATAAACATATATGCAGGCAGCATACAAATCTCGAGGCATCAAGCCAAAACCTCAGACTGATATATCAAAAACACTGACTAAAAACTCCGAGGACCTGAGAGTACAGAGACGACACATAGGAATACTATCTATATGACTAGACAGACAATATCTCCACCTGAGATCTTATTGTTGTCCCTGCTGTTGTTGTTGCTGCTGCTCTTTCCCTATTCTAGGGTTTCTGCTCTGCCTTTCATGCATACCTAAAAATGTTTCCCACGGGGGTGAGACAATTGTAAATTGCCCCAGCGAGAGATATAACTCTCCGCCAGAAACATTGTTATAGCAGATTATGAAATTAAACTGAGCAGGGGTTACTTTTACATTAATAGGCAGAATTATTCTTCATAGAACAGAATAAGATAATCTCGATTTTCAATAAGAGCATTGCATCTACCCATGGTAGACTCATAGTTCATCCATCTACTTGTAATGAGTACAACAGATATGAATAATCATCAATGAACTATAGATATATAACAGAAATGTAACATCAGCCAAGTTCTCTAGCATAACTTATTAACACAAATGCTACAAAGAAACATGATACTTGTTACCCAAGCATCACACATGGCTCACAAGGAAATTCATATCTTGTCACCTCTCACTAGGCAACAACTTATTCACATGGCTCACAAGGCCATTCACATCTTGTCACCTCTCACTAGGCAACAACTTATTCACATGGCTCACAAGGCCATTCACATCTTGTCACCTCTCACTAGGAAACAACTTATTCACATGGTTCATAAGGCCATTCACATCTTGTCACCTCTCACTAGGCAACAACTTATTCACATGGTTCATAAGGCCATTCACATCTTGTCACCTCTCACTAGGCAACAACTTATTCACATGGCTCACAAAATCCGTACACATTGTTACTTTTATTAAGCAACAACAACATCAACACACAAAAAGCCAATCAACATTTATTATATAAATGTCACAGCCCAAACTTGGCTATATTCATCATCTCATCATACCTGCATGGTTATTAGGCATGATAACAGTCATAAAATATTCATCACATCATGTGATACAATAGTAACACCATCATTCCTTAACCAGGAATTAGGGTTTCAGTATCAAACATGGCTTATCATTCCCTTTTCCCCAAATTAGGGTTAGGGTTCCCCATTTCTCATTAATTCGAACTCTCTTGAGTTAACCAACTTTATCTTGTATTAAGGTATTTGCCCTCTTAATACATTCCATCACAGAATACTCACCCTTAGCATATAATGCATAGGCCACACATTAGAATTGTCCAACTATCTCACATGATATTAACTTATCTTAGTTTAAGGCATAACTTTATTATAAAGTTGCCTATAAACAATCGCAATGATACGCCCTCAACTAGGGTTTCACAAGGATACACCCTCAACCAGGGTTCACAATGATACACCCTCCACTAGGGTTTCACGAGGTTACACCCTCAACCAGGGTTCACAATGATACACCCTCCACTAGGGTTTCACAAGGTTACACCCTCAACCAGGGTTCATAATGATACACCCTCCACTAGGGTTTCATAAGGTTACACCCTCAACCAGGGTTCACAATGATACACCCTCCACTAGGGTTTCACAAGGATACACCCTCAACCACGGTTTATAAGGATACACCCTCAACTAGGGTTTCACAAGGATACACCCTCAACCAGGGTTCATAAGGATACACCCTCAACTAGGGTTTCACAAGGAAACACCCTCAACTAGGGTTTCACAAGGATACACCCTCAACTAGGGTTTCACAAGGATACACCCTCAACCAGGGTTCATAAGGATACACCCTCAACTAGGGTTTACTAATCATTTATTGGATTCATGAATTTGTTATGTATTATTTATTAGTACCATTAAGGGTATCTCTCACCTAATTACATTAGGTTTCCAAATAGGTTTGATCAATCGTACCTTCAATAACATGGGGTGTCCAATTGAATTGGGGTTTTCAATGTTGATTTCTTCAATCATTGAATTCATGGAACCAATCATCAATTGGACCTATACTCATACTTCAATTGAGTTTAATAGGTCAACCTTAAACTGATTTGACCCTCAATTGACCCTCAATTGATCATCAATTAGGGTTTGATTCAATTGAATTAGGGTTTGGAATTGAAGATCCAACAACACTCATCAATGCAAGATTGGTTACTTTGAAACTATTGAACCATTATCCAAATTGGGTATGACCTAACCCCAAACGGTCTTGAGGTCGTTTGGATGACTTCCAAACGGTCTTGAGACCGTTTGCCCATCATATCACTCAAATCCAAGCCATCCAATTAAGGTTTGGATCATTGGATTGATCACCAAAACAGCATTGCATTGTATAACAACTTGGTACCTTTAGACCTTCAAACACCTAACCATACTCAACCCTAGACCTCCAAACGGTCTTGGGTGACCACCAAACGGTCTTGAGACCGTTTGGATGAGCTCCAAACGGTCTTGAGACCGTTTGGCCCATCCAACCTTTGGATTCTAGTGAAAAATCATCATGGATTGGTCTATCCAGTTGATCAACAAATCAGCACTACATTGCAATATGATTAGTACCTTTGGACCTTCAATTGGTCAACTATACTTGACCCCAGACCTCCAAACGGTCTTGGGGTGATCCCCAAACGGTCTTGAGACCGTTTGGGTGATCCCCAAACGGTCTTGAAACCGTTTGGGCTAATCAACCCAAAATCTCAACTTAACTCATTAGAATTTCAGCACTGTTTTCAATTAGGGTTTGCCTAATTGAATAGCCTTCAACTCATGATTCCTTGGGAGTTAATCCCTAAAATTCGGTGAGTCATTAGAACACATCATTAGGGACAGTAATCCCAAACGTTCAACGCTTGGTCAACGCACTCAAATGGTCTTGAGACCGTTTGCCCAAAAAGTTCAATTAAATCAGATTGAAAATCAGCACTTAATCCAATTAGGTTTCCCTAAATTATTAGGCTTCAAATCACTATTCCTTTGGAGTTAATCCCTAAAATTTGTAGGGTTATTAATAAACATAATTATGAACAGGAATCCCAAACGGTCAATGCTTGGTCAACCATCTCAAACGGTCTTGAAACCGTTTGCTGAACCAGGTCAAGTTAATCAGGTTGAAAATCAGCACATATTTCAATTCGATTCCCTAATTGATTGGCCTTCAACTCTCGATTCCTTTGGAGTTAATCCCTCAAATTTGGAGGGTTATCAGCCTACATAAGTAGGAACACAATTCCCAAACGGTCAACGCTTGGTAAACCATATCAAATGGTCTTGAAACCGTTTTCTCCAAAATGGTTTCAAACCATTTGCCCTTAAACGGTTTGCTGAAACCGCATAGCCAATCAAATTAAAACGATTTGAAGTAGCTATCAAAACGGTTTTGCTTGGTAATTTTCTTTGGATAACATCTAGGATGATTTCATCATCCCCTTCCTTCGAACAACCAAGAACAGCAACCGTTCTTGATGGAAATTGCAGCAAAGAAACAAGAGTGCATCAAATTGAAGAAATCCATCAACAAAGCATAGAGAATTGATGCAATAGCAATGTTTAAGGGTTTAAGTTATAAAACCCGCCTCCAATTGAGATTCAAAGCTCCAAGATCACGCCATTAATGGTGGATGAAGCTCTAGCAACTCCCCCTAGGCTCGTCCTAAAGCTTTTGATTGCAAAAGTTGGCTAGGGTTGAAGAGGAGATCGAAATAAGAAGGAATCAATAATTTATTTTCGATTTCCACCATGAAACCATGAAGAACGAAGTTCAAGGGCTTACCCACAGGTTGGGGACGTGCTCCCTGATCCTCCCTAGCTCCTTGGTCGGTTTTTCAAGCAAGGGGAAGAAGAAAATCCGAAAACGTCCTTGGTTTGGGCTTGGAAATGGCACTTTTATAAAGAAATTGATGAGAGAGAATATGCCTTATAAAAATCCAATTAATCCAAAAATTATGGCCGCCTCTTCCCCCTCAACTCCATGGATACGAGGAATATCCATTTGCCTTTAATTCTCCTTCATTATCCTCAATTTAAAGAAAAGCAAATTAAGCACCTTAATGCTTATTATATTAATATCCCATATGTGAGTGGAAATTACTTTTCTTTATAATAAGGTGAGTGGAATTTCACCTACTTAAGATATTTTCGTTCCTTATCTTGGCAAAGGAACGTCCATCCTTATTCAAAATCAATACAAAACATTTTGGTTGAAATCCCTTCAATTATTTTTATTCATTTTTGCCCTAAATTGAATTAGGGTTTCAATTAGGATTAAATCTTGATTATTTTAATATCAAGATTCTCTCTCCTCCATCTTAATTCAAATGAGAAGTAACTCTCATTTTCTTTGCTCTACATGATGCCAAGAAACATTAGGTACTTTATTGAAGTGGTAATTTGCATATTGAACCCTAGATTTTGGGTAAATTGCACTTTTCACCAAAACTAGGTTTTAATGCACAACATTGCTTTACAAGCTTAATCTTGGTGCCCAAGCTTGTGGAAACCATACCACTACATCATATTCATTCTCATGGGGTCTCAACATCAGAGGGACATCTTATCATGCAACATTTGCAAGTTGACCCCTCAACTTGGGTAATTTGCACTTTAGTCCAAAATAAGCAATCATTGCTTCAACATTGTTTAAACATGACCAAAATTGAAACATAAGTTTCTCATGAGCCCTATTTACTTTTCCAAAGATAAGATTAAGAATCTACTCAACCTTATTAGGCAAAACCTCTAGGGTTAATTCATAACCCAGGTCAGGGATGTTACAAATTATAAACCCCTAACAAGGATTTCTTCCTCGAAATCCCAGGGAAAGGAGAGACAGATTGTTCATTAATCATGCCCTCAAGTCTCCACATATTATCTTAATATTATGGAGATACCATGGATCTGTAATCTGCACAAAGTTCCTTTCATTAATCCAACCTTTTCAATGTTTATTGTTTATGTAAGGCATAAACCCCTAACATATGATGTTCATATCATTGAAAAGAAGAAGCATAAAAGAGCATACTTCTATCATCACCCAGGAATATTTACTAAAAGAGAAACATATATATCTAATAGAGATAATTCATTCGACAATCCTTTATTTGTTTTTTTTTTTTGAAAATATACACTGAGTAAGTTCACTAAGTATCCACGGAGCAAGTTCACTAAGTATTCACGGAGCAAGTTCACTAAGTATTCACGGAGCAAGTTCACTAAGTATTCACGGAGCAAGTTCACTAAGTATTCACGAATCAAGTTCACTAAGTATTCATGGAGCAAGTTCACTAAGTATTCACGGAGCAAGTTCACTAAGTATTCACGGAGCAAGTTCACTAAGTATTCACGGAGCAAGTTCACTAAGTATTCACGAAGCAAGTTCACTAAGTATTCACGAAGCAAGTTCACTAAGTATTCACGGAGCAAGTTCACTAAGTATTCACGGAGCAAGTTCACTAAGTATTCACGGAGCAAGTTCACTAAGTTTTTTTGAAAATATTTCACTTAGCTCTTCCTATTTAATTTCATTATACTCTCTGGATTGTTTCAGAATGACTACTTGATCATAGTAATCAAAAAGATAACAATCTAAGAGTTTCATACTTGCCTTATCTACAATAATCATATACCTGGCCAGGGTATACAAGTATTGAGATTAGGTAGTATGCACTTTATTTACTATCATATTCCCCACTTTTCATACCATTATACACACAGGATTTTCCATCTCTAGATTTTCTTCAGGCATCATTTCTATATCTCTCTCTTGCCTGCTCCCATGCACCTTTTCCTAGTGCAACATTGCTTCTTCCTGCAGCAACCTCCTCATGTGACCCAGTCATCTTTAAGTTCTTCTTCTCTTATACGAGCAGAAGGCACTTTCAGATACACTGGATGACACCAGAACAGACTCTACTACCTTAGTCCTATGTCTCTGTAGACTCAGCGAACCTAGAGCTCTGATACCATATAATTGTCACGACCGTCTCGCGAAAACAAGATTAACTAATGTGGAAGCGTTCATCAAGCAGCGGATTAGCGAAAATCACTAAAAATTAAAACTCTTTGCAAAGAGATCCACACATAGGAAATCTTTTCCAACAAATGCCATTGTATATCATATACATTCTATTTCAAACGTACATATCATGTACCATCTTTTTCCAGAGACTACATCATCAGCTGCCTTATAAACATATATGCAGGCAGCATACAAATCTCGAGGCATCAAGCCAAAACCTCAGACTGATATATCAAAAACACTGACTAAAAACTCCGAGGACCTGAGAGTACAGAGACGACACATAGGAATACTATCTATATGACTAGACAGACAATATCTCCACCTGAGATCTTATTGTTGTCCCTGCTGTTGTTGTTGCTGCTGCTCTTTCCCTATTCTAGGGTTTCTGCTCTGCCTTTCATGCATACCTAAAAATGTTTCCCACGGGGGTGAGACAATTGTAAATTGCCCCAGCGAGAGATATAACTCTCCGCCAGAAACATTGTTATAGCAGATTATGAAATTAAACTGAGCAGGGGTTACTTTTACATTAATAGGCAGAATTATTCTTCATAGAACAGAATAAGATAATCTCGATTTTCAATAAGAGCATTGCATCTACCCATGGTAGACTCATAGTTCATCCATCTACTTGTAATGAGTACAACAGATATGAATAATCATCAATGAACTATAGATATATAACAGAAATGTAACATCAGCCAAGTTCTCTAGCATAACTTATTAACACAAATGCTACAAAGAAACATGATACTTGTTACCCAAGCATCACACATGGCTCACAAGGAAATTCATATCTTGTCACCTCTCACTAGGCAACAACTTATTCACATGGCTCACAAGGCCATTCACATCTTGTCACCTCTCACTAGGCAACAACTTATTCACATGGCTCACAAGGCCATTCACATCTTGTCACCTCTCACTAGGAAACAACTTATTCACATGGTTCATAAGGCCATTCACATCTTGTCACCTCTCACTAGGCAACAACTTATTCACATGGTTCATAAGGCCATTCACATCTTGTCACCTCTCACTAGGCAACAACTTATTCACATGGCTCACAAAATCCGTACACATTGTTACTTTTATTAAGCAACAACAACATCAACACACAAAAAGCCAATCAACATTTATTATATAAATGTCACAGCCCAAACTTGGCTATATTCATCATCTCATCATACCTGCATGGTTATTAGGCATGATAACAGTCATAAAATATTCATCACATCATGTGATACAATAGTAACACCATCATTCCTTAACCAGGAATTAGGGTTTCAGTATCAAACATGGCTTATCATTCCCTTTTCCCCAAATTAGGGTTAGGGTTCCCCATTTCTCATTAATTCGAACTCTCTTGAGTTAACCAACTTTATCTTGTATTAAGGTATTTGCCCTCTTAATACATTCCATCACAGAATACTCACCCTTAGCATATAATGCATAGGCCACACATTAGAATTGTCCAACTATCTCACATGATATTAACTTATCTTAGTTTAAGGCATAACTTTATTATAAAGTTGCCTATAAACAATCGCAATGATACGCCCTCAACTAGGGTTTCACAAGGATACACCCTCAACCAGGGTTCACAATGATACACCCTCCACTAGGGTTTCACGAGGTTACACCCTCAACCAGGGTTCACAATGATACACCCTCCACTAGGGTTTCACAAGGTTACACCCTCAACCAGGGTTCATAATGATACACCCTCCACTAGGGTTTCATAAGGTTACACCCTCAACCAGGGTTCACAATGATACACCCTCCACTAGGGTTTCACAAGGATACACCCTCAACCACGGTTTATAAGGATACACCCTCAACTAGGGTTTCACAAGGATACACCCTCAACCAGGGTTCATAAGGATACACCCTCAACTAGGGTTTCACAAGGAAACACCCTCAACTAGGGTTTCACAAGGATACACCCTCAACTAGGGTTTCACAAGGATACACCCTCAACCAGGGTTCATAAGGATACACCCTCAACTAGGGTTTACTAATCATTTATTGGATTCATGAATTTGTTATGTATTATTTATTAGTACCATTAAGGGTATCTCTCACCTAATTACATTAGGTTTCCAAATAGGTTTGATCAATCGTACCTTCAATAACATGGGGTGTCCAATTGAATTGGGGTTTTCAATGTTGATTTCTTCAATCATTGAATTCATGGAACCAATCATCAATTGGACCTATACTCATACTTCAATTGAGTTTAATAGGTCAACCTTAAACTGATTTGACCCTCAATTGACCCTCAATTGATCATCAATTAGGGTTTGATTCAATTGAATTAGGGTTTGGAATTGAAGATCCAACAACACTCATCAATGCAAGATTGGTTACTTTGAAACTATTGAACCATTATCCAAATTGGGTATGACCTAACCCCAAACGGTCTTGAGGTCGTTTGGATGACTTCCAAACGGTCTTGAGACCGTTTGCCCATCATATCACTCAAATCCAAGCCATCCAATTAAGGTTTGGATCATTGGATTGATCACCAAAACAGCATTGCATTGTATAACAACTTGGTACCTTTAGACCTTCAAACACCTAACCATACTCAACCCTAGACCTCCAAACGGTCTTGGGTGACCACCAAACGGTCTTGAGACCGTTTGGATGAGCTCCAAACGGTCTTGAGACCGTTTGGCCCATCCAACCTTTGGATTCTAGTGAAAAATCATCATGGATTGGTCTATCCAGTTGATCAACAAATCAGCACTACATTGCAATATGATTAGTACCTTTGGACCTTCAATTAGTCAACTATACTTGACCCCAGACCTCCAAACGGTCTTGGGGTGATCCCCAAACGGTCTTGAGACCGTTTGGGTGATCCCCAAACGGTCTTGAAACCGTTTGGGCTAATCAACCCAAAATCTCAACTTAACTCATTAGAATTTCAGCACTGTTTTCAATTAGGGTTTGCCTAATTGAATAGCCTTCAACTCATGATTCCTTGGGAGTTAATCCCTAAAATTCGGTGAGTCATTAGAACACATCATTAGGGACAGTAATCCCAAACGTTCAACGCTTGGTCAACGCACTCAAACGGTCTTGAGACCGTTTGCCCAAAAAGTTCAATTAAATCAGATTGAAAATCAGCACTTAATCCAATTAGGTTTCCCTAAATTATTAGGCTTCAAATCACTATTCCTTTGGAGTTAATCCCTAAAATTTGTAGGGTTATTAATAAACATAATTATGAACAGGAATCCCAAACGGTCAATGCTTGGTCAACCATCTCAAACGGTCTTGAAACCGTTTGCTGAACCAGGTCAAGTTAATCAGGTTGAAAATCAGCACATATTTCAATTCGATTCCCTAATTGATTGGCCTTCAACTCTCGATTCCTTTGGAGTTAATCCCTCAAATTTGGAGGGTTATCAGCCTACATAAGTAGGAACACAATTCCCAAACGGTCAACGCTTGGTAAACCATATCAAATGGTCTTGAAACCGTTTTCTCCAAAATGGTTTCAAACCATTTGCCCTTAAACGGTTTGCTGAAACCGCATAGCCAATCAAATTAAAACGATTTGAAGTAGCTATCAAAACGGTTTTGCTTGGTAATTTTCTTTGGATAACATCTAGGATGATTTCATCATCCCCTTCCTTCGAACAACCAAGAACAGCAACCGTTCTTGATGGAAATTGCAGCAAAGAAACAAGAGTGCATCAAATTGAAGAAATCCATCAACAAAGCATAGAGAATTGATGCAATAGCAATGTTTAAGGGTTTAAGTTATAAAACCCGCCTCCAATTGAGATTCAAATCTCCAAGATCACGCCATTAATGGTGGATGAAGCTCTAGCAACTCCCCCTAGGCTCGTCCTAAAGCTTTTGATTGCAAAAGTTGGCTAGGGTTGAAGAGGAGATCGAAATAAGAAGGAATCAATAATTTATTTTCGATTTCCACCATGAAACCATGAAGAACGAAGTTCAAGGGCTTACCCACAGGTTGGGGACGTGCTCCCTGATCCTCCCTAGCTCCTTGGTCGGTTTTTCAAGCAAGGGGAAGAAGAAAATCCGAAAACGTCCTTGGTTTGGGCTTGGAAATGGCACTTTTATAAAGAAATTGATGAGAGAGAATATGCCTTATAAAAATCCAATTAATCCAAAAATTATGGCCGCCTCTTCCCCCTCAACTCCATGGATACGAGGAATATCCATTTGCCTTTAATTCTCCTTCATTATCCTCAATTTAAAGAAAAGCAAATTAAGCACCTTAATGCTTATTATATTAATATCCCATATGTGAGTGGAAATTACTTTTCTTTATAATAAGGTGAGTGGAATTTCACCTACTTAAGATATTTTCGTTCCTTATCTTGGCAAAGGAACGTCCATCCTTATTCAAAATCAATACAAAACATTTTGGTTGAAATCCCTTCAATTATTTTTATTCATTTTTGCCCTAAATTGAATTAGGGTTTCAATTAGGATTAAATCTTGATTATTTTAATATCAAGATTCTCTCTCCTCCATCTTAATTCAAATGAGAAGTAACTCTCATTTTCTTTGCTCTACATGATGCCAAGAAACATTAGGTACTTTATTGAAGTGGTAATTTGCATATTGAACCCTAGATTTTGGGTAAATTGCACTTTTCACCAAAACTAGGTTTTAATGCACAACATTGCTTTACAAGCTTAATCTTGGTGCCCAAGCTTGTGGAAACCATACCACTACATCATATTCATTCTCATGGGGTCTCAACATCAGAGGGACATCTTATCATGCAACATTTGCAAGTTGACCCCTCAACTTGGGTAATTTGCACTTTAGTCCAAAATAAGCAATCATTGCTTCAACATTGTTTAAACATGACCAAAATTGAAACATAAGTTTCTCATGAGCCCTATTTACTTTTCCAAAGATAAGATTAAGAATCTACTCAACCTTATTAGGCAAAACCTCTAGGGTTAATTCATAACCCAGGTCAGGGATGTTACATTTAGGGTTTTCTCTCTCTTCCTCACCCTCTTGAGGTTAGCGTATGTATGATAATATTAAGGAATCCTCCACCAAATTAATGAAAAGTATGTAAATAAGATGTCATGGACATAAGTTTAATAGTTTACACATAAACTAGTGATTTGTTACATGCTTAGTTTGCATGACATGTGTTTTTGTGCCCTCATGGGAGACTTGAGGTTAGATCTTCTTGTAAGGAGGATGGGTAGAGAGTTGGTCTTGGAGGCAGAATCCTCCACTAAAGGTAGATACCTGGCGCATCCTCTAAGGATGATGCTAACCCTAACCCTAAGTGGTAGTTAGAGAGAGATGGCATGATGAGTTAGATATCATGGTTGACCATATATGTGGGCTGACATGCTTTTTGGTTTTGAGTATCCGTGAGAAGCACGACCTGTGTGAGGTTGGTTGACCTAGTGTCATTTGGCGACCCAACCTTGGTAGGGTTGTTCCTGTTAGGGTGAAGGATAGATCCTTCATTATAGAGGATGGTAGTGACCATATAGGAACCCTTATAGGCATATATGAGCCAATATCAGGCATGTGCCTAAGTGAGATGACACGATAGTAGTATTGGCAGTAGGTTGAGACCTAGGCCAGAAGGGCATGTTGGATAGCTTATGAGGTAAGCATGTAGAAATTTGGATGATCTTTGATCAATCATAGGTTTCACCCATGTAGGTGTTTGTATAAGAGATTGATCCACCTTCTAAGAGAGATCAAGACCCAAGAAAGAAGGATGGATGCTTAGACTTTGAGATGTGAGGAACCATTAGAAGTTGGATATGTTTTGACCTGGTTGGTTGTGGTTTCCTTTAGAGGAATCAAACCCTAGAAAAGGAAGGAAACTTCTTGAACCGGTCTATGGAAGTTATAGGTGCCTACCTTACCTTCTAAGGATAGGAAGAAGAGTTCCTTAGACCCTGAGAAGGTATAGTATCAAGTTGGGAGGCCTCGTACCTAGTTGGTAGTCCTTGACGAGGGCTCAACTCTGAGGTGTTGTTCAAGTGGAAGAATAATAGGGCATGCATGATATACCTCGTACATGTTTGGTTCATGGTTGAAAAGTTGAGCATGCAGTTAGACGGTTGATGCATAAAAGTGAACCTAGGGTTCCTAGACCTAAGAGGGGAGGTAGTAGTACCTGGTGCACCCGATGCTCATGACGAGATTTGAGTTTCTATAGATTTGAGCATGGCACTCCTCATGTTAGGGGAAAAGAAAACCCCTTAGACTAAGGTATATGTTTGATGAACCCCTCACATATAGGTTGGTGAGACATGTAGGTATGATCTGGGTCCAATATTAAGGAATAGAAATAAGTATGACCTACCATGGAGTCCTAGCATGGTTTAGTAGGTGGTCTGTTTGTTAGGTACATGCCTTAGTAGCTTGCTAGGGCTAAACATGCTCAAGTTGATGTAAACCCTAGACGTAAGGATGGTTGTGACCTTTGTTGTTATCAAGAGATAGTTTCCTCCCATCCTGGGAGAGGGACCCTTCTATAGGGTAGGTACCAGCTTTTGTGGGTTTGAGGTAACCTAAAGAGGTCTCATAGGATCTTAAGAAACTAAGGGGATAGTATATAGTATGAGAACGAACCTATAGACCAATAGATAACCATCTCTAAGGGCATGTGGATGTGTTACCATGGAGGCAACCGGTATGGGGCCTGACCGAGGTAGGTAGGTCGCCATGATCCCTATGAGAGGATGTAAGTCTGACCAAAAATGTCGAGAGAGATGATGTAGACTTGGGTAAGGTTTCAAGTTTGAGATATACCATGATGGAATCCTAAGTCCATACTAAGGTCAGGTGGAGATAAGACTAATGGAGTAGGAGTTGCCTAATTCCCTAGTTGCACAAGACCATAGGGTCGGGAGGTAACATCTATCATTGTCCGAGGACCATGGGCTAGGAGATTGATCACCTTCATGAGCTCATGGAGTCCAAAGGGCATTTGAGGTGGGAACTCCCTAGTTGCATAAGGGAAGAGGGATGACCCCAAAAGAACTGGTACCCTACAGACCTAAGGGAAATGACTAAGGATTGTGTGGTAACCCAAGTGTGATTGGGACCAATTTTCCAAGGAAGTAAACCTGGTATCGAGATGTTCATGATGTGGAGACATGTGATGCACGTTTCAACCTAGATTGGAAGGTGTAATGGCAATGTGGAATGCACCATATCTACTCTTAGAATGGGAAGAACTTTGTGTTTGGACGGCCGCCAAATGCTTATTTCCTCTCATTATGGGGGTGAGAGATAGGGCAGTACGCATGCCATACACTAAGGATAAAGACAATGTGAGTTGAGACATTGCTATGATGTTTTAGGATAAAGATAGTAGTGTACCTTTTAGAAAGTACGTTGTATGAATGATTTTCGAATGCGAAGAGAACTAAGTTAATCATATTTTAAGGACGTTCTTATCATGAGGTGTATGGAATTTATGAGTTAGATAAGTTGAGTTTGATAACCAAGAGGATGAGCTCTGAGTTTTCTTAATAAAGATAGACCTAAAGTCCACGATGAGGTATTAAGTGGAATACATGGAGGCGTATGTCTTCACCATTACCTAGAACATAAGGATGTAAGGTGGTAATGGATGCTCTAGTTGAGATGCAGCTATCTTGTTTAGCCCATGCAGAGGCTAGAAGAGGTTGTTAGGTGAACCCTAAGTTCGAAAAGGAGACATGTAGGCTAATTCTCATATACAACTAGACCCATTGGTTGAGTTAGTGGTTGTTTGGTTAGCCAGCCTAGGGCTTGATATGATAGAAGGATGGTTGTAGAACCTCAGATGCACTTCTCTAGAAAAGAAGGTGATGAAACCCATGACTAGAGTGTTTTAGGGTTTCTGAGAAACCAACCTTGAGAAATCATGAGATCATGATTTTAAGTTCACCATACATTGTGGTACTATTAAGATAGTGAGTGACAATAGTACTTTGGATTCCTAAGATGAAGAAGTGTATAGAGTTGCATGTGGCTTGTCGCCATGCATGCCAGGAGGTGAAGGACGAACACCAGTAACCCAGTGAGTTGATATAGAGGATAAAGAGTTCCTGAGAGGGGATGGGAGTGGATCACCATGGACGGTGTGGTAAGTCTCCCCTCGACCAAGGAAGGTCACGATGCGATATGGGTTATGGTAGATCACCTTACCTAGATGACATAATCTAAGAGAAAGAGAGAGTATTGTCAAGGAACAGACCCGGTTGAACTACATACAAGAGAGAGAGATGGTTCATCTACACCATGATGTGAGTTCAAAGGTTTTTGAGTGTGACCTAAAGATTCACTTCCATGAGGTGGAAGTAGGTACATGAAGAACTTGATGCTAGTATAGCTTATCACATCAAACTAATGGTTAGTATGATCCAGACTAGAGGGGCTGATGAAAGCGTGGGTGCTTGTTACATCTCGATCTCACAATTACCACTAATCATGAGATTAGGGCATAAATTGAGGATTTCACATAATACAAAGATCGCCCTTAACTTTTTCTTCTTTTTCAAACTCTTTGTTTTCTCGCATTGAACCACATAAACTAACTTTACAAGGGAATCTAAGCATTTATTTCTCTAATCTGATTTCAACAGTAAAAATGCATGTATGAACATTCATTATATTTCTCATACTTTTAAGCACATAAGATTTGTTGATTCGCATATATTGCTAAAAGAGGAATAATGTTATACATCATCATTTACAACTCTCTCTTATTTTTTTACAAGGACCTAGAGTGACAAGGATCAACTGAACTTAACTATACTCAGACCTAACTCTAGTGGCAGATCTACTTTGATGCTTTGACCTTCTTCAAGTCCACGTGGTTTCCCTAAACATTGTGAGTAGAGGGGTGAGCCTACTCGCTCAGTGAATGAGTACTTCAAAGAAACAGTCTAAAGCACTGATATAATTACAGATATACTTTTGAGCAACTGATATCAATTATAATAGCAGTAAGCTTTAAAGAGATTGATCATTGATAATCATAAATATGGCAGGATACTCTAGATATCAACAAGAGTAAATCAATATATGAGCATGCTTGATTAATTTCAATGAGAACTAATAATTCATAAACATACAAAGAATAAGTGTTGGGAAAATGTACTCAAATCTTTCTTAGCCTTTCTTACTTATAAGAAACTCTTTAAACCTATATGAACATATTTTATCTTATGCCCTGATCATATGCAGTGTACCCTACATATGAAGACTCGTAGCAAACTACGATCTCACCGTACAAGACTTAGTTGACACACCCGGGAATGCTAAGCCTGACTACGTCACTGGTATGTAATAGGAAAATGGCTCTATGGCCTCGGCACACCTATTATGCCGTAAAAACTAGACTCCTCCTCTAACATGAGCACACAGGCGGAGAGTCAAGCCACCTATTGGCTTTTCTGTACTCTAGTGCCACCAGGACCTCTAGTTGATGTTGGACACTACATGTTGTATATTAAGGAGACTTCCACTAGGGCTTTGTCCTCCGTACCACCTGTTAGTGCGTTCCGACCCCCATATACTAGACACTGTCAGGGTTAGGTCGTTTCATCCCTACGGCACAGACCTCTCATAGGGAATCTACGGTGTTCAGGGCTCTTAAGTCTATTATTTTATTTTTCTTGGAAAGCTCTTACTATATTATATCTTTTCCCTTACTTATACTTGACTCTGGTATCTCTATGATATTGTGTCTATTTATTTGAAGTTTATAACACAACATGTATATCATCCTTAACTTGGCATAGCAGTATATTCAAACATTATAATATACTGAGAAATCAACATACCATACATGCATGTAGACCGAAATACTTAAATAAACATAATGCATGTCCATTTGGCACTTATACACTAGAATCATGCAATTAAACATCTTAATATACTTATAAGATCTAATTACTTGGCATACAAGCAATCGTCATTTGCACCCATAAATTATTTGCACTTTCTTGGAAAACATGCACATCGACCCAAATCTTGGGTTGTGCATCTCATACTAAGAACATGGTAATCAAAATGCTTAATTCATTAAAAATGCTATCCTTAGGATTTCATTTACCTCATTCACTTATCGCATGGCTCTCATAAGGATTTAATATGGCATAAACATCCACTAAATACATATTGCTTTAAACAAGTCATATACAATCAACATATGTATGACATCCTCGAATTGAGCTAAATTAGGGTTTTCCATTTCATTCATTTAGATATTATGAATCAAGAATAACATTGCATAAATAGAGTCTATGATGCCAAGAAAAACACTTAAAATGGATTTCACCATATTTATTCACAAATTTCCAACTTTCCACTCATATAGGGCTTCACCCTCTTTACGAATATATCAAGCAAACACTATTCAAATCACATGAAATCCAAAATAGTGTCTGACATATATGTACTATGCATTCAGATAAACAATCATTCATAACCAAGGGGATCCATATAAACAAATTTCTCTATTTAATTATACAACGATTTCAGTCACAAACAAATTCCCTATATTTCAGTTTACTCTTATAACCTTTGTGAATACTTAGGGAATTCTCATTAGGATGTATTGTATACATTTCTAATATGAATTTATCATTTGAAATTCAAACAAATAGAGGAAGAATCCATTTCATATCATTTTGCAACAACTTAGATGAAACAGACAATTTAGGGTTTGTAGTCGCATACTAAGCAATTAAAGATTATGGATGATTTAACCAATTTTCATGCAATATACTATTTAAAGGAAGTTCCCACTCACCCTAAGGTGTTAAAACACCTTAAAAACGCAGCTCATCCCTAAAAATCTCGATCTCATATCAAATCCCTAGCAATTCACCCGATTTTTCTTCCTTTCAACTTGAAAACCCTAAAAATGAGGGATTATGCAGAAAGAGTGAGAAAAGGGGAAGTTTTGACACCATTTCGGATCAAATCAGAGGAGTGACGGAATATTGAGATGTGAGAGAAGATTCACCATGAAACTATATCCAAAGAGGCTAAACTTACATGATTTCATCATTCCTCGGACCGCAAAATGCTAGGTCAGCATCTCCATCACTTTCTCCTCTCAAACCCTAACTCTCCCTCTCTCTCTCTAGGATTTCATTTCTATGGATTGAATCACGAATTATGAGAGCTCCTTGTATGTTAGGTTGACCATATAGAGCAATTGAGCTGCTTGGGTCAATTGCACATTGACCCCTCACTATACTTTCTCTTATTTCAGCTGAATTTTATGTCATAAAAATATTATTGTAATTCATCTACTGATAAAGTCTAAATGCATACAAAAATTATGAAAATTTTACATGTTGTTTATGATTGAGTTTCATATATCTAGTTAAATTTCAGATCATTTGGAGTTACCAATAAATAACTAAAAATAAAACACTACACTGCTGAAAAGCACTCTGTCAGCATTTTGGTCGAAGTACAGTTCAACCTAGAACCACATTCAAAGAACACTCAAATATTCTGAAATTTTTCTCCAATATGCATGATTGAGTTATCCATATCATATCCAAAATTCAATTAAATAAAAATTTGTAGAAAATATGAAAAACCATTTACCACACTATTATCCTGATCAAATTCCATATTCATGTACTATCAAAACCCTAATTTTTGTCGGTTAGGGTTTACATTTCTCAAACCCTAATTCTTCAAACTAAAAATCATAGTTAGAGTTTCTTCTTAGGTTTGAAACATCACAATTGATCTACTATCATTAATCAAGTCTAAACGATGTTCAATCTAATCAAGCATGTAATCATTCAGGTAAACCCTAGTTTACCAATTAAGCACAAATGTGGTCATTACAATTCTCACCCCCTTAAAAAGTTTCGTCCCCGAAACATAAATATGCAAACAAAGTATATTCAAAGTTTATATTAAGCTTTTGAAATCTTACATGTCATTCCATTCTTGTATTTCATACTTGAATGCAGTTTTCAACATGAAGTCCGTCATTTTTTTTCTAATCACAACATGTTTGAAAATAGTTCTCAATGACAACAAACAAATTCTCTATGCCAAAAGCAATCATAGCAAAGAGAGAGAGAAACAACCATTTCAATATATTTTTATACTCTTGAGGTGTTACCTCAACATTGATAATCTGATCCAACCATCTTAATTCATATGACTCAATATGTACTATTGTTTTATATTTATTACCTTTGAGTCATAAAAGAGAGTTCACTATGTTGTTTTGAATATTACTATTATGCTACTCAAATAGCAAAACAGTCATGAGTTGGAAGACTAGATTCAACAGCAATTGTACAATACTACTCACGGCATCCCCATTGCATCATGGATGCATAAGATGAGGCATTACCATCACATTCCATATTATTCTCAAGTATGAACCCACACATAATTCAAGGTGTAACCATAGGGTCATAGCATACTAGGGTTTCAACAATAGTAAAAAAGTACTCAATGATTGTATTAGTCATTCAAGGACTATTCATACCCAATTACCATCACTTAGTTATATTAAAGCTAGGTATAGCAAGCTATACCTCATTAGGGTTACATATCAATGCAATATGATTATCATACCTTCTATTCATATGAGTGAATAGGTAAGACTACCTTATTCAGGGTAACCCTTCATTTGTTCAATCATTATTCAACCCATATCACCATACCACAATTGTACAATACTAAGATGGATTACTAGTATGAATGACTACAACTATTAGACACCTTTAAATAACATATTACTTACACGTGTACATTGAAATCATATGTAGAACCAATTTACATCCCTTAATATACCTTCAACAAATTATACTTCTAAAAACAAATTCACATATTACTAAAAGCCATTGTTTTATCTTATCTCTCTCCTCATTCACTACTACTTACTTTTTGCTACTTATCTTTCTCATTTTAATCATGTAGATTAAACATTCCTAAAATTTAAACATACAAAGTACAAATAGATTATTCATCATTCTTCCTATCACTGCAAGAATTTATCTCATATCGCACTTCACTCATATTGTATTTCTCCTTTTGTTCAAAGCATACTTGTTACATTTCAAATTTATATCTTACTCTTTACTCTAAATCATTTCTATATTATTTATCTACCTTTCAGATTAGCTGTCTTTAAACCTTGGATTACTACCAGTGCTAGTTTACTTCTCATAGTGCAAATCTCATGATCTTGTTTTATAGAGATGCTAGTATGCAAGGTCAAATCACTATTGACATCCCTTGAACTACTACAACTCTAAACATTCTAGGGTTTGGACCTTATCAGAAGCATGATGTTATTGTGATGTGACTTTTCTCCCTTAATTTGAAATTCAAACTTTGGATCTCACAAGTTTTACTAAGGTCTTTCTTATCTTATCAATTGAATTTTCTTTCTCTTACTTGACCTATTCAGATAGATTGCATTCTCAATTACCCTGCTCCCTTAATTCTGAGTAACTTAACCTTTAAGCTCATTTGATTTCTGCATTTTTTTCTATTCAAACAAACCAGTTCATCTTTCACCGGCCCAGCTGATTAGAGCAAAGTTAGTAATAGTATTCTAGAGAACGTTTCCCTATGTTCGACTCAGGCCTCAAAAAGTCCTATATTACTTCGATACGTTCACTTGCGTATAAAGCACGATAAACACGTGTCAAGGTTTTGGTTCCGTTGCCGAGGAAACAACATCATCTAGCACTATGAGTGTTGTGTTCGGCCACTCTAGGCCAACCCTTTTTTTCACTTAAAGCTAAATCATAACATCATTATTGTTTCTAGCTCCACTATTGTGTTCTGACAATTATTTTGTTACTTTTAAGTACTGGTGTATGGTACATACTTGAGCCCATGATTACGGAGAGCCATCTTCACTGGGTTTTTGGCAAGAAGAACTACTTCACAGAGAGAGGGAATTTGGAAGATCTATAGATAGATTCAACCGAATTCCACCATTGACACCTCCGCCTAAAGGACCTGAAATAGCTGAAGAACCTGAGTCAGCAGAAATGGGTGATGGAGTAGAAGAGCAGATGATATGGGAGAGGATCAAAGACTCTTTCTCAATAACTCAAAAGGGACCAATCAAAAGACAAGCCATCAATGTGGGTAGCTACAAGATCGATCCAGGCTTGATCTCTTTAGTCAAATTCCAAGCTTTTCATGGTTACAGTTCTGAAGACCCAATGATGCACATCAATATCTTTGTTGAGAACTATGATATAGTCAAAATTGATAGAGTACATGTGACTATCATATATCTAAAACTATTCCCGTCATCTCTGGAAGACAGCGTGAAGTTGTGGTTTTACCGTCTCAATGATGAGTGTATTGAGATGTGGAATCAAATGACCGATGCCCTCTTTGAGTGTTACTTTCCTCCACAGAAGACAAATGCCCTGGTGAAGAAGATTCATAATTTTAGACAGTAGGCTGACGAAGCCTATTCTGAAGCATGGGAGAGATTCCAGAATATGTTGCGGAAGGTAACTCATCATGGTATTGACTTGTTGGGGACAATAAAAGATCTTCTACTATGGTATGCACAAGGGAGAAAGAACTACGCTTGATAGTACATGAGAAAGATTCTTCCTCAACAACAAACATGCTCGTTGTCATGAGATATTAAAGAACATGTCTAAGAACCAGTCATGGGGAGATGAGAGAGAGCTTTCGGCAACTGTAAAAAGTGTTGGGGAGTCCAAGGACATCTCTGCATTAAATGAGAAGTTGGACCTGATTGCTAAAATGTTGTGCGCTAACGATGGACCACCTCAAGAAGAAGAATATGAAGAGTGTGAGTTTGTGTGCCAACAAAAGTAGTATAGGAGCAATGACTATGTATGGAGGAAGGATCCTAAGTTTTCATGGAAGGATCCCAACAATTTCCAACAAGACCCATCTCAGGCACAACAACCCAAGACACAACAGTTCGGTGGCCATGAACAATATCAACAAGAATGACAATGGTTTCACCACAAATAACATTGCAATTAATTCCACACACTAATATCTATTACCCCTATATTTGGATAAAGAGCCAGTCACCAGAACTTCCCAATCCCGTAGTGTATTTCACAACCTATTCTAATGCCAATCCCATTTCCATAGTAATTGATTTATTAGTTAGGTGTTTTATGATTAATCTCTAGGTTTCTCCTCCTGTTTATTCTCCACATTTCCCAAGGGGTGCAATAAATGGGTAAATATATGTTTTTCCAACCCTTAACCTCTCTCCTAAAATGATTAGCGGTCTGATAATCTATCTATGGTGATCAATCATAAACAAAACAAGACAATCTCATAGATTTATATCCAGAAAATAGGGATAAAGATGATATTAATGCATGGAAATCAATTACAATGCATATTCGGGCTACTCCCAGATCCTAAGGAATCAAGGGGTTTAGCCCCACATAGTTTTCATTGACAAATACATGGCAGAGAAAGAGAAAATTGTGGGAAACATTAGAAAAACTAAGTAACCCCTAGAGAGTGGCTGATTCGGATGATCCCCTATGTCGTGTGTGCAATCCGTTGTCTTTCAGCTGCAAATTCGCCTTCCGGAGGTGCTCAGATCATCTCGGGTGAAGCCTTTGGTTCCTTTCTCTTCTCTCCTCTCACTTTGGTGTCGTGCAATAGAAAACAGATGCCTCCTTAGGTCTGGACAAACTCCCCTCAAGTTATAGGAATCACTTAAGATATGGAATAATGCCAGTCGTTGGATTAGAGTGATATCTTCATATTGTCTGATCGGGCAGACTCGGTAGTGTTGAGTTTCTAGGGTAGCCGCAATTCATCACAATGTTGATACTATCGACTTGTCTCGATAGCACCGAGTCTTTAGGTCGATCGAGCACTGCTTCACTGATGCCATCTCAGTAGTATCGAGTTTGTGGACCAGTAGTACCGAGTTTCCGTGATTCATTCTTGCGCTTTACTGACGAGGTCTTAATATTACTGACTTTGAGTGTCGGTAGTATCAAGTGTGGGTGAGTCTTCTGGTCCAGTACTAACGCGAAGTTGGTACCACTAACTTTTGGTGTCGGTAGCACTGAGTATGTGAAGCTCGATTGTATCTGAAATGCACAAGAATGTGGATAAGTACTCGGGATGAATATTAAACCATCTTAAACAGTGAAAATCATATAATTTGATGTATTTAGATAGAACATGCCATTGATAGCATTTCATGCATAATTAATCAAATAAATGACAAACCAACACATAAAATCAAGGAAAAAATGCCTATGTCAACGACTAAAAACCCATGCATCATTGATCACTAAGAACAACCATCAATTGTTGAGCACCCAGAACAACTATCGGTTGTTGACCATAAGCGAGCATCGAAAGGTGCACATGCCATCATATTCACACAACTAATATCAAGGGTTGGTACCTTTATGTAACATGGTTCAAAAGTATTAAAATAAGACAAACTTTACTACATTATAAAGATTACTATGTAATAAAATATTTATTTGTTAACATTGTATTTAGATCCTTTGAAAAGGGAAAATTGGAGATAGGTCCACAAAAGTACATAAAATTGCATAACTTGAGCAAACAAAGTTTGACTTGGACCAAATTTGAAAGATAGCTTTGTCAACCAATATCAAAACATAAAATAATCTACGAAAAGGAAATTAAGCACATAACTAAATCAAACAAGTATATTAAGCATTAAACCAGGTCAGGGGTCTTACAACTATCATCACTAAGACATCATCCACCCTTCCTCTAGGCTATTTGATAGAACTATCTGTCAATTGAAGAGTGTAATTGGTTGGATTTGGCTTGCCTAGCCCCAGCTCAATGTAGATAATATATGGAATCAAATTCACACTAGATTCCAAATCATGTAGGGATTTGTCTATGTGATGTCCTCCTATGTAGAAAGGTATGAGTGGGGATGATAGGTTTTTCTACATCACAATAAGAGCATGTTATAGAATTGAGATCACTTACTCATATTGCTTCACCTTTTTGGGCATTATTCCTATTGTCTTTATCTTAAAAGTGCAAATAACCTTGAGAAATTTGCCACAAGCTGGAATTTTCTTGATTGCATCGAGAAATGGGATGTCCACTTTCACTTGCCTAAAGATCTATAGAATGTCAACATTATGTTTTTGGCTCATTTTTTAGGATGAGAGCTCATCCAAAATATCAAGGAGTGGAGACCCACTTGAACTACATTTCCTTGTATCAACATGATCAAATTGGGGTTTCGTAAAATGCACTCTTGAAATCATGGGTGGAACACTAGGGATTGTAAAACATGCAAATGGAGTAGAGGGTGGAACATATGGTATAACAAAATTTATATGAGGTATCAATGGGATTATTTCTAGATGTCTCAATCACCATAAGATCAATTTCCTCCTTCATCGTCACTTCATCAACATACCCTTGGTGCATATAATAATTTATCATTTGACTCTTGGGCTACTCAATAAATCTTCCACTCCTTATAATTATCATTGTATTAACCTGCTCATGGTAATAAGAGGGAGATTGTCGTGTTTGTGGAGGGGGTGGAGGTGGTCCTTGATATTGGAATGAGGTGGGGGGTATTGGTAGTGGTAAATGCACTGGTAGGGTGTATATGGTGTTGGAGGTGGTATAAGGTTTAGGAGGGCCTTGATATTGATATTTGGGTTGCACTTGAATTGGGGTGGACTATAGGAGTTTTAAAGGACACACATTGGTCCATTTGCATTGTTAGAGTTCACCACGGGTTAGGAAGAAAGTTTCCCTTCCACATGGATAGAAATGTCAATGATAGATGCTCCATTTTTTACTCAAACCTAGTCACGTTATTGAAACCTCATCAATGCCTTTTAAACCTAGAGAGAAATTCATCTTCAAATCTCGAAATGTACCTTGAACCTTGTTTTTTGCAGCATTTGTGAGACTAAAGGGCCTTCACCTCTTCCCAAAGGACTCAATTGAATTGACATAATGATTAGCATCACTTTCCACTTGATTCTTCATCATGTTTATCATTTAACAAGAATCTTAATCTTATATAGTCTTGAATCCTTAGAAGTTAAAGGTGTTACAAATCAATTGCATGGTCACAATCATTAACCGTTATGCCTAGAATTATCTACCAAGTGTTCAAACAAGGGCCATGGCTCCTCAAGAGTTAGCCATGTGGCATAACCAGAAGCAGACCTTATTTCATAATGTGCAACCCATAACATAATTTATATTTTTATTAATTACTCATGACAGATAATAAGGTATACCTATATCTCTATATTTGTCAACTCATAATTTTACCCAGTTTGAAGAAATACCACCTAGAACTGACCCAGTTTCAATTTTAACATCCATGTCCAAACTTGAAACAAATCTAAATCAATAAAATCCAAAACCAAATGATAGTGTTTTCTAGGTTGGAAGTGATTAGGCTCTTGGGTTTGAATAGAATTTGACATCCCTAGTTGGTGTTATTCTAATGGCAACCACCAAAGAATATCTATGAAATTCATAGTTTTATTTGTTCATGCTAGTTATTATTGAAGGTTCATCCCTAATTTTAGGTGAATTTTCACTACATTTCACTAATCTTTATAAAAAGGAAGAACTTTTTGTCTATTTTATTGCTTGTAGTTCTGGTTTCCAAGAAATTAAGACTATATTGACATGAACTCATGTCCTTACACTACCTTTGGGGAATGTATCTTTTTAATCATCATTGATGCCTCGAGATATGGTTTGGGTTGCTTCATAATGAAGGAATTTAAGGTTGTTGGTTGCGCTTATTGTAGATTGAAGCCAAATGAAGTTAAATGTCCAACCCATCACCTCGAGCTAACTCATATTCCATATGCCTTCAAGATTTTGCATAAATATCTATATGGGGCTTCTTTTAACATATTCACATACAAGAGAAAAATTCTAATATACACCCTAATCTAGATGGGCATGAAACTCATAGGAAGGAGATGGAAGAGCATCTTGATGACTACGACTTCTCCATTTCCTACCATTAAGGGAAGGAAAATGTCATAGCAATTTATATGAGTATATTTTTTTATTAAATGGAGGAACATGAAGGTGTAGACATCATGAGACTAAAATCATGGTGACATAATTTGGCTAGCATATATCAATGTAATAAATGGTCTTCTAAGTTAAAATCTCAATTGCAAAATAAAATATTTTTAATGGGTGAAAAATGATGAGTCCAATAGAAAAGTCCCAAAGTCACTTATGAATTGGATGGATAATGGTATTTGGTATAAGCAACATATATAGATCGATGAATATTTTGAGTTAAATGATAAGGTTCTACAAGAAGCTCATAGGTCTATGTGTAAAATGCATTTAGATTCTACGAAGATATACAAGTATCTAATCATCATTTTTAGTGGAGAAATATGAAGAGTAATATTGAAACCTTTGTTTTTATGTTCTTGAACTTTTAACATATCAAGGATGATCTTCAAAGGTGAATAGGTGTTAAAAAACCCTACTTGTTGTCAAATTGAATTAAAATAACATCGCCATGGATTTTGTGGTAGTTTTACACATGAATAGAAAAAGGAGTGAAAATCTAGGTTGTAGTTGATTGATTAACCAAGTCTTCCCACTTAATAGTGCTATACATGACTACCAAAATATAGAAGTTGGTTGAACTATAAACATGTGAGATAGTGCAACTTCATGGGACACCTTTCTATGTTTTGTCCACTCATGGTGTAAAAGTTTACCTCATATTTCGGGTGGATAGTAAAAGAAGAAATAGAGGCACAATGGAAATTCAATAGTACATACCATACACAAATTGAACTACAATCTAACTACACAATCTAGGTGTTAGAATATCTTTTAAAGTCATGTTTTGTATAGGTGTGGTTAATGCATCATTTTCTTCCCCTGGTAGAGTTTTCCTAAATAAATACTTATTGGTCTTACATCGTCATGCCTTAGTATGAAGCACTTTATAGGAGACCATGTATCTCGATTTTATTGGAATGAGGTAGGTGAAACATATATTCTTAAATATGAGGAGCTACAATTATATCTTCATAATGTGAATATTGTTAAGAAAATATTAAATAGAGCCAAAGATCTAACAACCCAAGATTTGTCACCTTAGATATAGTTATAGTAAAATGAGTGAGTGGACTACCCATATAAACAAGGTGCACCTCCTTTTCAGGGAACCCATCACTGCAAACTTCATAGTTGTGTCCCTAGACCAGAGTACTATTAGGATGGATGACTTGTTAGGATGTTTTCTTGATATGTGCATGAGTGAGAACAAATTTTATATCCTAGGTCAATGTGGTCAATGGAACCAATCATCATTCATGAAACTCCACTAGATCCTTTGGTTGTGGGCCCCAGCATTACAAATGGTGTTAAAGCTAATTCCCCTCCAACACATAGGACCCACATGGTCAAGTGACACCCCAATCTCAAGTTGTATAGCCAAGCATGACAAAATGGTTATCCTCTAAGGTGAGATAGAGCCATACTCATAGTGATAGACATGAATGTGAATAAATGTACATGAGCCATTCTAGTGATGCATTCAAGCGAGAAACATATTATGATTCCATATAGTTGAGCCTTGATGAGGACATTGAGAATCTAGTCAAGGGAGGTTGAAACATTCTAGGATTTGAGGCATTGGATAAAAAAATTAAATCAATTATTGGACTACCCATATAACCAATATGAACCTCCATTTATAGGATCTCATCACTAAAAAACTCTATAAAATGAATCATAGGATTACCCATGCTTGGTCTGGAGTAGCAGTATCATGGGTGAATTGTCAAGAATTTTTCTCAGACTTACTTGATTGAAGACAAAGAACGTAACTGGTGTAAAAAATGACATGTACTAACATTTAATCCCGTTTGATAATTATAAATGAATGCTTGATTAAGTTTCTAGATCAGTAGATTAAGTAAATTTACACTCTATTTGAGCAAACTTTGTGATTTTCATAATATAAGAGGATGGGTATTAAATTTCACCATATATAAGAGTCTAACTATGATTTGTGTGTAAAATATACAAGCTCATATATTCAATTTTATGATTGATTTGATGTTTTATGGATGCATTTGAACTCTGGTTATCTATGTGTTTCTTCCTTAAGCTCTAACCCTTACTCTATATTGGTATAGTGGTTGAGGTAGCTCAGCTTGATGGGACACCTTGAGCCTCTATGTCTTAGACCCTCGCTACACTCAATAGCTAGGTGTATAGGAAGTCTTCATGACCTTGATATAGAGGACCTAGTAGGGAGGACCCTCATCCAAGGGTATTGATAGCCCTTCTACCCTTGGGGGTCGATCGCTCACTTATTTGGGTTGTTTTAGACTTTTCTCCCCCTTGCCTATGTATACTGCAAGACCATTGAGAGGAGTTAGTTTTGTGTAAAAGGAAAGTGTATTATCGAAGTAATATGGGATCGTGAATCTTGATTTACTGAAAATGGGGAGTTTTTAGGTTGAAGACTACTACTAATTAGGATAAATCAGCTAGGATGAAGACGAGTTGGATTTGAGTTAAGAACACATATTAAAATAAACTAAACTAAGAAAGAATTGAATAATGGATCGTGAAGTTAGATGGATGGATGATCTCTAGGTTAACCAATTTAACCAAAATTCTAGTTGTAGTTGGATTTTATTCATTCACTAACAAATCATTGTTTCTTTATGATTAGGGACCTAAAATTAGCATTACCCTCTATCGAGGTACGATAGCATGTTCAAACTAGTCAAAACCAAACTATCATCCATATTTCTTATCCTAGTTTGAATTTTGAAGAGCAATCTCTCAACTATTCCATCTCAATGGCTAGCCCGATCTAGCGGTGCATTATTGATTAAGTTTACATAAATTCCCCTGACAGAAATCCCTCTTTCAAAATGATTAAAGTCTGAAATTATTGTCTAAGGTGCGCAAGCATAAACAATAAAGATTGAATTGAATTCCAAAAATAGTTTTATGTAAATTGTATTAATAAAAATCATATTTTGAGTATACCATCACACCCAGCTACTCTCAGTGTCCAGAGATCATAAATTAGTTAGACGTATACGGCATGGTATCATTGTTGAAAATTAGGGAAGATGAAAGCACAAAAATAATGAATAAAACTGAATATCCACAATTGATGAAGATCCCCTCTAAATATGGTCATGATAAGATGCCTTTTGGACTGCCAAATCACTCTCTAAAGGTGTTGAGATCAACACTTTCTACTTTTCTCTCACTTCTGTTCCTCTTCCAGTCGTCAAACCTTGTTTGGAACAATGCTAGGATCATGGTAGCGTGTTTGGTGCATGCCCCCTTTATATGGGTTCATAGGGGAAGCAAACCTTAGGGTTATAATAATAGGTTTTTATCTTTATCATAACTCTGAACTAAAAATTAGTTCCACTAAAATTCTACTATCTTTTTGTTCAAATTTGTATGTCTTTGGAGCCATTGAAATTTGGCTGATTTTGGGCAGTTTTTCACTTGTTTTGTAAATTTTGGACATTATATTGATGCTAGCAACTTGGGGAATAGTTCCAATTACTTTAGGCATATATTTTCATCATTTCCTACATTAAAACAAGCAATGTAAGGCCAAATATTATTTAATAATTAAAAAATATATAGTTCATGTATAATACATGTTAAAATAGAATAATTGATGCACATGTGACTTTACAACTATTTAGGCAAAAGATACATAAAACATATGAGTATTGGATATATTTCTTATGAAAACATGTCTAAATTAGCCAATAAATTGGTAGTTCAAACATGTATATTAAAATCCCCAAAGGTTAAATGTTGTCTGTCCTCTAGTAACACTAGACTTTGATTTGTTTGAAAATTCAGAAAGAAGACAAATATAAATGCATTTTATTTTCCTAATCGCTCTTCATTAGTCGTGCCCTTGCCAAGAGAGGAACAAGTTACTACTCTAAATCGATCAATCATGTTTGCAAAAGATGTCAAAAAAAAGATCAATGAATATATTAATTAACTTGGAACAACTAACATCCTAGTCAGTAGGACAAGTGCTTTGTGCACCATGTGATTTTTCTATCCACATTGCTCTGATTTTCAAAAATAATATAAATTCATATTAGTTCCCCATATAAACATAGATAAGGAAAATAATTGCAATGGTTGCTTACCTTGTACAGTAATGGGTGAAAATGGGTGACTTAAAATAGGAATCATAAGATTAATCCAAATCATTTATGCAAAGAACGAAATATGATGCACCTAAATGATGGATAAAATGCAAATGTATGCCCTCTAATGCCTAATTTTCTTATTTCTTGTGGAATGATGCATGCAAAGAAAGTATCAAACTAATTATGAGTATATATGGATAGGTATGTACATAGAGAATATTCTATTGTCTCTTTCTTTATTGCTTAGAGTGGGTATGAAACTTGAATTAGAAACATTTTCATCATTTTCTTCTATTTTATTTCTTTTTCAAATACTCCTTTTACCCCTTATTTTAGCAAGATAATAATTCATTCTTGGTCTTTTCCACTGGTTTTTCCTTTGGAAATGTGTTTTTTGTTCTCTCTTTCTTGGTGGAGAAAAATAAAAGTAGAGAATCAAGATACACCTTATACAATATGCAACATAACATACAATCTATCTGTGCATTTTTTATGCAAACTCAAAAGATATGATATGCAAAAAAAACTTTTCTAATGCAAAAATAAATACTAAATATATGCTTCTTATCATTCTGTGATTTGCAATCAAGATGAAAATAATTTGGATTAAACTTGATCATCCTAAGGAAGGAATGAAAATAAATGAAGGTGGATGAGATCACTTTACTAAGAGACAATGTCTTTCCCAACCATGATGTGTCTCTCTCTATTAACTTGTGCAACATAGTAATCTTAAAGTTTATTTTTGAAAGATCACATTTTAGTTTGATTGGTTTGGACTCAAAACATAATTGTCATCACACTAACATTAAGGGTGAGCTAGGTTTTTTATTCATTAAGCATATCTTCAAGTTAAGTATTCCAAACAATTCCTCTAGTCAATGTACTCTGAAACATAGCACATTTTAACTTAAAGAGCAAAGCATGAGTGCACATTCATATTCAAAATTTTGAAAACTTATATCACATCATCAACGAATAGTTAATCATAATTGAGATTTCAAATTGCAACCATAATTACGCTAGACACAAGTGGACCCTAAGAACACAGTGAAAATCTAATTTTACGAAAAACAAAAATGTGTAGTTCACAGTTACACTAAATAGAAGTGGAAACAAAAAACAAAATGAAAATTCTAATTTTCATAGAAAACAAAAACATGCATATGTATGATAAGAAGTATTTCTAGCGTACCAAAAATTTCGTATAAGATCATGTAAGAATGTAATTTTACCCCTGAATAAACATGTTAAGGTACCTTCTTTACTTGCATCAAAACTATTCATTAAACACATTTTTTTATCATTAAGCGTGCCTCTTCTATTACTTTCAACAAACAAAAAATAGCATATACAAGTGGGGAAAACTTGTTTAGAAAGAAATAAGTAGTAACTATCTATACATAGTCTATCTTTGGAAGTAAATAAAGTCTATATATGCTCTCTGCCAGACTGTCTTCAGATCTGCCAACACCTCCTCAAAGATGGCACAGCTCTTGGCCTGCCATATATGTTGTAGAATTATTATGCATAGTTGTTTATCTTTTGTATTGCATAGGACCACAAGCTCATCTGTAGATTTTAGAGTGGGACATGTCATACAATTAGCTTTACACCAGACATCCTGTGCAAAGTTGCATCTCCATAACAAGTGCTCAGCATTTTCAGTCGATCTTTTGCAGAGTACACATCTAGATGTGAGTTGTGTTCCTCTATGTTGAATCAGTTCTTCTGTAATAAGTTTACTATGAAACATCTTCCAGCCAAATATTTTGATCCTTTTTGAAATTTTGAGCTTCCACAGCCATTTGGCCCAAGGGAAACTAGGGTTGTGCATTCTACACAGATCCCAGGCACCCTTAAGGCTGAAGGTCTCTAAACTAAGAAAGTGGTGGAGATCATTATTGCCTAGCTGGACGGTTCTACAGACATCATCCAGAGCTTTAGTACCTCTATGATGTGGGAAGAACCATTCGCCTTCATTGATCAAACTGCTCGGCATTTGATCATGACCTAATCCACTTCGTAACTTTAGGTCATTTTCTCCCTCCAGTGACAGAATGCGACCTTGAACCCATGGGTCTTTCCACAGGTATATGGACCTTCATCATCAACCATATATGAAATAAATTTATCTAATCTAAACAAGAACATCTAGCTAATGAACAAAATTCTATCAAAATAAAATATAAATTATCCTAATTGATGGGTTGCATCCCACAAAGCATCCTTATTTTATGTCCTAGGCTGGGAAATCTTACCTTTCAATCTGGGATGTCATGAGTGGGTGGTGAAGAGTGATTTGGTAATTTTAAGCCCACTCTATCATCATCAACACCCATAGATAAGTATCTATTGTACATGGTAATGATCACATCTAAAGTAGCTTGAAATAGTCTCCCTAAAAACAACTCAGATCTTTACGTCTCTTGCATTTTTGTGACCACAAAGTCGATTAGATAAATATATTTTCTGAGTTTGATAAGAACATCCTTGCATATCCCAATAGACTGCATTACAGATAAATCTACCAACTAAATTGTCATGCATGTCTTTGTCAGCTCCTTAAATCCTTCATTATGAAAACTAGAGAGAGGAACAAGATTGGTGTTCATATCATGCTTCTTTGAACTTGTTGTTGCAATAGAACATGGGATATTGAAGCATTCTAGGTCTTTCTTCTTTGGTGGCAGTCTCTCTTAAATAATTGCAATCATAACTTCACTGACTTCCACAATGTTAGAATCTTTAATCTTGTGCTTTTTGGTGATTATCTCCTTCTAAAACTTCCCAATGGCCTCCATCAGTGGAATATTAATTTGGAGTTTCGTAGAGATGTTTAGAAATTTTGGAATAAACTTCTCTTCTTACTCAACTTTGGAATATTTGGAAATATAACTATTATTGAATATGTGGATAGAGGTGGAGTGGATGTGCGGTGACTTGGAGGAATATATAACTCCTTAGGGGTCTTCCCTCTAAATTTAGCTTGGCTAGACTTTCATGTGGTTGCTCCTTCTCTAATGTAAGTGTCTTCTTATTGACTATGAGTGTTTCACTACATAGCAGAACCTTCCCATGCTCTTGTTGTATGGTCGCCTCCTCCAGAATTGGGGGAGTAGATAGGGTGCCGGTGGAGTCTTTAGGTGCATGCACATGTGCATGATTCCAATGTTTTCCTTCCCCCCACTCAGTCTTTCATACAAGATGTTGGAAAAAGGAACTGGAGGAACAAAAGCTAGGATGCATCATAGGGTGTATGAATATGGAGTCTCTCTGGTAGTATAATCCTTCTCACTGTTAATGAAAACACACTTCTCTTTGCCTAGAACCACAAGGGGAATGGGTTGATCTGTGGTTTCTTTCATGGTACACCCCTTCTCACTGTAGATAGAAATACTTTTGGCCTGCTAGTGATGGTGAGATGACTACGTATTCCTAAAGAAAACCTATTATCTTGTCTTCTTCAAGTCTAACATATTAGTGGCCTACAGTGACATATGAGTCCTTAAAGTTCTAAATTGACATCCTTGATCTTGCATCTCCTATCTAGCCTGATCAAAATAAGAATCATGTTGTGAAATATACTTGTCAAGGAGAGCCTTCAACCTACTTAAACTGACTGAGTCTTCATCTCCATCTAAATTCTGAAGTTTTAGTTGTCTTTGTTGATATACATCCTGCATAGAAAAATTTGGACCCCTCCAAAAAAATAGGAATCTCCTAACCATGGTCTCTAGTCATGCATGTAATTAATCTACTACCCCAAATTCATGTAACCTTCATAAACTAGGGCTATGTTAAGATTTAAGGTCCTCAACTGCATTGTCAAGGCCTTCATGTGTGCCTTCAAGTCAATCATTTATTCACTCATTCCTTGTGCATCCATGGAACTAAAGTACCTTCACAAGATAAAAGCATTTTTGTAGATCAAATGTACTCAAAAATTGTAACAAAAAGAATTAAGCAAATAAATTTTAACAAATGATGTAGCAATTACTTTCAAAAAGACATGAGAATGAAATTTTGAAAAAATATGTAATAGTGAAATTTAAGAGGAGAAAGTAAATGTCCTAGAGTGGTCGGTCCTACTTTTTCATAGTGTTAACCGAGCCAAATTCTCAACAACAGTGTCAAAAACTAGACAAGACTTAACTATGCGTGTAAAATGTAAGTGTATGTATTGAATTAATATGGGATTATGATTCCTAAGTCGTCACACATAGGTAGTTGTGAGGTTAAATATTGCTATTAATTAGTATAGATCATCTAGGTCAAAGATAAGAGTTGGATTTGATTAAGAACTAAGATATAAATAAGTTTAAAACTAAATAAGCAGTTAAAAGTGCATTGTGTAATAGATGGATCAAGAATCTCAGGTTAAGCAGTTTCACCATGATGCTAGTTGTAGTTGAGTTTTATTACTTACTGATAAATAACTATTGTTCTATGATTAGGGGGCTAAAATTAGAAGTACCCTCTCTTGAGGTGCAATACGATGTTCAAACTAGTCAAAATTAAACTTTCATATGTATTTCTTATTTCAGTTTGAAAAATGAAGAACAAACTCTCAGTTATTCCCTCCCAATGGTTAGGTCATTCTCAAAGTGTGTTATTGATTGAATTTATGAGAATTCTCCTAACACAAACCCCTCTCTCGAAGTGATTAAAAATCTGAAATTATTATCTAAAGTATGCAAACTTAAATAATAGAGATAGAATTGAATTCTACAAAAATCATACAATACATATTATATATATATCATATTATAATTACAGCATCATACATGGCTACTCTCAATTCTTGGAGATCAGAAATTAGCTAGACATACTAGGCATGGTATCAAAGTAGAAAATTAGGAGAAGAAAGTAAGAAAATAATAAGACATAATCAAAGATCCATGATGAATGGAGATCACCTCTGAAGATGGTCATGAGCAGATATCATTTCAGCCGTCAAATTGCTCTCTAAAGGTGTTGGGATCAACACTTTCTAATTTTCTCCCACTTCTTCTCCTCTCTAGGGTGCCAAAACTTATTTAGAACATTGCTAGGATTATGGTAGGGTGCTTGGATGTCGCCCCCCTTTATATTAGGTCATTAGAGAATAAAATCCTAGGGCTATTACAATAGTCGTTGAATTTTATCATTAAATCTAGACCGTCTACAACAAAAATTTGATACCATCGAATTTATAGTGGATACAAAAAAATCTACTATATTTTTGCTTGAATTTGCATGTCAGAGTTGGTACCGCCAACGTCAAAGTTGGTGCCACCAAAATTTGGCAGATTGGATAGTTTTTGCACTTGTTTTATCAATTTTGAACAGTGTATAGATACTACTGTCTTGGGGATTAGTGCCCACAACTTTGGGCATTTATATTCTTCATTTTGTACATTAAAACAAGAAATACTAGGTCAAATAGTATTATAATAATTAAAATATATAAATTACATGCAAAAATAGAATAATCGATGCACAAGTGATTTTACATGCTATTTAGGCTAAAGATGTATAAAACATATGAATATTGGAGAATTTCCTCTGAAAATATGTCTAAATTATCCCACAAGTTGGTAGTGAAAACATGTGCATTAATCATAGACTCTAAGCTCCATTTAACACCCAAAAACATATTGAAAATTAGGAGGAGGACCAAGGTGGCTGATGAGGATTTCTTGGACTGATATAGCCATGCTTTTGGGATTGCATGTGGAATGAAGTTTGAGATTGAGTTTCCATTTGTGGTTCTAAGGATTGATAGTTGTCTCTAACCCCAAACTACATATGATGCACTATGTATCATCTCTATTTTTAATACTTTCACTTCTCACCTTTGTCCTTAGGCAGAAATCCATGGAGTTTCATGGTGGAACTTGATCCATATAGATAAAGAACCCTTCTTTACTCTTGTTTAGCCCTAGTTGGTCATAGAACTTGTTTGGAAGCGCTTCTTTGGAGATTTTGGGGGTTTTTTGGATGTAGCTAGATGTCCATATCATCGTTTATTGTTTGCGCCCATTTTTCGCATCTAATGTGAGTGATATAACTTCATTTTTACATCCTTTGCCAACAAACTTGCATGTAAAACACTAATATGCATATATCTGCTCTATGTGCTTAAAAGTGAAACTTTTGTGGACCTTTTTATGACTACATGAACTGATTGCGAATTTTCATGCCACATCAATCTCAGAATGGTTATTGTTGGTGATAATAATATGCCATTTTGATGTCTTAAGGCTGAAATTTTGAATTAAGAAAAATTTTGGTACAAAAGTGTCTCTTTTATGGTCATTTGATTTCATGTCAAACATAATAGGAAAATATATTCTTCCTTATTGTTTAAAGGATCATCCAGAATAAAAATAGCATGTGCTCCTAACTATTGTTCTTTTGATATTTGTTTGAATAAAGATTGTATACTTAAAGATGGCTCAACTACACCTAATGCCATTCTTATGCATAGTCATGTATTAGCCATAACTTTCTCATACTTAGGCCATTAAACTTGCATTGTGTTTCACTAGTGATTGTGAAGAGGGATGAACCATTGGTGTTAAATTTTGAGCCTTTGTGGGGACATGGCCTTGTTATGATCAAAATTCGTGAACTACACCGTGTATGGGTAATTTGATATTTTATATCTCTAGAGTTACTTATACTTGATTTAGGCAATTATGAATATTTATTATCTTCTTGGACCATTGGTTGATTCAAATTGAAAAGTGACTATTTTTACCTATTAATCAAGTATAATGCTAATCATGTAGTGTCATGTCACCGTATAACTATTTCAGTGTTCAGAAAGCACAATGTGAAGTAGATAACCTTGTAGAGTTCTCAAATTGTGAGAAGGTGCTTAGGGTCGTATACTTATGAGTATATGTGGATGGTTTGTGCTTGTTCCTCAGTCTCATGATATGGTTTACATCTATGAGTAGGGTCGAGTCTGTAGATCTAGTGAAATGTGAAAATGTGAAATAGATACGTGATTTGATTATAGGGATTTACTCAATGAGATGAGATGTCGTAACCCTGAGTACCCAAGATAGACCTAATTATATAGACTAGATTTTCATATAAGTTTGTTTGTATGATGTTGCTAGTGGTTGGTGATATAGTTTTCTAGAGTGGGACTTTCCACTACATGTCGGTCTTAGTTGTTACTTGCTAGCTAACCCCCCCCCCCCCCAGGAAACCTGGCCAGCCACTAGACCTTCTTGTCCATAGTACTATGTGCCTCCTACAATGCCAAATGTCTCAATCTTGTTTGGACTAGGGTATGTTGCTAAATCTTAGTGGGACGGGTTAACCTTAGTCTATGGACGATGGGCCGTTGAGCATGGATATAACATGAAGAGTTTGACTTGGTACATGCTAAGTGAATTTCAGGTAAGCATTCAATTGAGTTGTAGGAGCCTAGTCAGAGCATAACTGTGTAGATACATCCCTTCTAATTTCTGAAATGGGACTTGTAGCTATATGCTTCGTGTAGCAATCACGTACACTTGAGTTTTGAGAGTGATGTTAAGATACAGGATATATGCATAATCATGTTTTGCATGGAGCCTTGTTTATATTGTACAGTCGTGAATCTTATGTTCTTATATAAATAGTTTCTCTAACTACGTGAATATATATTCATATACTTTTGGAGAACACTGGGTTCTTTCTATGTTGTATTGAATAAATGTGACTAGTATCTACGTTCGATGCCTATATGATTTTATTTATTTATGTTGATCGAGTTGAGGGGTAGTTTTATGGAGAATCCCTGTGGGGTTAACTGTTAAAGGATAATCTGGGAGTCTGTCGCGCGCTATGGCTAACAACGGGCTTTACCAGCTTCCCCTGGAATGGGGAGATTCAGGCCTGATTCAGATTCAGATCAGGCCGCCTTGCCTCAACTCGAGTCAGATACCACAATAACATAGATTTGCGGAAATGGAGCCTATTTTCAGGCACGTAACTCAGAGTCAGATACCACAACTGATGAAAATTGCAGTTTTTTTTATTAAATAAGAGGGTAGATTCATCCCGCCTCTCACGAGCAAACCCACTGTACGAGATCTATACTATGGCTGCGTTTGTTGTGCCGTCCTAGTGGCGGCAAGGCAATCAAACCTGATCGGTTATTTTAACCGGTGTTTGTTATGCGGATTAAAAGGTAAATAAGTTACCGTAAGGATAAGTTAATTGAGATAACGTGCCGCACTAGATCCTTGCGGCAGAAAATAGGTTTATTTATCGTAAGTGTCAATTTTCCACAATACCCCTCTAACCGACTGCTCAAACATACAACATTGTTTGTGTGTAGGACATAATAGACTTTATCCGAATAAACACAGCCTATGTACATGTGTATCAAACGGCGGACATCTTGCCTACAAATTAATTTGCCTTTGCTTCAAACAACGGGCATCTTACACAAGCTTAAGATATCATTGGTTAATTTATCCGTAGCAGATAAACTTGTCATGGCTGCATGCGTTTTGGATTAATTCAGCAATTTTTTCCAAGGGCGTTTGGGTTTCAGTGTAATTTTTGCACTCATTCTTATTAATTAGTAATTGGTCCTTAGTTCTACTTCAAGGAGTTTTATACAATATTTGCGGTCTTCAGTTGTAAGAGTGGTCGATTGGTATACTCGACCCTTCTTTCCACCGCTTTCCGTCCGTTTGCCGTTGAGGCGCTCGCTGCTAGGGCTAACTGGAGGCCGGCGGTCCTTTTCGGGCATGGGAAGCAGGTGATAGCCTGTCCTTGTCTCGGTACTTTGATTCCTTCGCTGCGTATTGCTCTTTGTTTTCTGACCTCCTTCCACTCATGGCTGTGTTTTGTTCTCTCTTTACTGACCTCAGCGCTTGCTATGGCCACTGTCACTCCGTCCAACAACATGTGGAACTCAACGCCCACAAGGGCATAATCAGACTAAGCTTCGTCACCCCCCCTCTTTCAAGGACATGTTTCATGTTACATGCTCCATGCAATGAGCGGATGAAAGGAATGGCTAAGCTTAAGTTCCGCAAAGCGGTAAAGGGCAACCCTCACCCATTGCGTGAACATTGCCCAGTGGAAATTGGAGTATTTTCAAGACTGCAAACTACTTGCATATTACAAAAGTAAAAAATTATATAGCGGTAAATTTTTAATTAGCGGTGAGTTTAGTCGAGTTAGTGCGGCAGTGTTTTGGCTGTGCGCTCCCTCCCCGGATCTAACCTATCTCTGCTCGACGGAGTAATAGCACCAATTGCTTAGCAAGGTCAACAGCTTGACGAATTCAAAAATAGGCATTGCCTTCTAATAAACAATTTGTTTTTAGCCTTAAAAGATTTCTTTATTTAGGGATATGCAGTGCCTAAATATATTTATCTTGATTTTTTTGAAAAAGTTACAGGTTGTTTGTTTTAGTTTCGAAGCCGCTTTTTAATGCATACGTGGTATACTTTTACAAGACTTAATTCTACTTAATCTCTCAGCTAGGATATTCAGCTAACTTTTCTTCTTTTTGTTGTGCTTTCCGAATCTCTTAAATTCTTACTGGTTTTCCTCATCTGAGTATGGCGCCTTAAACAATAGAATTTGAAACCTGTGCTTACAAATTGAGTCATATCGTCAAAGGACATGCTCTAGAAAGTCACGGTGGTGTTGTTATGAGCATTGCAAAGAAGAAAACTTTTCACTTCACTAACCGAAAGGCATTTGATGGCAGTCTCTAACGGAGACAAGATATATATGGGCTCAACAAGTTCACTAAGAGTCCACCACCGAAATTATGGGCATTTGTATAGGAAGCCCTTGAGGACCTGACTCTCGTGATTCTTTGTGTTTGTGCTTTTGTGTCATTGCTGGTTGGTATTTCTATGGAAGGATGGTCAAAAGGTGTCGATGATGGACTTGTCATAGTAGGAATCACCACATTGGTTCAGTGTCCATCCTTATAAGGTACAACATAGAACAAAAATATTTTGGAGTACAACCATTTGAGGCAGCTTCCTGTCATAATATTAGATTTATATTGTCTAACATCTTATTTGATGTAGTCAGGCTAAAATGAACATGTTAAATCCAAATTAGACCTAAATGGAAGTAGGCACTCTAAAAGTCTCGTCTTTCTATGTATTAAAGTAGAGTCCTTGATCACTACTATTTATACATGAATTTTGTAGAAAGCAACTCAAGTTTCCAAGTAAAATATTTTAGTAATTACAAGTAAGAAGGGGCCCAATTAGTAACACAACATTTGTAGGACCACCCATGTATTTAAAGACCTAGCTCAAGTATGTAAGTACCCTTTAATTGCAGTCCAAATATGCCTTTAGATTTGTGCAATTATATTCTGACATGGGAAAACAAAAACCTTAGGTTAAACTTACAATTATGTTTTTTGGGGCTCTCCTAGGTTTTTGATAGGCATAATTAAATGTAAGGAATATCCAAACATAACTAAACCAAAATGTTCATAATGTTTCCCTCTAATGACCCTTAAATAATAAATTTAAATAAGTATAGATTGATGTAGTAAAACTACATTGTGGTTGATTATCAGGTCAAGCATCCAAATGCTTATGTGCAAGTGGCATATTTAAATACATTAAAATAGTTTTAGTCTCAGTGAACTCCCTTCTCTTGGGATTAATGAAGACACACTGTGATGAAATTTGTGGAGTTTGATGTAGTTGTTGTGGTGTCCGCAATTCAGAAGTCGGATTTTAGATTTTCGTCAATAGGTTTGAAATCAACACAGCCATACTCGTAGAGATTAAAAAGCTAGCTGACCATCTCGTGGTTCTCCTATTCAGGCATATCTGCGGAGAGAACAACAAAACAGCCCACAACGTAGCACAACTTTGTCTTGGTTTAATTCACCTATGTATTGGTATGATAATTTTCGTATTCCTTGTATTTCCTTACTTATTTGGGAAGCTTTGCTTCTCATCCGTGCATCCATGTCTACATTTCTTTATATTTGATTCGATTCAATAATCACTCCCTCAACATTAATATCAATAATTCTGACTTTATCCGTTGCAATTGACATTTTAAAATACTTATACTATAAATGCACTTTGGTTCCAATACTACGTGTTATCTATATAAACTCCCGTGCGTTTATGACTAGTTATAAGAAAGTCCCCTGCGTATCTCTGTGTACAAACTGACCCATCCCCGTTGTGTCCAACCTACAAAGGCCCAAAATTTGATCCGATGGCCCTCACAGCCCATCTTGGATGATAGGCTCGTCGACCGCTCTTCCCCATTTGGCAACTGCCCTGGCTGTAGCGTTAACATCCTTGGGGATATAAGCGCCCAGCAATCGTTCTGGATGTAGCTTACTTTGATATTAGATTCCATCACCACATCTCATAAAAATCTTCAGGACCATGTTATGAAGCCAAATTCATACAGTATGAGGATTCTGTTTTGTTGGTATCTATCAAAAACACAAGATTTGTTTTATATTTATCGACTCAACTTCATTTGTTTGATATGTTATAAGCACCTATATTATTGTGCTAAAATAGAAGATGCCTCTCGTGATTCTATCCAGATCTATCTGGTTTGTTTCCCTGGAAGATGAACTCAACTCACTGTATGGGAAAAAGAATTGTAATCCACAAATGCTTTAGGCCCTGTTTGGGAATGGACTGAGATTATTGGGATTATGAAATCCGGACTGAGATTAGTCCAGTCATCATCCGGATTGGGATTGGTGTTCCCCACTTGGCCCTGTTTGGCAAACTAATCTGGCTTGTCTCGTAACTTGTGTTTTTCAGTCTGCTATATAAAACAAAATACACAAAAGACATAGTCTAATCCAGACTGGGATTCCTAATCCTGCTGCTGGCAGGACTGAGATAGTCCAGCTTTTGGGATTACGGAATCTCAAAACGGGGATTCTAGCCAAACGTGCAACTGCAGAACCGGACTGGATCAAGACTGGATTTGCTGTTGTGGCGCAGACGGGCCTAATAAGACAAAACTCAATCCCATCCTGGTCCATTTCCAAACAGGGGCTTAGGAGTTGGTTAGGAATGGATAGCACGTTTTAGAAGACATCCTTAGCTGTTGTGTCTAGTCATATGTAATTTGCATCCATTCATTTCATTCTCTTTTATATATTTAGATATATCTGAGCTCGATACAAATGATTTCTTGCATGAAGATATTTGAAAAATGAAAATATTTACGTAAGGGAGCTTAAATTCTTGTCTTTTTCTACCGACTTAAATTCCTTTCGGTGTATGACATTTTCAGAAACCTTGAAAACATAGCTCGACATGTTGCTTGAGCCGCCACAGAGCGCATGCCTCTTTTTTCACATAGAATACAGGCCTCCTGTTATAGCATCATAATGCAGGGAGCCATTCGGAGTTCTTGCTGTGTTGACTCCGCATGGTTTTGTTAGAGCTCACATTCAGCACTTCACGATGTTTGAGGCACGGTGCTTTAACCTAACTTTTCAAAGAACTGATTAAAACCAAAAGCAACACATCTAAAGGGCATGTCTCGTTGGGAGTAAAACCAACTTGCACTATGAAATATGAAACAGGAAATTAAAAGTAATGAACTTGAACTGCATCATGTTGGTTAGGTTCGATGTAAATTGAAGCCATCTAGTTAATTTGAAAATGTTTGCTAGGGTATGACTTCGTCCTGTCTGACATCAGGGTACCTAGTTAATTTGATGTACATACAGTTCCGCATGCAAGCATGATTGCTTTTATCTGACGTCAGTTCACGTATGACTATTGCATTTTCATTAGCAGATGAACACAACGACTGGTCACAGAAATGGAACCAAGCCCAATTACTATGCAGTTCCTTTTCGACTTCATTTTCTTGGTATTTTCGAACAAAAAATTCTAGTCATAGTCACCCACCCATGCATACTCGGAGCATAGGAAAAATCTAGATTTTTAATGCATTTCAGCGATATTCCACCTCCAGCCGTTATTGTCCATGCAAGAGTCATGTCAAGTGCATACAAAGTGCAGTTGTTGTACTAATTCTCCAATAAACTAAACATGTGATATCTCAACTCCACCACACATTACGAAAAATATTTAGAATTAAATTTTTATTCGTTTCTAATTCCTTTCAACTCACGTGTTGTAAACGCACGTACTGCACACACATTTGTTGATATTTTTTATTTTAACTTATTTCATATGATGCGTCTAATACCGTTATATATACACAATAATATAACTTTTAAATTGTAATCATATGTACAGTATTTTATACAACATCACATGTTACAATATGTGTTCATGCATAATCATTATCATTTTTAACTTTTTATGTACAGTAAAAAATGTACAATACAATACATAAAGTACAAGATGTATGGTACTAACAATTGTATATTACATGTATCCCTCAAATCTTGTTACCACTGCCCCCATCAGATATTTGTATCTTTAATAAGTACAATACAAGACATACAGTATGAAACGTACAATACTAACATCATTTGACAAGACATTTAGACGTACAATACAAGACGTACAGTAAGATCATACAATTAATATGTTATATTTTGCATACATTTAGAATGTAGGGCACAAGAAGTACATTATTAATAATAACATCGTACAAGAAATACAATACAAATAGCCACATTTTGTATAAATTTAAAATGTAGCGTTTGAAAAAATTGTGTACAAAAAGTACAACACTTTCCACCACATAATGAAAACACACGTATTGTACTAGTGCGGAAATACTCGTGGGCTAGAATGGAGCTGGAGAGTAGAATTACAAAAGAAAAAACAATTTTTTTGAAAATTAGATGGAGAGAATAGGAGAGAACTTTAAAGGTTGATGACTTCTCTATGATCACACCACTGGCCTCCACAAAAGCTGTCAAGATATTCCGAGTCCCAACTCTTTCCTCAAGCACAAGCTTGATCGTGCCCATTTCGTCCCGCCCGATAAAAATTGTTGCTTACTTAGCTTTGGTATTAGATTCCATCACCACATCTCATAAAAATCCTCAAGACCATATTATGAAGCCAAATTCATAAAGTCTAAGGATTCTGTTTTGTTGGAATCTATCAAAAACACAAGATTTGTTTTATATTTGTCGACCCAACTTCATTTGTTTGGTGTGTTATAAGCACCTACATTATTGCGCTAAAATAGAAGATGTCACTCCTTTTTCTATCCAGTTCTATCTGGTTTGTTCCCTGGAAGAAGAACTCAACTCACTGTATGGGAAAAAGAATTGTAATCTGCAAATGCTTTAGTAGTTGGTTAGGAATGCATAGCGCGTTTTAGAAGACATCCTTAGCTGTTGCGTCTAGTCATATGTAATTTGCATTCATTCATTTCATTCTCTATTATATATTTGGATTTATATGAGCTCGATATAAATGATTTCTTATATAAAGATATTTTAAAAATGGATGTGTTTATGTAAGGGGGCTTAAATTCTTCTCTTTTTCAACCGACTTAAATTCCTTTCGGTGTATGACAATTTCTGAAACGTTGTAAAACATAGCTCAACATGTTGCTTGAGCCGCCACAGAGGCCAGAGCGCGTGCCTCTTTTTTCAAATAGAATATAGGCCTCCTGTTATAGCATCATAATGCACGAACCCATTCGGAGTTCTTGCTGTGTTGACTCCGCATGGCTTTGTTAGAGCTCACATTCAGCACTTCACCGCGATGTTTGAAGCACGGTGCTTTGACCCAACTTTTTAAACAACTGATTAAAACCAAAAGCAACACATCTGAAGGGCACGTCTGGTTGGGAGTAAAGCCAACCCGCACTATGAAATATGAAACAGAAAATTAAAAGTAATGGACTTGATCAGCATCATATTGGTTTGGTTCGATGTAAATCGAAGTCATCTAGTTAATTTGAAACTGTTTGGTAGGGTAATGTTTATTATGACTTCGTCCTGTCTGACGTCAGGGTACCTAGTTAATTTGATGTACATACAGTTCCGCGTGCAAGCATGATTGCTTTTATCTGACGTCAGGTCACGTACGACTATTGCATTTTCATTAGCAGATGAACACAACGACTCGTCACAGAAATGGAATCGCCCCGAATTACTATGAAGTTCGTTTTCCAGAAAATCGTATAGACTTCATTTTTTTGGTGATTTTGAACAAAAAAAATCTAGCCATTGTCACGCATCCATCCGTTGGCATACCCGGAGCATGGAAAAAAATAAAATTTAATATATTTCAGAGATATTTTACCTGCAGCCGTTATTGCCCATACAAGAGTCATGTCAAGTGCATGCAAAGTACAGTTATTGCATTCATTCCCAATAAATTACATGTAATGTCTCAACTCCACCACAGATTATGAAAAATATTTAGAATTAAATTTCTCTTCGTTTCTAATTCATTCCAACTCATGTGTTGTAAACGCACGTACTGTACACACATTTCTTGACATTTTTTATTTGAACTTATTTCATATGTTGTGTCTAATACCGTTATATATACATAATAATATAACTTTCAAATTTTAACTGTACACACATTTCTTGACATTTTTTATTTGAACTTATTTCATATGTTGTGTCTAATACCGTTATATATACATAATAATATAACTTTCAAATTTTAACCATATGTACAGTATTTTCCACATCATTACATATTGTAATATTTGCTCATGAATTATCATTATTATTTTTAATTTTTTACGTACAGTACAAGATGTACAATACAATACATATAGTACAAGATGTACGGTACTAACAACCGTATATTACATGTATCACTCAAATCTTGTTAGCATTGTCCCATTAGATATTTGTATATTTAATATGTACAGTACAAGACGTATCGTATGAAACATACAATACTAACATCATTTGACTATACATCTAGACGTACAATACGAGACATACAGTATGAGCGTACAATAGACTATATTTTGCATAAATTTAGAATCTAGCATTTTTCAAAATTGCACACAAGAAGTACAGTATTAACAACCACATTGTTCAAGAAATATGATACTAACAACCACATTTTGTATAAATTCAAAATGTAACGTTTGACAAAATTGTGCATAAAAAGTACAGTACTTTCAACCACATAATGTAAACGCATGTATTGTACTAGTATGAGAACACCGGTGGGGTGGAATAGAGCTGAAGAGTAGAGTTGCAAAAGAGAAAATGAATTTTCAAATATTAGGGCTGGAGAGAGTTGGGAGACAACTTTGGGATTCTTCAACTTCTAGATGGAGTTAATTGGTGTTAATTCGCAGGAGAAAAAACGGTTGGGATCAGATGTAGGCTCCCAAAAATTGATTATGTGGACGGGTGTATACTTGGGCAGCATAACTCTTCAAACAAAGCAAAACTAAACGAAATAGTTGATGACGTTTGTGAAGTTAGAAAACGTATTTGTCATCTCGTCCCAACCAAACGTGCTCTCCAAGACGGTGAAAAATAATAAATTGATGTATTCCATCTTCACACCCCGAGTTTAAATCCCTGCCCTATTACTTGGTTGCACTCCAAACTCTCACTTGACGGCTATCTAACCTCCTAACAAATAAGCCCTTGATCGAGTGTTATAAATGATCAAATATAAAATAGGAAATTTAAAAAACATGAAGCTCTTTCATGTGATATTGAACTGTTCGTGTGAAATTGTGTAGCAACCATACTGGACGAGAAACCGGAAAACGAAAGTAGTTCATTACATAGTCAATCACAAAGCTAACCAAATGTCGTTGGTTTGCACAAAAAAATAAAGCTAACCAAATGGATGTGGATCACTTTCATAAGCAGCCCTATCAAAGGGAGTTGGTTGTCGCAATTTTCAACTAGAAGAAAAAAATTATCTTTAGGCACGTTTTCAGTAGAGCCAACAGGCCTTTAACCACAAATCCACAATACCGAATTCCTGTCTTGAACCCAAAGGATAGCAGCTGTCTTGTGAAGTTTTCTTTGCTCGTTTCTTATTTTCACTCTGCCTGAATCACTGGCTATTTCAGTTCTCGGAACAGCTGTTTACAATGTCATGACGAGATTGCACACAAAATAAACGAGATATGCATCCCTCTCACATTATATAAGGATCACCTAGTATTTATCGTTGATAACAAATTAACAATATTATTACCATTCACTTTCATTTAGGCTTATTCCTTCTTGTTTACTCTTGAGTTTTCTGAGTAAATGATCAATTATGAAAATTCATATTTTGGGATCCGCATGCAAACCCAGTCAGGATGAAATCCTCCTTCCCCACCCCTGTTTACAAACAATTCTTTTCAAATTCATCGGCAAATTATAGAAAAAGGCATAATTAATTGATATCATCGAAATGGGACAAGAAGAACTGCAGCTTGCCGAAAGGTGCTCCATTATGATCGTAAGAATACATCTCGTTAATTATTTTCAAACTGTTTGGATTGCGTCAAGTTGATAGAAGATTAGCTTAAAATATATATTGCAAATATAAAGCAATGACATTGAAAGAAGACATAAGTGGATAGATCAGAAAGGAAAGGATAAAAGAAAGGTTTTGGAATATCTTTTGGCTAACAAAAGAGTGGCAAATAAATGTTTTAAGCCTTCATGTCAACGGTTGCTGCTTGATCTTTGAGGGCCGGTTTAGATTCTTTGGACATGACTGCCTCCAGCGTCTTATAGAACTCTTCCGGAAGTGGGCCAGGACGGTGTAGAGGTACGTGTTTGGGAACTGGTGCATCGTTCTCTATGACTTCACACTCGTAGTCATCGGGTACACCCCATGGATCCCACTCTGCATTAAAAACGCACAATTAGATCAAGCAGCTACTACCCCAACGGTCAAATAAGACTGAGAGCATTTTCAAATTAACACAACAAACACTACTTTAGACAAAGCTTCTTTGAGTAAATACAGGCATTTTTCACCAAAACATAAGAAGATGGCAATATTGAAACATGTATCGGCCCTTGCAACACTGATAGCAGAGGTATGCAACCCTAAAATACTGTGATCGCAAGGTGGGCCCTAGAGATACACACACAAACAAACTCAAACACAAGTTACTCCTTTTTTGAAGGAATCACAGGGTATTCATTCTAATCTGAGTTTTATCACTTGTGATCTACATTCTTAATTTGATAATTCCTGAATTATTTTGAAGATTATTACATATTCGGATACTATGTAATCTATCAAATTTCATAACTGTATCATATGACATGATGTGATATGATATGATATGATGCATCCATCTTTTATCAACCGATACAAGTATAACTGACATTGGAATTTGTAGCCCTTGTATAATCACCCATTGTTTGTGGAGGACGGGGTTGTCCACCTTGATAAAATGCAAAAGGTAGTGCCTTTGACAACTGTTTCCTTGGAAAAGTCACTTCTGTCATATTTTGAATGTAAAAGATCTTCATGCAAATCTGGCTTGTATTCCAGTCCTACTTGATATCTTAGGATGCAGACACCAAGAAGTCCATCAAATACCCTTAAATACAAATATGTTTGCATATATAAGTTTCAAGAATAGAAGAGGCTGACCGACTAGATCAGCCAACAAATCTAAAGAATTTTGATAACGTGACACACTGAAAATGGTAATTGTCATATGTTGCTCCAGTCATAAAATGATGTAACACTTACTGAGGCGTTGGGAATAAAAAGGCAAATTCATGACTGCTATGATATGAGGAGACACAATGACATCCAAAGAAATAGCAGGCAACCAAATCCTATCACATATCTTGCACTCTTTTATTGTCTTGTCGTCAAACTGTATTATGATAAGGTTGCAGGAACCCTTTCTTGATTCTGCCAGATGCGAAATTTGCACCAAAGTACTCACAAGTTCTAAGATGCAACTACATCATAGGTTCTGCTCGGTAAGAGCTCCTTTCTAATGCCTTTCAGGATCTATTTGGTAAAACGGGAATGTTTGTCATGGTTACATGCATAGTTGTCTAATGTCTAGGCAGCTAGGCAGTGCCTCCAAAACTTGGGAGCCCAGCTGCCTAGGTGGTCAGGCGGCAAGGCGTTATATAGTTATTCTAATTTTTTCTACATATTTAATAGATGGTCTACATAAATATATATATATATGATATGTTTATATGTATATTATATTAGATATATCTATATTGGTTTCCTCTGGATATATAATCAATCTAATACTTACCAAAACTATCTTTGAATGATGTAAATTAGAATTAATTAGAACAAATTTGACCAAATCAGTCCTACATTGACCTAATTTGACCAAAATCAAACATAGAATAACCTAAATATGCCCTTACATGAGCTTAGGTGATTATAGAATTGAAATAACCTAATTTGGCACCAAAATGTTCTAAATTAGGCCTAGACAGCTCTCGACACGCACCTGATCCACTTTAGGCCTTGGAACCCAGGCTTGGCACCTCTACAAGAACCTAGCCAGCTTAGGTGGCGCCTACACGGGAGTCATGATAATTATGGCTACATGTCCCCTTAATCGCAAAAGATGGGAGAAGTTATTTTGTTACAATCTTACTCTAGTATTTAGGAAACCTAGTAAGTGAATGAGAGGAAATAATAGCCAAAGAATTACACTAAAAATTGACATCTTGTTCTCCTTTTTCCATTCTTCACAAAATTAGGACGTGTAGACACAGATAAGAAATAATTGGGTGTCAAATATTGTTTCAAGGTGTCTTAAGAGTTTCGGATGTCCATTAGGTATCTTACACTAACATGAAAGCTTCACAAAAGTGTGTCTGCTTCCTAGTTGTATGGTTATACAGCCCTTGCTCAACTTGATTGATATCCAACAAAGTCCTAACATCGAAGTAGGAGAATGTTGTGGACGCACATGAAATAACTGGCAATAAAAACTTGTAATTTTTTTAGATATACAAGAGTTTTGAAGCCCGACCCCAGTCCGCCAATTCAACTGGTTGAACCACCACCTGGAGGCATGGGGACCCCAACCGGCTGGTTCAACTAGTTGAACCACCACCGAGAGGAATGGGCGGGTCAGGCACCTCTAACCCTGTTTTTGAGGGGCAAAAGCATGAAAATCGAGGATCCGACAAACCGGTCACGATTCCAGTGAACCGGCCGATGAATTCCCAAATCACTTTGTGAAGCAACCTGCATCCCATTCGATACTATCGACACTCTGTCGATAGTATCGAGATCAGTTCAGGTTCAAGTTGAAGCAACCTGCATCTCGGTCGATACTATCGACACACATGTCGATGGTATCAAGATTGGTTCAGGCGCAAGACAATCTTCTGTCGATACCATCGACACTCATGTCGATGGTATCGACACCGGCACAGCAGCGGAACGACAATCCAGCGGCAGCTCTATTTTGCTTATGAAATTTATTTTTTATTCTTTTTCTCTCTTTGTACCTCATGTACTTACCCTAATATATACATACAAGTGTGTAGGCTCAAACCCTACTCACGTTTGCTGCATCTTGCAGCCGACATGTGATCAACGTTCCTGTCTTCTTCCTTTCTTCATTTTTTCTTACATGGTATCAGAGCGGAGATCGATCTAGGGTTTCTCCTTTCTCTCTCCGGCGGATCTCTCCAGGTCTCTCTCTCCTTGACGGCCGGCTGCTTCCCACCCGTCAACTTGGCGTAATCCACCGGCTGCGTAGAACCACCGTTGGCTACTCTGGGTCTGCAGTAGATATCTAACTCTACCGTAGCCACTATCACAAAGCGGTTGAGGATCTCCAGGTGATCCAACGAGCATCTAAAAACACCACCGGAGGACTAGTTTCGTCTCAGCCATCATCCTAGTCACACCTCCTCCATGTGTGATTAGGAAGATCATTTGGAGGCTGTGAATGCGTCAGTAACACATTTCTCCTTGTTTTTCTTCTGTGTGTGACGTGTATCTCTCCGTCACCACACTCTTTTTGACGTATATTAATCCGTCACATAATCCGTTCTACAATGGAGGATATCAAGACACCTATGATCTACAACGAGGTGTCATCTATCGCCTCCATTAAACTCAACGGGAAAAATTATCTTCTATGGATGAACGCCATCCACACCGTCTTGGAGGCTCGTGACAGAGCAAGGCATGTTGATTCGGGTCCCAAGGCATCTACTGACGAAGGGTATGCTGAATGGAAGCGACATGACAGTCTTGTGAAGACTTGGCTGTGGAATAGTATGGAACCTGCAATCGCTGCAAAGTTCATGTTCTACTCTACGGCCAAGGAAATATGGGACGCCGTGAAGCAACATTATTCTCAAGAGAAGAATGCTCTTCGTCAGTTTATGATCTATGATCGTCTGTTTGCTGAAAAACAGGGTGACCGATCTCTTGAGGAGTATTTTGGGGCGATTCAGGATCTTGCTCAAGAGCTAAATTATTATCATCCTGTGACTGTTGTTGAACAGATAAAAGATAGAGATGATCTGGTTACAGCCAAATTCTTATCTGGGCTTAACTCGGCTTGTAGCTCCGCTCGGAGTGTTATTCTGGCTACTGATAAACTACCCAGTCTTGTGAAGGCTTATTCAAGAATCCAGCAATCTCTGTTTGAGTCTGCTTCCTTTGATTCTGATATACCTTCTGGAGAATCTCATGCGTTTGTTGTTGCTGCGGTACGAGGAGGACGACCCGGTATGGGTAGAGGGCGTGGGACACGTCCGAAATGTACCTTTTGTGACAAACCGGGACATACAGTGGAGAAGTGTTGGAAGAAACATGGAAGACCTGCTGCACCACCTGTGGGGGCAGCACATTGTGCCACCACCACAGGATCCTCATCCTCTACAACTGTGGGTACTACCTCTGGCGCCGGCATCACTCTTACCCAAGAAGAATATGATCGGTTCATTCAGACGACACAGCACATGAGTATGAGGTCATCATCATCTTCTTCATCGGCAAATCTGGCATCTACAGCTGGTCATCAGGCTACATCTCTCAGCATCTGGCTCATCCTCATCTTGGGTGGTTGACTCTGGCGCCTCACAGCATATGACTGGTATGAGGAGATTGCTCCACACAATTGACTCATCTATTCCTCACCAATCTGTTACACTGGCAGATGGTTCAATGAAAAGAGTTTTAGCTAGTGGATTTGTCTCCCTAACACCCAAGATTGATCTTAAATCAATTCACTTTGTGCCTGAATTTCCTTTTAATCTTCTTTCTGTTGCAAAACTGATTGACACTCTAAAATGTTGGGTAATATTTGGACCTTCTTGTTTTATATTACATGATCTCAAGAGTATGAAGACGATTGGTGGGGGGCCTAGGAAAGGTGATCTCTACCTTTTCAACGGTGACAGTCTACCTCGCCAAATGCCTGCTCCTGCTCCATCTATCATGTTGAGTGGTTCCCCCTTACTATGGCATTGCAGATATGGACATCCTTCTTTGGAGAACCTGCGGAAGTTGGAACCAGAGTTGTCCCAATTATCTTCCTTAGAGTGTCAGTCATGTCAACTGGGAAAGCACCATAGGTTATCCTATCCCAGTCGAGTCAATAAGCGGGCTTCTTGTCCCTTTGAGTTAGTGCATAGTGATGTATGGGGTCCTGTGAAAGACCAGAGTTATAATGGTTTTCGTTATTTTATCTCCTTTGTCGATGATTTCTCACGCATGACATGGATCTACCTTCTTAAAAGTAGAGAGTTTGTGTTGTCTATTGTGAAACATTTTCATACTGAAATTAAAGTCCAATTTGATTGCAATATAAAAATTCTTCAGTCTGATAATGCCTTGGAGTATGTTCAAAAGGCTATGTCTGGTTTTTGTAGCTCGGTTGGTATGATTCACCGCACATCTTGTCCTCACACCCCTCAGCAAAATGGGGTGGCAGAGAGGAAGAATCGCCATCTTCTTGATATTGCTCGATCTATTATGTTTCAATCTGATGTGCCCAAGAAGTTTTGGTCTGAAGCTCTTTTAACTGCTTGTTTCTTGATTAATAGGCAACCTTCTTCTGTTCTTCAAGGACAGACTCCTTTTTCTGTGTTGCGTCCCATGGACTCTCCCTATCATATTCCTCTTAGAGTGTTTGGTTGCACTTCCTTTGTCCATAACTTTGACCCTAAGGCCGACAAGTTGTCTCCTAGGTCCATTAAAACATTGTTCCTGGGTTACTCTAATACGAGCAAAGGATACAAGTGTTACTGTCCTAGTCTTCGCCGCATGTTTGTGTCTAGGGACGTCACTTTCCATGAGACCACTCCATATTTCTCGAATGCTATGAGCAAGGGGGAGCAGTTGAGAGAGGGAGAGCCACCAAAAATACAAAATGAGACACTGGCACCATCGGTGCAGAGTGAGGGAGTGCCACCTATCATTCCGGATTTTACTTCTATCCCGGATGAACAAGCAGGAGATAGACCTACCATTGAGCATTACACACATGTATACCATAGGCGAGGCAGGCAGGATCCAGAAGAAGTAGTGGCACCAGTCCCTGAGCCCTCATCATTGCCTTCTACTCAAGAGAATCCTACAGAGACATCAGATCTCGACCTTCCTATTGTTGTTCGGAAAGGTACTAGGTCCTGTACTATTAAACACCCTATTACAAATGTATGTTGTCTGTCTCATCTGTCTAAGCAGGCTCGTGCATTCGCTATTGGGATTGATTGTGTCTATACCAAGAAACCATTATGATGCTATGAAAAGCAGTGGCTGGACACAGGCTATGCAACTTGAGATGTCAGCTCTCTTAAATAATGGTACTTGGGATCTGGTTGATCTTCCTGCAGGAAAGAAAGCAGTAGGTTGTAGATGGGTTTTCACTATTAAACACAATCCGGATGGATCAGTTGAACGGTTGAAAAATCGATTGGTTGCAAAGGGCTACACCCAAACCTATGGTGTTGACTTCTTTGAAACATTTTCTCCTGTTGCTCGCCTGAATTCTGTGCGGATCATTATTTCTCTTGCTACTACCTTTGATTGGCCACTATTTCAACTGGATGTAAAAAATGCTTTTCTCCATGGTGATCTACAGGAAGAGGTATATATGGAGCAACCTCCTGGGTTTGTTGCTCAGGGGGAGTGTCAGAAAGTATGCAAATTAAAAAAAGCTATATATGGGCTGAAACAGTCACCTAGAGCTTGGTTGGACAAGTTCAGTGAAGTTATTCTTCAGATGGGTTTTTCTCGCTCCATGACTGATCATTCCTTATTTTACTCCAGCTCCTCTCGTGGATCCATTATTCTTATTGTATATGTTGATGACATAGTAATTACTGGCAGTGACACCATGGGAATATCTCGTGTCAAAGAGGGTTTGCAAAAACACTTCCATACAAAGGATCTAGGCAAACTAAGATACTTTCTAGGCATTGAAGTGCTTAGATCTCATGCAGGTGTCAATTTATCTCAGAGGAAATATGTGCTTGATTTGTTACAGGAGACAGGCATGGCTGAATCTAAACCGGTATCTATACCAATGGATTATCACATCAAAGAGGTGGTTGATGATGTTGAGTATCAAGATCCAGAATATTACAGGAGAATAGTGGGTAAGTTAATATATCTAACAGTCACCCGACCTGATATTTCATTTGTTGTGGGCGTGGTCAGCCAATATATGCATTCTCCGCGACAGTCACACTGGACAGCAGTCTGCAGAATTCTGAGGTATCTGAAAAATGCTCCCGGTAAGGGTATCACATATTCTAGACCAAAGGCACCTCCATCTACTTTGTCTCTCACAGGACATTCAGATGCTGACTGGGCTTGTGATCATACTGATAGGAGATCTACATCAGGCTATTATACCTTTCTAGGTGATCATCTTATCACATGGAAAAGTAAGAAGCAACATGTGGTTGCTAGATCTAGCACTGAGGCTGAATACCGTGCTATGGCCCATGCATGTTGTGAACTAAAATGGGTCAAATTTGTTTTATCTGAATTACAAATTTCTCTTCTACCTTCTATGGAGCTCAAGTGTGACAATCAATCTGCTATGCGCATTGCCAGGAATCCTATCTTTCATGAGCGTACAAAACACATAGAGGTTGATTGCCATTTTATTCGTGATCAAATAAAAGACGGCACTATTGTGACTCCATATGTCAGATCTGAGGATCAACTAGCAGATATCCTGACAAAGCCTTTGGGTTCAGCAATCTTTCAAAGACTCTGCGGCAAGCTGGGCATACACGATGTGTACTCTCCAGCTTGAGGGGGAGTGTGAAGCAACCTGCATCCCAGTCGATACTATCGACACTCTGTCGATAGTATCGAGATCAGTTCAGGTTCAAGTTGAAGCAACATGCATCTCGATCGATACTATCGACACACATGTCGATGGTATCGAGATTGGTTCAGGCGCAAGACAATCTTCTGTCGATACCATCGACACTCATGTCGATGGTATCGACACCGGCACAGCGGCGGAACGACAATCCAGCGGCAGCTCTATTTTTCTTATGAAATTTATTTTTTATTCTTTTTCTCTCTTTGTACCTCATGTACTTACCCTAATATATATATACAAGTGTGTAGGCTCAAGCCCTACTCACGTTTGCTGCATCTTGCAGCCGACATGTGATCAGCGTTCTGGTCTTCTTCCTTTCTTCATTTCTTCTTACACACTTATTCCTAGGCCCCAACTTCCGATTCCATGCAAAAACCCCTAAAATTGTGCACCCTCGAGAAATCTACCTTGCTCCCCCGCGCACTCCCCTAATCGCATAAAGCTAGGGCATCGGCTCCTTCATTTCTCTAGTCATCGTTGGTGCCTTTGCCTACTACGTCCGCCGCCGCATGCTTGCTTGCTTGCCTACAACAAACGTTGTTGTTGTCGTCCTCTTCTCCATGGGTTGTTATTGTCGGTGCTCTCTTCACCACGAGCTATAGTTGCCTCACTCCTCCACGCATTGCTCAGCCCCCTTCCTAAGACATTGCAACAGCCAGCTAAAGTTGAAGCTCGCTGCTGCAAAGACTTCACCTGTCGTTGCTAGACTTTCCACAGTAGTAGGTACTGCATTCCCCCCCACACACACAATTCCTCCTCTTCCCGCCTCCCTTTTCTAAATTTTTTAGTTTCTTCTACCCATAGTTGTACAAGCGCCTGCCTAGGTGGCTATTTGGCCTCCAAAACCTGGGCACCTAGTAGACATGAGCATCGGGTCGGGTCACCCCAGGTTTTGGCGAGCCCATACCTAAATCCATATTGTAAACTAGGTTTCGAGCTAGGTTTGGGCCCGGGTAATGTTGGAAAAATGTGGCCCATACCCAGCCCATGTAATAGAGTTGGGTTTGGGTCGGGTTCGAGCCGACCCAGATAACATAGTAAATGAAGATATATCCAAAATATACATATGACGAATTATTAACATAGTTTTGAAAATGTGTATCAACGTGCCCATGTAATATCTATATATCATCTGTAGAACTCACACACTTACAACTTGTTATATAAATCCAATGGATAAAAAGAATATTATCTAGATTAGACATGTTTGAAAATCACAATCATATCCCTTTTATTTATGAGACAATAATTAAATTTTTCCAACCATGAATGTGATTTTTGTTATTAACATTGATGAAAAATATACATTTGTATTTCAATGAATGGTCTACCAATGTCAAGATTGAGATAGTTAATGAAACACATTTCAACCAGCAATTGATGTGCCTCGGTTAATCTCACTAGTTGTCTTTGCCCAAGCACAAAGATGATTTGTGGAACATCTAATATAGATAGTATACATCCGATCTCTAAGATTATAGTATATTATATATTATCGGTAAACACATTAAATATAAAATGGATGTACATAATTTAGATTTACTCTAGTGCATTACTCTTTTAATCTTATTAACAGAACCGACTAAATGTGTTTTTAGATTAAATGTAATTTTGTAAGTTTGTAGTCAAGTGTCTGCAAAAGATACATACTACATATAAACATGTGGTTCTATATAAACATATATGCAACTAATCTGGGTATCTGGGTTTTCAGGCCTGGGTTTAACTTGGCCCTAACCCGGCCCACCCATATAAACTATATGGATCGGGTTACGCGGGTCGAGACATGGGTCAGGTCGGACTAGCCCGGTCCGATGCTTATCCCTGGCGCCCAGCCTATCTAGGTTGTTGGGCGGCTGGGCCTAAAATGTGGGCTTTTTTTCTTTTCATCTTTTTCATTTCTTTTGATATTTATTCTTCCATCTTAATCTTTCATCTTGTTATTTCCTTTACAGCTTCATCAAGCAGCAAAGTTGTTGCAATGTTACTGCATTCCTCTTTATTTTTGTTTCTTATGTTTGCATTACCGAACCACAAATTGCTGTTATGTTGCAGAGTTATTGCAGCTGCACTATTATGATAGTATCCATTTACTGCTGCTCCACTTACCAATTTACTATATACTACATGATTTTTTTCTTCTTCGTCCTCCTATTTCTATAATCTGTTTATAAATCTCTTGTATGAATGTACTTACATTAATGCAATGCTAATTTGCTATGAAGCACGGATACTCCACAACAGATGCCGTACCCGTATCCGAAACGTATTGGATACCAATACTCCGTGGATACTCCTGGATATGTATCGGATACTCCCAATCCGTATCCATGCGTATCCAGGCCAGTGTTGTCAAGGCGCCCGCCTAGGCATCCTAGGCGCTAGGCAAGGCTGCCCAAACTAGGCGCCCAGCCCAGTATGTGCATTATATGGGTGTCTAAGGCCTTTTAAGCCTAAATTAAGTCATTTAAAGGATAAATTAGCATGAATCAAGTCTGGATTTGGTCGAATTAGATTAGCTTGAGTCAATTTATGGCTGAAATAGGTCTGATTTAGGCAAAATCAGGCCAAATTTTGGAAAATTAGGGAAAACATGTTTGATTTGGGCCAAATTGGTAAGTCATAAAATCACTTCCTCATATGTTTGTTGTTCTTGCTTCTTTTTCTTTTCTTTTTTTATCCTTTCTCCTGCATTTTAGTCCTTAATCCTACTGCTGCTGCATTTTTTTTTTTTTAGTTATTCCTCCTATATCCCCTCCTACTCCGAAATCCTACTACTGCTGTGTTTTTTTTTATTCTGTTTTCTTCAAATCCTCTTTTACATCACCTATGCTTCGTAATGTTGATGATGTTGTACTTTCTACTTTCTTCTTTTACATCACCCTTTTTCCCTGCTTTCTTTTCTAAGTCTCCTGCTCCAATTGTTGTTGCAGGCTTGTTGATATTACTTCCCCTTTTTCTTCCTATTCCCATCTCCTGCTACTGCTGTCATAACCTCATTCTGCCCTCTTTTTATGTTTCCTATATGGTATTATATGTAGTATATATGTATAATAAGAATCAAATTAACATACTGAAAAAGATACAAAATATAAAAAACGCCCAGAACAGCCTAGGCGCCCCTTGGGAAATGCTGACCACCTAGCCGCCTTGACAACCATGATCCAGGCTGTATCCAGTCGGTAAAAACTAGAAGAAAAAAACTGGGCATGACATTGCTTGATTAGCATTTGACACCAGCTCATGTTTCAACCCTCTCTGCTAAGTAGTAGCTAGCAGCAAGGTTGTCACAGTTGCTTCCTTGAAGTAGTTCAAGGTTAGTCACCATCCCTCTTGCTTAATGTCAATCTTTCTTCTTCTCTTTATTGTTTGTAACTCCTCTGTTTTTTGGGATTTCACTTTTTAAAGAACTTCCAAGCACCGATACTCCAAAATAGGTGTCCTACCAATACTGAATGCATATCTAATACTAATACTCCCTAGATACTCTCTAATACATACCAAATACTTCTTAAGTCGTATTCTTTTTTTTATTAGCACGATATGACCTCAATGCAGCCAGGATACAACCAACCCATTTAGCAGCCAAGAGAGCACCCCAATCGTGTCATCCCTCAAAATCCCAAAACCATGTGACTTCCAACTCTAGACTCCCCCTATTGTATTGTGATTTGAGAATGAAATTGGTATTTTCTATTAAACCTTTAAAATAAACATTAGAAAAACTGTTGTATCCATGTTATACATGTATCTTATATTTTCAAAAATTGTCGTATCCCCGTACCGTACCCGTACTTGTATCCATTTCTATATCCATATTCGTGCTTCATAGTAGCTAGCCATACATGACAGAAGATAGTTTGGTATCACGGATGACACAACTCACTTTACAAAACATTACATGATACATGAAATGTGAAAGGTTTAGAATATGATATTATCATGTCTTTTTGTAATTTTTGTCTCACATTAATATGAATGAAAGACCCCATTTTAAATCATTGTTTGATATTATGGTATTGGTTTTCATTTTCTTTAGAAATATTGTGATTTTTAAACGAAATTTGATTGTCTTCATCTGTTTTTAAAATAAATATATTGGTTATTTTTAAAAATATTAAAATAAATATTAAAAAATGGTCGTATCCATGACGTACCCGTATCCTATATTTTTGAAAATTGTCGTATCCTCGTACCCGTACCCGTACCCGTATCGGATACGTATTCGTATTCGTGCTTCCTAGCTAATTTGTTGCTTGCATTATCAGTTTTATTACTCGATCGTTCCTATATTAGATTCAAGTATTCATATCTACACATATAGGGACTATATTGTTTCTCATCTTTTCGGCCACTTTTCTACTTTAATTTGGTTATTTGTTCTTCTTCCTGTACCAATTTTCTTCTGCTTTATTTTTTTCTCCATGGTTTCACCATACATAAGGTTCCTGCTGCAAGATGCTCTACATTCGTTCTTTGTTTGTTCATCGTCTTCCCCAACCTCCTTGTTGATTTCTTTTTGCATTTTGTTATTCTTCCTCAAGTAGACCAATGTTCTTTTTTCCTTTTCTTTCCTCCTCTTAGTAATTCCTATTGTTTCATATATTACTCATAGGTTAATATCTAACTATATATGTCTATTTATGTAAAATATATTTAAAAAAAATGTAGGAAAGCCTAGGCCTCAGCCTAAGCGCCTAGGCTGCCTGGGCGACCCTAGGCAACGCCTGGTCGCCTGGCCGCCTAGACGGCCTAGCTTCTACCCTGCTCCTGTTGTGGTGCTGCCAGTTGCCTATCATCTTCATATTTTGCATGTGGTGGAGGTGGAGGTGGAGGTGGAGGTAGAGGTGCTTAATTGTGTGAACCATCAGCAATTCATAATGTTTGTCGAAATTTTAGTATTTTATTTGAAGTTGGTCATTTCTTACTGCTGGTCGTTTTGCCATTTCAAAATCCCTGTTGTATTGTTGTTTGCTAGCATTAACTACTAATATTTGAGAATCCTATTGTTACTGAATCAGATCCTATGAGTACCGAACATCACGCTGTTTTTCTAATTTTCTTCAACATTAATTTTACTGTAAACTAGCTATTCCAATTTGTTGTTACATAAATGATTGTTGTTTGTGTTATTATAGAGTTGCTATTGCAATCAAGTATTCAACTTGTTTGATCTTATTCCCTCCTTTTTGTGTTATTGCTAGAGACATCAACACCACAAGATTCAAATGTGCCAACAGATTAAAATGTTTGGGGAAAGAGTGATCATGCTTGGGAACATGTAGACGAGTCTATTGACCCTAGTAGTGGGGAGAAAATTTGGAAGTGTTGCTATCGTGGGATGTCCACTAAAGGTGGGGGGATAAATCAAATGAAGCACCACTTGGCAGGGACATCTAGGTGATATAAGATATGTAGAGAAGTTGCTCATGATGAACAAATGACTTTGCTTCTTAAGGTAATAGAGGAGAGAAAAAAGAAAGTGGTACAAGACTATGAGTCTTCACATGAATATGGGCTTGCATTGCATAGCCAGTCTAGTGGGATTGTTGGTAGTTGTGAAGCCGCCAATAACTCTTCCACTAGGGGAAAGATTGTGGTGGACGTCGAAACCGCAGAAGTCCAATCAAAATAGGGAATAGTTTCTCACTTCTTTGCTCCTAGGACAACAATCGCTACTCAACCAAGCCTGAGGAGTTTGTTGATGTCCCACGAAACAAAGGATCATGTAGCAAATTAATTGCCAAGTGGTTGTATGATATAGGAATCCCCTTCAACACAATTAACTCTCCTCATTTTCAGCCTATGGTTGATGGGATAGAAGGAATGCAGCCTGGTTTTGTAGGACCCTCTTATCACGAGTTGAGAATGACTCGTTTGAAGAGGGAAAAGAAGGAATCGGTTGTTTGTGAACTCTTTTTATGAACAATGGAGGGAGACAGGTTGCACAATTATGGTTGATGGATGTAAAGATACAAGAAGTAGCACATTGATCATTTTTTTAGTTTATTGTCCTAAAGGGACAATCTTTGTAAAATTTGTGGATGTTGGTGAGTTAATGAAGACTGCTCATAACCTTTTTTTGTTGCTCAAGGACATGATAGAATTGGTTGGTCCAACCACGTTGTTCATGTTGCAGCTAGCAATGCATCTAATTATATCTTAGCAGGAAAACTATTTGAAAATGGATATCGTCATATGTATTGGTCTCCTTGCACACATTGTTGGAATCTATTTTTAAAAGACAATGGTGTTATGCCACTAATCAAAAAAGTGGCTTCTCAAGCTTCTAAGATAACCATATTTGTCAATAGTCATATATACGTGATGCATCTACTTAGAAGAAGGGAGGGATGGACATAGCTAGTTCGCCCAAGCACTACAAGGTTTGCAACAATTTTCTTTGTTGTGCAGAGTATGGTTGCCCATAAGCATGATTTGCAAATTGTTTTCCTTTGCAAGGATTTTCAAGATTCTAGATATGCCTAGGATAAAGGAAAACTAGTGCAAGAACTTATCTTGAATCGGGAGTTCTGAAAGAATTGTTCTACTATCACCAGAGTATGTCAACCCTTGGTTAGGGTGTTAAGGATAGTACATTCAGATGAAAGACCTCCCGTGGTATATCTGTATGAGGTTGTGGATAGGGCCAAAGAGGCAACAAGAAAAGTTTTTGCAAACAAGAATAAAGGCTATGCTCCCTATTGGAAAATCATTGATGAAAGATGGGACAAACAATCGCATAAAAAATTGTGTTGTTGTCTATGCTCCCTAAATTTCATTATGATACAAGCAATTTTTTACGCACCTTGAGATAAGTGTTCTAAAATGCGGGTTACGCGGCCTGATATGCGACCGAATATGCAATGTGGGCCCTCATCCAATGCGCATATAGGTAGGTGGTGCCCATTTTGGGCCTAGACTAATTATGCAGCATGCGGCCCATATACGTTGCCGATTAGTCACCATTTTGAATTGTGATTTAAATAAAAAAATTTAAGGGAAACATCCCCTCCTTGACAACTGACTCGAGTCACTCGACATCATGACCCACCACCAACCCCCCCTCACTCTCGTGACACCCCCCAATCCGTCTCTCCCTCTCACATGATAGTTTCGGCTAGGGTTGGCGGCTCTTGGAACCTCTCTGACGGAGGATGATGGTGGCCACTTCTGGCTGCTTCTCCCTCGACGACGACTGTTGGTTGCTTCTCCCTCGACGATGACGGTTGTTGACTTGTTGTGGAATAACTTTTCTCCGCTACTCAACCTCCTCCCCTCTCTTAAGGCCGGCCTACGAAGGGAAATAGGTAATCGCTATTGTTGATGCTCCTCCATACTTCCTAATTTCTCTTCTTCTTCCCCATTTTCCTTTGACGCTAAAACCCATCATTTTTTCAATTTTTCCTTGATTCCTATTCATTTTTCCCTTACGGATTCCCCCACCCCCTCTATTTGTTTTCCCCTACCATTTTCCTATTTAGCACCCACTTTTTCCCTATGCCCTGACGCCCATTCTTCTTCTTCATTCCTCAATACCAGAATTCCATGATCCCTATTTATTTTCTCCTTACTAATCCCCCATCTACTAATGTTCCCTCATACCCACATGTTGACCCCTATTCTCTCTCTATGCCCTAACGTACATTCTTCTTGTTCTCCATTCCCCCTTACTGACCCCCCCCCAACATGACACCACTTCCTTGATCTCCCCCTCAACTGGTTCTCAATTACACCCATTGGTTCTATTTCCCGTTTTGCAATCACTTGTTATTCATTTCATGTTTCTAAATTCCATTCAATTCTTCACCTAAATCTCTTTTCCTTACTACTATATTCATTACTAATTGGACGTCCTCATAATAGTTTGACATTTTATTATGTTCTTTGTGTTCATTGTTGCTATTCTTCTATTGTATTAAATTTATATCCAATCCTTATGTCACTTTGAATGAGTTGGATTTCAAATTTTATCACTTCGTTGATTTTTGACTTTGTGATTGGAAAATGTGTTTTTTCTTCCATGATGTAATGATTTGTTAGTATATTTTGACTATTAGTTTGAGCAACTAGAATCCATAAATTTTGTAATTATAATTATATCTTCTAAGTAAATATATGTATACATTTCGAATTTATTAAAAAAATTCAAAATCGCATGTGCCCCCGCCATGGTTTAAAATTTCAATTTCGACGTTGTTTCCAATGGCTCAGTAATAGAAACCTATAGAAATTTCAATGGAAATTTCGACATTTATGCTTATTTCGGCACAAGATTTCAACCATCGAGAAAGGAATTAAGTCACAATTTTAACCAGGATGATCTACATACATATATACACCTATCTATGCAATAAAATCATATATTGATCTTGGTGGGGGATCCTACATGTGTGAAAAGATTGAAACTATATCGAAGGGGATTTGATAACATGTTCAATAACATAAGAAAGGAATTAGTTTATAGGTCATCACATTAATAATCAATTTCAGTTGATACTTTATAGCGTAGTTGATACTAATAGTCTAATTTATTGAATATATCAATTGAATACATTTAACTATATATTATTCCCATTCGTAGTTAAAATTTGATCTATGTAACTAAACATCATACAAATAAATTCTAAATTGTTTTAGTTTTTTTCATTTTAAGATCTAAATTTATATATAATTAATTTTCAAAATATTACATAGTTATAACTTATTGTTACAAAATTCATCTTTAATATAAGATATTTACTTAAATATTCAACATTTGTTAAGTGCTCATAATATATATGAAATTGTGAATATAACGTTGAAAAAACTTTAAAAGGCTCATTTTGAAAATATTCTATCCATTATCTTGACAAATAGGATATATATCAAGTTGAATTGTTAACTAATTGTATTTATATGTAATTGTGTAGCATAATATCATAATTCCTCAAGTTTAAGTTGTAGTTTATCACTTGCAAATTGCAGTTTCACAGTCATCTTTTGATCAAGATGGGGTAAAAGTGGAAGAAATAGATGTAGATGGGAAGAAGAGAGAGTAAACTTACCTTAGATCCGAATAACAAGCCTTCAAGAGCAAGAGAATGCAAAAAAATCACCAAAGAAGTAACCCTCCAAGTACATCAGGCTTTGGGCCGTTGATTTTCAAAATTGTGAACCCATTTTGATTGTGTTTCGCGAAATGCAAATGCCCAAACTGGCCTTTTTTTGAAGAAATTTTTGTGTTTTGTTGAAATTCCGCTTCTCTTTGCGAAATTTCTATTGAATTTTGAAATTTTACTTACGAGTTCTGGACATATGCATTTCTATGTCTGACACCCGTCGAAATCGAAAAATTTGAGATTTCGACCAAAATTTTGAACCTTGTGCCCCGCTTATGCACTCGCATTCCGCATATACTCTATGTAGTACCCTAACCAAACGCATACCGCACAACGCATTTCAGAGAATTGCCTGAAATTACTATTGGATTGTATGATGTTATTGAAAAGATGGTTGATGGTAATATATCTCTCCTATAAAAGCTACAAAGGAATTAGAGAAATTCAAAAACAAAGGGAAGTCTTGGAGAAAGGTGGATCTTTGCTCCACTAATGAGCAACTGTCAGGTATTACCATAATAGTCTACTTAAATGTTTAATTTGTTGTATAGTTTACGTTTAATTCACATATGAACATCTTATTTGTAATATGTAGGTGAGTGGTGGAAAATGTTTGGGGATGAGGCTCTCAATCTACAAAAGATTGTCGTACGTTTCTAGAGCCAAACTTGTAGCTCATCTGGATGTGCAAGAAATTGGGTGTATTTGAGCATCTCCACTTCAAAAGACGGAATAGATTAGAGCATCAAAGGTTGAGTGATTTAGTATACATTAGATGCAACCAAAAGCTTCAAAGTATGAATGTTTTCTCAATATAGCTTTCAGATTTCAATGTATAGAATTTTAGGAGTATACTTGCTAACAATACATAATTTATGAACATCTTCTAAAGCAACAAAACTTGGACCTTATTGACATTGATGCAATTAATGTCAATGAGGATCGGGTTATGATGATGAAGATCCATCTTTGCTTGATATTAATGAGGTTGAATAAATGTTTGAGCAACTTGAGGAGGCTAGGGGTAACAAAGAAAGAGGCAAGAAGGTAAATCCATAGCATTATCATACGTGTTGATAATTTGAGTGTGTGCATTACTAGCACATTCTAATGTGGTTAGTAATTAATAGGCAATCAAGAAGACAATCAAGATATGCTAGAGGTTGATCCTATCCTAGTGGAATATGATTATGGGGATGACAACGAGGATGAAGATGGTGACGAAGGACGGAAGAGAGATTATTTATGTTGTCTTTGCAGTTCGCTAGTTTGTTTCATGTGTGATCATTTTGTATCAAACAACGACTTGATGATGGACGGATGCTAGACTCTGTAATATTTGTGTATGAGACATTGAGAATTTGAGATTATGAGTTATGGCTCATGTATGATCCTTTACAATTTGTGACTACTTATTGGTTTGCTTATTTATTTGTCGTGCACTCATTTGAAATTTTAAATGCGATGTAGTTCCATTTGTAGTTTGTGTGTGTATAATGTCATGATGACGACACTAGGTCAACCCGGCAGTTCAACCAGAGACCCATGACCAAGGATCTCTATCGGGTTGACCTCCAAGTTGGGCATGAAAACTTTGAGATATTCAAGCTAGCAACAAAAGAAGCTAAGAAAGCAATTAAAGAGGCCAAAGCACTCTAAAGAGATATATGAGTTGGACACCAGAGAAGGGGAAAAAGATATTATATAAAATGGCTTGTATAAGAGAAAGGAAAGGAATAGACTTGAATCATATAACAAGCATCAAAAATGAAGACGGGAGAGAGAGTTGGTAATGGATGATGGCATCGAAAACCAGTGGAAAACTACTTCCATAAGCTTGTCAATCGAGATACTTTGAACAATATCAAAGATATGTGCAATGTGAATACAAGATATCGCACTTACACACATAGTTGATAAGGCGGATAAGCATTAGGCATTTCTTTTGTTTTTTTTTTTTTTTGGGGGGGGGGGCTAGGCGGGCGCCCATGTGTTTATAGTGTTTAGCTTTTTTATACATAATGCTAATTTTTTTAATATTTGCATTCATACTTCAATATATGTAAACATTAAATAGTGACATTATTACATAGTAATATATAGAATTTAGGCCAAATCACACCTAACATGACCTAAACTAGAACTGATTGGCCTAATTTTAACTCATGTTGATCCAAATTTGATCATATTTGATTCAGTTTCCCCTAATTTGGCCTAAATCAGACTTAATTTTGTATAACATGACCCAATCAAACCTAATTTCCATAATTTTTCCCTATATTGACTTAAATGGGACCAAATTTAGCCAAATCAGATCTGTAGAAGTACTGTAGCGGCAATACTGTAGCGGCGGAAAAAAAAGGTGGGGGTGGCGGCGGCTAGGGTTGGTGGAGAAGATGGCGGCTAGGGTTGGGATGAGAGAGGGATTAGGTTTAAGGTGGATTGGCCCGCTCTGATACCATCTAGAAGTTGGCAACAAGATTGCTTATTATTGGATGATCTAAAAAGAATACAATGGTCTCTCTTTTATAAGACAAGAGAGTGTACAATATTTAGAGATGAGCAATATGGGATAAAGAGAAGAAGAGAGTAAAGAGAAATAAGCAAATACACTAAGTAAAGAAAAGTTGTAAAGTGTATATACTAATAGCATGCAAGGCCAGATACTATTCATATTGATGTATGGAAACATTATGGGGCATGACAGAGTTATATAATTCACGAATGTTTTGAATAAGATTATGAAGACCAAGAAAATACCATATGAATAGAGAAATAGTATTATAGCCCCCGTTACATGAACAAAACAGATGTTCAAAAGTATACAAACCATAAGGTATTGATCATTGAGTCACACTGTGAAGCTTTCAGAGAGGATTATTGAGCAAAAGTTAAGATCTATAACGCAGATATCAAATAACCAATTTGGTTTCATGCCTAGAAGATCCACAACATATGTTATTTTTCTGATAAGGAGGTTTATGAACAAGGAAGCAAACAACGTGGCCAGGGAATTAGCGAACTATGGTGGGGGAATAGCTGATAGCTACTTCTTCACCTCGCTACATCTTATGCCGCCACCAGTCAGAGAAGCCTATGACAGAGATTTACAAGGGTACTCCTACCTCAAATGTGTAAAGAATACATAGTTTAGCATCGTTTTTGGTTTGATAGAAGCTTAATAGGAAGATGGCAGCTATACATGCTCTACTGTAACTTCCCTTTTTCCTTTGGCCGGTGAGAGGGTCGAGGTGAATAAACTCCCTCTATAATTAAAAAAAAGGCTTATGGAAAAGTACTGAGAAAACAATGCAGTGGTGATCAGTGGGAGCCGTAGGGATTTATAACATGGACTAGAGGTCTTCGGTAAGGAGATCAAATTTCCAGTTATCTTTTTGCGATGTACTGAGCCTCTCTTGACTCTCCTTACCAAAGTTGTTGATGAGGATGCCATCCACGAGGTTATGGTATGCCCTAAGGCGCCATGTATCTCACATCTTTTTTTATGACAATAGTGTTCTCTTTTCCAAGGTGAACCTCAATGAATGCTTTACTTTTATTTATTTGATCAGTAGGTATGAAAGAACTTCTGCGCAGAAAATCAACTTCTCTAAATTTGAGGCCTCCTTCAGCCAAAATGTGAAGATGCGCCAAGGAGATCAGATTATCAATAAACTCCAGGTGAAGATGGTGGAAAGGCATGCAAAATATCTTGACCTTCTGGAATCTTTGGGAAGATCAATAAAAGATATCTTTGGGCCCAGATTAAAGCCATGATTTGGACAAAACTCCAAGGTTGGAAAGAAAAGTTGCTATCTAATGCAGCCAAAGAAGTCCATATAAAAGCCATCATCCAAGTAGTGTCATCGTACATGATTAATATCTTTAGATTTCCAGAATGAGTGCTTAACGACATCATTAGCATAATAACCCGATTTTGGTGGGTGGCTAAAGGAACCGAAAGAAAGTTACATTGGATAAGCTGGGAAAAGATATGCCCTCCTAAATACAAGGGAGGTCTGGGGTTCAGGGATTCGAGTTTTTTCAACCATGCCCTTCCCGCAAAACAAACTTGGAGGCACAGTTGTTGAGTATGCCAACTAGTCGACTAGTCGTTGGAAGGGGGGGGGTCCAACTAGCCAGCCACCCATATTTGGGCCTCAGCTTGACATCCGCCCACGCCAACTGGTCAGCTAGTCAGCTGACTAGCCTGACTGGTCGACCCAATCCAAGCATGGGCCCATAAACGCTAAGGTTTTTTTGTGCAATTCCAATTCCCCCACTCCCTATCCCACATGTTAGTGTTTGTCTATTACCATGATTTGATCTAAATATCAATTTCATTAACACTACACTAGTTTAGTATATAACTTTGTTTTAGTTGCAACAATTCAACAAGCACTGAAAGTCTGAATCTAACAATGGTATATCACTCTTCTCTATCTAATTATACTTGTTAAATTTGAATACATTATATAGTTTTCATTGAAAATTGTTTGAGGCATTTTATGACATTATTTACCAAATATGGATTTTCATATGATTGGATACACGCTTACATTAGTAGATTTATATCATTATTGGATATAATTATAGGTACATAATTAATATTATGTTAATATTATACCTAGGACTGGGCGACCGACCAGTCGGTGGGCCGCCCAAGAAGGACAGATGACCAATCAGCTACCTTGACAACTGTGACTTGGAGGATCTTGATCAACCTGGATTCACTGGCTGCAAGAGTAATGAAAGTATAATATTTTAGATATTCTTGAGTCTTGGACGCTCGGAGGGGTTTTGACCCTAGTTTTACGTGGAGGACTTTATGGGAGGCTGAAGCTCTTCTTTGTGAAGGCATAGCGTGGTTAGTTGATGATGAATGGAATACATTAAACACGGGAGGATTTCTGGATACCTGGCCTAGGGAGAGCTGATTCTTTGAATAATATTCATGAACACGGAAACTACAATTGGGTGGTTGATCTAATTAATTAGGAAAGCGGTGAATAGGATTGAGATGTTCTGAGTGGGTTGTTCCCTATCGAAGCGGCCATGAGAATTAACGCTATACCCTTGGGCCGGAGGGGGGGGTCAGGTGATTCCACTTACTGGTGGTCGGACATACTTTCACACTGAAATCAGCTTACACACTGGCTAAAAGTGCTACGACGGCTCTGATCGACGATAACAACCAAACCAATTGCCACAATATCTAGAACTCCATATGGAATTTGTAGCGTCCTCCCAAACTAAACCACTTCATGTCAAGGGCCTGCTCTGGAACCCTCGCTAGTTAATGAAAGGCTAGCACATAGACACTGTTATGTCGATTCTTATTTGCATTCCACTTACTGGTGGTCGGACATACTTTCACACTGAAATCAGCTTACACACTGGCTAAAAGTGCTACGACGGCTCTGATCGACGATAACAACCAAACCAATTGCCACAATATCTAGAATTCCATATGGAATTTGTTGCGTCCTCCCAAACTAAGCCACTTCATGTCAAGGGCCTGCTCTGGAACCCTCCTAGTTAATGAAAGGCTAGCACATAGACGCTGTTATGTCAATTCTGATTTGCATTTCACTTACTGATGGTCGGACATACTTTCACACTGAAATCAGCTTACACACTGGCTAAAAGTGGTACGACGGCTCTGATCGACGATAACAACCAAACCAATTGCCATCATATCTAGAACCCCATATGGAATTTGTTGTGTTCTCCCAAACTAAGCCACTTCATGTCAAGGGCCTGCTCTGGAACCCTCCTAGTTTATGAAAGGCTAGCACATAGACACTGCTGTCAATTCTGATTTGCCCGTTATATCCTGGTGTTTCTAAAACTATTAAACATGCCCTGTTGGAATGCCAATGGGTTGTTACCTGCTAGAAGGAGGTGGCAATGGGTGATCTTGTTCCAAGGACGAACACATGTGAGTTTGTGTAATAGCTGTTTGGAAGTGGCCATGAGAATTAACGCTATACCCTTGGGCCGGGGGGTGTCAGGTGATTCCACTTACTGGTGGTCGGACATGCTTTCACGCTGAAATCAGCTTACACACTGGCTAAAATTGGCACGACGCCTCTCATCAACGATAACAACCAAACCAATTGCCACAATATCTAGAACTCCATACGGAATTTGTTGTGTCCTCCCAAGCTAAACCACTTCATGTCAAGGGCCTGCTCTGGAACCCTCCTAGTTAATGAAAGGCTAGCACATAGACACTGCTATGTCAACTCTGATTTACCCGTTCTGTCCTGGTGTTTCTGAAACTATAAAACATGCCCTGTTGGAATGCCAATGGGCTGTTACCTGTTGGAAGGAGGTGGCAATGGGTGATCTTGTTCCAAGGACGAACACATGTGAGTTTATGTAATAGCTGTTTCGAAGTGGCCATGAGAATTAACACTATATCCTTGGGCCGGGGGGGGGGGGGGGGGGTGTCAGGTGATTCCACTTACTGGTGGTCGGACATACTTTCACACTGAAATCAGCTTACACACTGGATAAAAGTGGTACGACGGCTCTGATCGACGATAACAACCAAACCGATTGCCACAATATCTAGAACTCCATACGTGAATTTGATGCGTCCTCCCAAACAAAGCCACTTCATGTCCATGGCCTGCTCTGGAACCCTCCCAGTTAATGAAAGGCTAGCACATTGACGCTGCTATATCAATTCTGATTTGCCCGTTCTGTCCTGGTGTTTCTGAAACTATTAAACATGCCCTGTTGGAATGCCAATGGGCTGTTACCTGCTGGAAGGAGGTGGCAATGGGTGATCTTGTTCCAAGGACGAACACATGTGAGTTTATGTAATAGCTGTTTCGAAAGGTGGCACAGCAGCTTGATGGCACATGATATTCTGAGAATCTCTACTGTCTATTGGCCCATTTGGACAGGAAGAAATGCAAAGGTGTTTAGTAATAAAACTCCTATGTGTGCACCATAACAAGTGGGTTCATCAATATGGTTGCAGAATTTAACTCAAACAAGGAGAAGGTGGCTATGCTGATTGATGCTAGATACACAACAAACTACCCAATGCATTGGCTGCCACCTGATCTTGGGTATATGGAGATGAATACTGATGCGAGCTGGTCTGTTACAGATGGTGCAGGTCTGGGTGCTGTTCTAAGAAGGATGAAGGTCTGCTTATTGCTGCTATACAATGGAAAATCCCTTGTTCAAGGGGGACTGACATGGCTGAAGCTGAAGCTGCTCTAATGGTCTGAAAGCTGCTGATGATATGAACCTCAAAAAGATTCACCTGCAATGGTGAAGCTCTGTGACTTGCGAATGATAGTAGAAAGGGTACATCTAGCTGTGATTACAGAGGCCTGATTGTCAATGAATTTATCCATATTACACAAAGTTTCAGAGAATTCAAAATATCATTTGCTAAAAGAGAGGGAACCGTCTAGCTCATACAGATGCTGCTAAAAATCTCGATGTCATCCTCAAACTTCCCTGCTCCTAGGATTGTAATTGCTTTGGACAACATGAATGAAGGATGATAAGAAATTTACCTTCAAAAAAAAAACTAAACTAAAAAATTACCCAAGTTAACAAGGAATTAGGGATTAAGAGCAATGTTAATAGTAGAGACCGCCAAAATAAGATAATAATATTGTAGCAAATAAGGAGATACCAATGCTTTGTATTATTAGATCCATATTTTAACTTTTCAAGGAATATTAGGGTTAGTGTTTTAAAAAGCGGCCGCTCCAAACAGCACTCAAGTGGCTGCTCAGGCGGCTTGCCATTAAGCGGCCACTTAGAGCCCGCTTCACCCGCTCGAGCGCCCACCTGAAGGTCAGTTTTGAGCGGCTGCTTGGACCCGCTTTTGGTCTGGGCGGCCAAAGTCAGTAGGGGTGAGCATTCGGTTAATTCGGTCGGTTGCGGTTAATTCGGTTCGGTTAAACGGTTAATTTGTGGTTTGAGATTTTAACCATTAACCTAACCAAATTGAGTCGGTTAATTCGGTTATTGTCCAATCGGTTAATGGTTAATTCGGTCGGTTAATTTGGTTAACCAAATAACACTCGTGTAATAATATTATTTGAAATAGTCATAGAATTTGAGACAATATTGTTATATTAATATTATAGTAGTATTGTTGTAAATTTAATTGTGTATGGCTCGTAAAAACTTGATTACTATATATATGGGGAAGTATTTTGAAATAAAAGTACAACTATATATGTATATATGCATGTGTAGGATATTATTTATGAATAAATTCTGACTATTCGGTTAATTCGGTTAACCAAACCAAAAATATCTTTAACCGTCAAATTAACCATTTGCCGATTAACCGAAATAAATTAACCAAATTAACCGAATTAACCAAATTGACCCAATAAAATTAACCATTCGGTTAATCGGTTATTAACCAAATTCTGCTCACCCCTAAAAGTCAGGCCCAATTCTGTTTTTTTTTTTTTGCTTTTTCTCATTTTCTTGTATTGCTTCTATACTCTATTCCATTTTATTTGCTGACATGAGTATGTTTAATAACACTATACTAGTATATTAGTACATTACATTGCTTCTGTAGCATAATCAATACATTTTTGTTGTACATATGTTGTATGATAGATGATTCTATAATAATACATTAGTATGGTATATGTTCATTGCATGTTGTATTTGTCTACCTAATGAATATTAGTATAATTTGATACATTATACATAATTTTTTTTTTCTTTTGCTGCCATTGTTGCCTTACTCTATTTTGTTTTTAATTAATTATTTGCTGACATCAGTATGTTTAATAATAATGTACTAGTATATTAGTACATTACATTACTGCTGTAGCATAATTAACATGAATTTGTTGTACATATATTGCATGATAAATGATTCCATAATACATTAACATACATTAGTACATTATATGTTAATTGCATATTGTATTTTTGTACCTAATGTATATTAGCATATTTTGATATATTATACATAAACTATTTGGGTCTTTTATTATGTTGTGTAAGGTGTTCAGATATGTTTAAAAGTTCCCTAATATATGTTATTGATATATAAATATGTGTAATTTTCTATAAAATTATATAATAACTTCGGCACCCACTTTTTCAAAAAGCGCCCGCTTGGCGCTCAAGCGGCCACAAGGTGCCGTCCGCACGCCTCCCGCTTCCCGCTTTCTAAAACATTGATTAGGGTGTACAACATTGGGAATCAAAACAAATAAACATACATAAAATGAGATTTGAAAATCACGAACTTATTAAATATATAAAAAAAGTCACGAATATATATTTTGAGATGAATTTTGATAAATGTAAATCAACAACATGGAGTTTTGAGTCAGAACAAACAAAAGTTATGTAAATTAACTAATGAGATAATGATAACCAATTATAAATGTTGGAAAGCAAGTGATGGCTAAAAGATGTCTTGTATTTAAAAAACCTTGCTCCTATATATAGGAGAAGGGGAAAGCATACAGACACAGACTAAACCTAATGGGACTAGACAGTTGGGCCCATACACAAATAGACTTAATACTTAATTAACTAAATAAACTAGACTCTCTGACACTCCACCTCAAGCTAGAGCTTGGGAGAATCTGAAGTCAGCTTGCAAACACAGAGCCAGACTAAAAAGCAAAGAAGCATAGACAAAGATAAGCCAAGCCAATTCAATAATATTTCTCCCCTTCAATATCACAATAAAGCACTCAACATTCAAATACTCCCCCTCAAGTAGATAACCCAAAGAAGATATGCATGAGCTTCTCATGGCATCTGCAACATTAGTAAATACTAAATAGCAGCATGTAGGCGTCAGGGTCTTCATCACGTTCGCTAGCGTTGCAGTCCAGAGAGTGTTGGATCACAGTCCCCAGACAGCGTTGGGTCACAGCAACAGTAGTCGACGTGCTAAAAAAGCACGGCCAAGTCAATGTGCAAACTAAGCATGGACCTATAAGATAACAAAGTTCGTGAGAGTCATGGATCTCTGTAGTTGTGGGATGCGCCGAAAGAGTCCAATCACATAGAGAAAGCATAATCAGAGCCCTTTAGCAAGTGGTCATGGAGGACTACATCAAACAAGTCATACGACTTTCCAAAATATCAGTTTTTAGGGCATAAGACTGTTGAACAAAGTCATAGGGTACATTACTAGACCCTCTTGTTGAAGGATGTGGCTAGACTAGGAGGGAAATCCTCCTAGAGCCAATGAGGTTGTAGATGGTGGAGAGCGACGACGGCGGTGTTAGTGAGTGATGGCGGCGGGGTGGAGGGGAAGACGAGGATGACAAACAAGAGATGTGGAGGCGGCAGCTACATGTCATGCTCCAATACCATTTTGAAATGACTTGTAGCCATCTTTCTTATTATTGATAAAGAGATAGACCCCTCTCCTATATATAGGAGGAGAAACAGGGAAGCGAACAAAACCCTACTGGGCCTAATACAGTTGATCCCATATTACAGAAGACTAAATAAAGAAGAAAAGGACATAAGGATAAATAACATATATCTCAATGGATGGTCATTGCTTTGCAGAGGACTTGGATCTATGAAATTAAATCTTTATTTACTTGATATATCTCTTACATTGTTTAAAATAATTATTTTCTTGTTTTTGGCATTGATGTTAGAGCTTTTTTGGGGGGAAAGGTATTACCTTTGATTAAACCTACTCAAAAAGAGTAGAGATCAGTCGTATACAAATCACAACTTCATATACCCAAAGGTACATATTGCAAAAATAGCATTCAAGTCATACGGCTATATCTACAACTACATCACCACAGTAGTGGTTGATGTATTAACTTTAATAGCTTCTATTGTTGAGGAAGTAATACCACAATGGCTTACACAGCATCTCATTGTAGCATTAATCATTTGGAGTATGGATTTTTGTTAGCGCTTCCTCTTGCTTTCTGACCTGGCTATGAATCTGATAAGGGGCAGACTTCATCTTGCCACTATTGCTTTAATGTTGCCTGCCCATTTTACCTGTTGAGCTTTGTGGTTGATCAAAAGCTACGATTTTCTTAAAGGTAGATTATCTATACTTGACGACGAGTGTATTATAACTTCATCCCATTTTGGGTCTACTATATTATGTACAGCTATAGTGTTCATCGTATTGCATGCAGAAAAAATAGATTCATGTTGAGGCTCAACATTCTGATCCACTAGATTTGATTCCTTCGCTATTAGTGGTTGCTTACCCTTGTTGTGTTGACATGATAACTGCTTGTGCTTCCTCGTCCATATCTTTCCCCCATCATTGATATGGAAACATCTTTAGTGCTTCGTGAATCCTCATCGTCTTGCATATGTATAGAACGTTGCTTATTGGAAAGGGTTTCAACCTCCATTTGCTATGTATCCTCGTCCTGAGCAAGCACTGAGAACAGAACCTATTAGCCTTCTGAGTTGTAGTGGGATTTTTCCTGACAGAAGTATGACAAGTGGCCTTCGGTGTTTTCCTTGAATGGATATTCTTGCCATAAAGTAGTTTTCAGCAATCTTCATTAGGTAGCCATCTCACGCCTGAATCAACTTACAAGTTGTTGAAAGATGATGTTGTCAAGATCACACGATGGGGGACAGAATCATAGCTATCAAGGTTGTTCTTGGGAGAAAGATTTTCAATATTATTAGTGCTTATGCCCCCCAAGTTGGCCTTAGTGAGGAGGCAAAGAGGATTTCTAGGATAACATGGACGAATTCATGCAAGAAATACCGATAGAGAAGATTATTATTGGGAGTGACTCAAATGCCATGTGGGGATAGTCACAATATACTCCGATTTTTTGAAAAAGTCGCGTTTAAAACGAGAATTTTTCCGTAGACGTATCAAACGGCCGAATAAATCCCAATTCCCAAATATTACGTTTTATTCCCGTATTATTCATGAATTATTCACGTTTGACGTTTTCTTCCCGTTTCATACTTTTTTTATGTACGTTCTCATTTTATACTATTTAACACTCTAACTTAATTTGAGTAAATATGTGCATGTAAATACTTGCATGCATGCATACATACATATATGGTCGACAAGGAGTGGCTCAAGTGGTCAAGCACAGTGTCCCCTAACAAAGGGACCCAATTTCGAATCCCAACTACCGTCTTAGTTTACCACCCTCCCGAACGTTCACCCTTCGTCACGGGCATGGGGGATTGGGAGAGAATGCCTCTCTTAATCCCATACATACATATATATGTGTGTGAGTAATATATGTATGCAATAGATGTATAGACATGTACTTATATATGTGCACTATATGTACACACACACACACATATTTATGTGTGTGTGCAATATATGCGTAAGTGTTATATATATATAAGTGCTATACATACACATATAGTCCGAATTTTTACCTACTTTTTCCGGAATTGTTGACCGTATTTTTATCGTATGTTGACCGTTTTTTACCTGAATTTTCCACATCATTCGTGAACCCCAAAGTTTTCAGCTTAACCGAACGTATCCCGAATACTGAATTTGTGACTATCTAGGAAGCACGGACACTTCTTGGAGGTTGTCGTGTCCGTGTCCAACGCGTGTCCAACATGGACACACTTTGGACACGCCTGGACGCGTAGCGGACACCTCCGGTGTGTCTACTTTGAATTTTTTTTATTGAAGTGTTGGACACAGCTTGGACACTCCATGGACACCTCCAGGACACACCACTCCGACCCACTTAAGCCTAGGCGTATGAAAAAATCCAAGCCTTCTCTAAATCTTTGCCTCCTGTCCTCCACTACTCGTCCTACTACCATTAGTTAATTAAGCTCCATGTGCTACATGCAAGTCGTTGACAACCTTCTTATCATCTCCACCAGCTATTGCAACATCCGGGGACTGCCACATCAACCATGAGGAGGAAAACAATTGGATTCACCTCATCTTAATAGTACATGTTGTTAATCATTACTTCCATTGGAACTATTGTCCCCAAAATTCTACTGCTCTTAATTTTTTCAATTCATATTACAACAATATCATATAATCAAGCATCGTAATGTTTGTTGTGAACTAATCCATATTGTGACTTGTAAATATAATGTTACATGTTGATTGCTTGTTGGATTTCATGGTGATTGCCCATGCGGATAATCTATCTAGATCATTTTGTGTTAATACACATAGCATATTACACATTATATGTCATAATATGTTATACAAATATATATATATACTTGTCGTGTCCAGTGCCGTGCCGTGTCTGTGTCCTATATTTTTGGAAATTGACGTGTCCCGTGTCCGTGTCCGTGTCCGTGTCCATACTTCCTAGGTGACTATGCATGTGGGGAGTAGCAATGTTGGATATGAGAGGGTTCATGGAGATTTTGGATACGGCAGCAAATGGAGGAGAGAGGATTTTCGATTTTGCAGTTGCTTATGATATGATCTTGGTGAATACACTTTTCAAGAAAAGAGATCCTCATCTTATTACTTTCAATGATACACATGACTGCCAAATTGAATACTTCCTTACAAGACGAATGGATAGAAGAGTATGCAAGGATTGTAAAGTGATCCCTGGGGAAGAACTCACCACCCAACATAGGCCGGTTGTTTTGGATGTGAACATGAAGATCAACAAAGGTAGCATTACAGAAGTCAAGATAGAAGGATCAAGTGGTGGAATCTTAAAGGAGAAAAGAAATAGACATTTTATGATAAACTTATCGAGAGAACTTGGAACTTGGAGTCTGATGTTAGCTCTATGTGGCAAGTATGAGCGCATGCATAACAAAAATTGCCAAAGAGATCTTGGGAGAGTCCAAAGGGTGTGGGCCACCACAATAAGAGAATTGATAGTGGAATGATGAAGTACAAAAGGCTATTAAACTCAAAAGGGAGAACTATAAGAGTTTTCCCAAATTTATAGATGATGCAACTTTTCAGAGATATAAACAAGCAAAGAAAGATGCTAAGCAGACGGTTCAAGAGGCAAGGTCCAGACACTTTGATGAGATATATAAGAAGTTGGACACTAGAGAAGGGGAAAAAGATATTTATAGTGTTAGAGAGTCTATATTAGCCTATTTAGTTAATAGATTAATTAGTTAGTGGGCTTTTGTATCTCAGCCCGTTTAGATTACTTGTGTCCCAAGTCTTAGGGCGTCTCCCCTCTCCTATATAAAGAAGAGGGCGTCTAGTCTTGTATTCATCCCATTCCATTCAATATTATTATTTTCAACATGGTATCAGAGCGGTGAACAGCAACGACGGCGTGAACAGTAACTCCGACGTGAACAGTAACTCCGGCGTGAACAGAGCACGTTCGCTCCTGAGAAAAACCTAGCAGCCGTCCTCCCTTCCCTCTCTCTGGCTTAGGCCGGCCGCCCGCCAGGCACATCCCGGACTCCATGGCTTCTTCTCTTTCCTAAAGATTTAATTTTTCTTTCCGTACATCGGCTATCTTTGTCTCGGTGCAATCAACAGTCATCGTCAAGCCGTTACCGGTTACTAACCGTAGCCACAGTCACAGCCTGCCAGGACATTAGTCGGCCAACAATAGCAGCAACTATTGCGGCCAGCAGCAAGCAGCACCCAATAAAGATCTCCATTCGCCGCTTAATCCATCCAGCAACCAACGATGACTAGTAAGAGTGTTGCGGCCGACCACAAAAGTAGGAGCAACCATCGTTGTCGCTACGCCGCCCAGAAGCAGCCGCCATCCACATCCATCGACGCCATCGCACTCGCATTATTCAGCAGCCATCTACCGCTGCATCGCCCTTATGTCCGCAGCTCCAGCCTTCGTTGTCTCATAAGGAGAGGCTCCGCACTTGACTCCGCATGCAGCCTCATGGCATGCAATATCTCTGGAGCCGCGCAGGAGACCAGTATCATCTCTTTCGTTGCGGCCAAGTGCTACATCAGCTGAGCGACACAATCATCGTCATCTGTCCTGCTGCTGTGTGGCTGCCATATCATCCAGCAACCATATCCCCAGCCGCCGATCACACCATTCAACTGACGCCGTCATCCATGCCCCTGGTCGCTGCTCCATTGCTGCTCTTCATCTCGTTGTTGCTGTCCCAACGTTTTCGCCTATCCTTGACTGAAGCACGGTCACCCATCACTCTCCACCGCTACCAAACAGCCCTATCTATTCCCCCCATATTCATTATGCCTATTCGGATCCTTAATCGATCATATCTTTGCTAATCGGATCCAAGTTTAGCCTAATCGGAATTTTCTACACGGATCTTACATTGACCCATTTAGCATATTCTCTCCGGTTATCGGTTTTATTCTCCACATATTACACATCTCCATGTCACAAAATCCTCTCAAATCTGTTGATTCCTTTCCCACCCACCCATATCATGTGTGTATCCCTTTCCACGGTACAGGGGGGTCATATGTCCATTTCTCCACACCAAACACTCACTCTCGTCGTATTTGGTGTGGGGGGTAGAGAGGAGAGGAAGAGATGAGAAGAGAGAGAGACAGAATATGTATGAGAGAGAGAGTATGAGAAGAGTGATATATGTATTCAAGCTATTATCTTCATGGAGCTTCGCATTATTCAGCACATCCGTTCTCTACTTCCAGACAGCAATGAAGGATCTTCATTCAGCATCAACATCGAGCTATCCACGTTCGTACCGCGTTATGTACGTCAGGTGTTGATGGTGTACTTCAACTACATTCACATGAGACAGAGGGTGCTTCTTCAGATTTTCAGAAGCTCAACAAGCCTGCAAATCTACTTCTGCAAGGTTGATTCATCCAGTTTATCTTCACTGAGTTGTTTCATCACGTCTTCTCCGAGCCGCATCTGCTATTTCGACATCACATGTTGCTGATCTACTTGGGACTTTCCTTGATGGATGATATCTCCTTTCCAGTCAAGCCCCCAAGGTTCACACTACAAATTTATGGTACATGCATCGTATCACCAGCATATCGTCCATTCGTGTTCGTGCCACGTTATGCATGTCTTCTCAGACAATTCGAAGATTCCGCTACTACTACATCTACATTGGGCATCCGCATTCGTGTCGCGTTAAGTAGGTAATCCAATGAAGTTGTCGTAGTCGTGGTATTGATGATCGTCTGCTCCAAGTGATGAATTACTGCAGCAGTATTCAGGTTCCATTCTTCAGATGCCCTTCTTTCCAGATGCACTCCAAAGACCTTCAAAGCTTGAGGATCTCCATCCTGCAGAATACAATTTCAAATAAGAGAGGCGTCATCGTATGATTCAGGGGGAGTATTAATTAAGGGGAAGTATCAATTTTTGTATGGGGAGTGATATTTAATCTTTTATCTTTCATTTATCATTTCTTTTATCGTTTTATTGAGTCTTGTAACCTCCAAGCTTTGGACATGTTTTTCACCCATGCTCCAGCTTGAGGGGGAGTGCTAGAGAGTCTATATTAGCCTATTTAGTTAATAGGTTAATTAGTTAGTGGGCTTTTGTATCTCAGACCGTTTAGATTACTTGCGTCCTAAGTCTTAGGGTGTCTCCCCTCTCCTATATAAAGACGAGGGCGTCCAGTCTTGTATTCATCCCATTCCATTCAATATTATTATTTTCAACATATAGAATGGCTCGTATAAGAGAAAGGAAAGGAAGAGGCTTGAGTCAAGTAAAATGCATCAAGAATGAAGATGGCAAAGTGTTGGTGAAGGATGATATAAAGAACCAATGGAGAAACTACTTTTATAAGCTTTCAATGGAGATACTGTGAACAATGTAAGAGACTCGGGTGACATGATGCAAGAAATATCACTTACACACGATGAGTTTCACTATCAGAGGTCGAGAATGCTAAAGATGAAAATAAAAAAGGCATGTGGTGTTAGGACATGTATGATGGCTCAACTGTAAGTGTTAGGACTCCTGAAGGAGAGACACAAACTTTTCCTATCACTGTTAGGGTACAACAAGGATCAGCACTCAACCCTTATCTATTTGTTCTTGTTATGGATGAATTGACAAAGCATGTTCAAGCTAATATCCCTTGGTGCATGTTATTTGTTGATGATATTGTGTTGATTGATGAAAGTCAAGAAATATTGAATGATAAAGTTGAACTTTGGAGAAATGCATTGGAATCTAACGGATTTATGATCAGTAGAAGCAAAACTGAACATATGCATTGCAATTTTAGCCAATCTAGAATTGTGAATAGTGAAATCAAATTGGATGGAACGGATGTACCAATATGTAATAAGTTTTGTTACTTGGGCTCTATTATTGAAAACGAGGGTGAGGTTCAAGATGATGTTTGTCACAGGATCACAGCGAAGTATGTGACCAGAAAATCCCTCTCAAATTGAAAAGCAAATTTTACAGAACAGCTATACGAACAGTCATGCTATATGGGAGTGAATGTTGGGCAGTGAAGAAACAAGGTCTCAACAAGATGAATGTAGTTGAAATGCATATGTTGAGATGGATGTGCGGAAAGACGAGAAAAGATCCTTTAAGGAATGACTATAGCAAAAAGAAGGTGAGGGTGATGAGCATCGAGGATAGGTTGTGTGGAGTCATCTAAGATGGACATGTGTGGCATAGACCGACAAATGCACCTATTCGAAGTAAGCTTATTGAGTCAAGCACAACTAAAAGAAGCAGAGGCAGACCTAAATTAACTTGGGAAGAGCTTATAAAGAGAGATTTTGAATCTTTACATGTTGATCAGAGTATGAACCATAACAGAGCTGATTGGAAAAGAAGGATCCATGTAGCCAACCCCAACATGGTTGGGATTAGGCTTAGATGATGATGATGATGATACATATTTAAATTTCTTGTATATATTTTTGCTCTGATATTTGGCAACTTACATGGTTAATGGGTCATAATGCATTGTTACACTTGCATATCCTACTTGATATTGCAGGGTATATGAGTAGGGCATGAGACAAATACATTACATGCCTTAAATGCATGAGTCATATGTACAAGCATACTCGGGTGGGTGCTTAGGCGCTTATAGACAAAACCACCAGATTTCTAGACGCCTTGATAATTGTGCTCTAATCTCTAAAGGCCTTACTGTAATACAGATTTTTCTCCAGAATAACTTGAAAGGGTCCATCATTTGCAGTTATCCATATACACAATCAGGCACTATTACAGAGTAGGTTAAGATAATGACAAATTTCGACAAAAACCAGCTACCAAATTTAAACTATTCAGCATCCTGTTGTCATTATATTACATGTCAACAGAACAGGCATAGATTATGTCCTGCTCATGACCTTAGACATTTTGCAGTTTAGACACATTATTAGCGTGATAGATCCAAACAAAAACAATACTTTCTAGGAGAAAAGTTTCTAATTCCATATCTAACAGCCAAAATAGCAATGCATGGCAAGCTGACATCAAAATTATTAAGGCACAGTATGTGATCGAGAATATGAAGTGGATGTAACATCAACCGACCAATCATCTTCGCAATGAGCTTGAGCTCGTCTTGGGCCTCCTCGATGAGTTCCTCCACCTGACCGCAACCTAATTTCTCCTCGATCAGCTCCCAGTCCTCCTCCTCGAGACATACCTGGAGGCGATGCTTGGTGAAGCATTCCACAGCCTTGCGGTAGCCCTCATCCTCGGGGACGGCCTTGATCTCCGACAGGGTACGGGTGTAGAGGGAAATTAGGACCTCCCTGGCGTTAGGTACCACGTCCAAGCCGACGATCCCAGTCGTCTCTTTGACCCTTGCCATCAGCATCCCCGCACTCCGCCCACCGGTCACCAGCAACCTCCGAAGGAACATCGCCGCCGCCTTCTAAACTGTTTTTCCCACTAGGATCAATAGCACTGTAAACTCGATTCTGCCAAACCTGGAGGACTTGGGATGAGCCTGCTCGGTGGAAAACTCGGAGGAGAGAGCAATAGGGAGGCCTAAGCAGCTCGGCCTCGCTAAGAATGGGCCGGGTTGAATGTATTATGCACCTATTTTAAGTTTGGACCATGTATCAATCTTATTGAGTATTATTCTTATATGCAACTGAACTAGTTCTAGAATCTTTTTGCTTACCAGCTTTTTATAGGCAATAAGATATATATTTCTTTGAGTTGTTTATATATTAGCCACACAAAAATTGATTTATTTTTTCTTTAATTTCTCACGTATGTTTGTTTTACTCTACAAGAACAAAGGTGATGTTCAGAGCTGCACATACTACAGAGATATCAAGTTGATGAGTCACATTATGAAGCTTGGGAGAGGATTATTGAGCATATGCTAAGATCTATAACGCAGATGTCAAACAAGCAATTTGGTTTCATGCCTGGTAGATCAACAACATATGATATTTTTCTGAGAAGGAGGCTTATGGAGAAGTACAAGAAAAGAAAAAGAGATCTTCACATGGTTTTTATCGATTTGGAAAAAGCTTATGATCGAGTACTCAGAGAAGTGTTGTGGATGGTTTTGAGGAAAAAGGGTGTGTCAATCCAATACATTGACTTGATTAAAGACATGTATGGTAGCTCTACTGCAAGTGTGAAGACTCCTGGAGGAGAGACACCAACATTTCCCATCTCAGTTGAGGTACACCAAGGATCCACACTCAGTCCATATCTATTCGTTCTTGTTATGGATGAGTTGACAAAGAATGTTCAAGATGAAGTTCCTTGGTGTATGTTATTTGCTGATGATATTGTATTGATTGACGAAACTAAAGATGGTTTGAATGATAAAGTTGAACTTTGGTGAAAGGCACTTGAATCAAATGGATTGATGATTAGTAGGAGCAAAATTGAGTGTATGCATTGCAATTTCAGCCAATCTCGCAGTGTGAATAGTGGAGCCAAGTTGGACAGAGCAGATATACCAAAATGTGATAAATTTTGTTACTTGGGCTCTATCATTCAAACATATGGGGATGTTCAAAATGATGTTTGTCATAGGATCACTGTAGGATGGTTGAAATGGAGGAGTGCAACTAGAGTATTATGTGATCGGAAGATCCCTCTCTGACTAAAAAGCAAGTTTTATACAACTTCTATACGGCCATCCATGCTCTATAGGAATGAATGTTGGACGGTGAAGAAACAAGGACTCAACAAGATGAACGTGGCTGAAATGTGTATGTTGAGATGGATGTGTGGAAAGACAAGAAAAGATCACTTGAGAAATGACTATATCAGGAATAAAGTGGGGGTGGCGAGCATTGGGGACAAGTTGGGCGAGGGCCGACTCAGATGGTATGGACATGTACAACGCAGACCTACTAATGCGCCTATACGAAGCAATACTATTGAGGCAAGCACAATTAATAGAAAAGAGGAAAGGCTAAATTAACATGGGAAGAGCTTATAAAGAGATATTTTAAATCTCTACATCTCAACCAGAATATGACCCATGATAGAGATGAATGGAAAAGAAGGATCCATGTAGCTAACTCCAACATAGTTGGGATTGAGGATTAGTTGATGATGATGATGATGATGATGATGTTTGTTTGTTTTACTGCCACACACAGTCAATTTTTCACATATGTTTGTTTTACTATCACATATATATATATGTTTATTTTACATTTAAATCTGATAAATGGTATTAGATATATGTGTATTATACAATTAGTCACGCTTGATTTGTCTAAATCTGTTGAAATAAATTCACAACCAATGCTACTTTGGCATATAGTCATATACATTAAAAGATACACATACCACAAACACTTATAGAAATGTTAGATATATCACAAAATGTTTATATACAATTTGCTAAAAGATAATAACTCAATTTATTGTCAACTGTCTCACTCCAACTCAAAGTAAGTCGTTACCAACATTATATATCTTACCAATGTTAAGCATGTATTTGTTCTTACAAAATTTACATACAATTTGCTAAAAAGAACAACACGGCCACTGATATCTGACTCCTTCCCATTTGTAACATGTCCAACAAAAATTATATGTGCTCCTCTTATTGGACATGCGTGCTGGTGTAGCTAAAATACAACAAATCATTTAATTATTGACTAACTTCTACCAAAACTTAGCATGTGAAAACTAAAACCATCTATGCTCTGAATGATTATAAGATTAACAATCACAATAATTCATATACATCTGCTAATGGAAAATTAATCAAAGAATAATTTGTATTTAGCATGCTAAAAGATAACAATTTGATTAATCATTGTCTCACTCTCTCTAACCTACCATGTAATTGCCAAAATTGCTTATTGGAAGAAAAGATAAGCTAGTACATAAATAGGTTGTTGAACTCACAAACACACTACTGTGGTCAATAAACAAATCACTAAACACATACGTCATGTTAGAGTTTGTAGACATATTGAAACGATCGTCTCGCGAAAACAGGATTAACTAATGCTGAAGCGAATTATTTGCAGCGGATTACTGAAAATCACTGAAAATTTAAAACTTTTTGCAAAGAGATCCATTCACAGGAAAACTCTTTAACCATGAACCAAAGTATTCTAAATTCATCCTGGTTCACAAGTACACAACATGTACCATTCCTTTTCAAGGATTACAACATTGATTGCACTGTTAACAAATATACATAGGCAGTATAAAAACTTCGAGGCACTAAGACAAAACTCAGATTGATACATTTAAAAACTCCGAGGACCTAAGAGTACAGAGACGACACATAGGACTACTATCTATATGACTAGACAGACAATATTTCCACCTGAGATCTTATTGATGTCCCTGCTGTTGCTGTTGCTGCTGCTCTTTCCCTATTCTAGGGTTTCTGCTCTGCCTTCCATGCATACCTAAAAATGTTTCCCACGGGGGTGAGACAATTGAAAATTTCCCCAGCGAGAGATATAACTCTCCGCCAAAAACATTATTATTGCAGTTTATTAAATTAAAACTGAGCAGGGGTTACTTTTACATTATCAGGCAGAATTACTCATCATATAACAGAATAAGATAATCTCCATTCTCAAGGAGGTCATTGCATCTACCCATGGTAGATAAGTAATTCATCTGTCTACTTTGCAGAGAATATAAAGAAACATAATTAACATTTATCTACTAAGGAATGCACAAAGAAATGCAACATCAACCAATGAATCTCCGTATTCAATCCTTAAGCAAACATGCTATACGGCTGATTACATTTTACAATCACACTTATGCTATGAGGAGATGAGATATACCGCTCATACTCCAACCGACCATTACGAAATTGCCTCGGTACCATACATAGGTCATCAAAAGAGCCGGATTCTTATGACCTCATCTGTCTCAGTCAGTACGAGACCACATGCAGGACATCTCGTGTCTCTGCTAACTAGCTAGCCAGGGTATTCTGGCACCTTCGCTACAGAGTTACAGCGTCAACTGCACTCTCATCGCCAATCGAGAGATTTCTTATTTATCTCCTCGATCCGACATTAAGTATCATTGGGAGATTCGTGATACATTCATCCCGACATATTCATGAAGGATTGAGAGGTTTCTTGTTTACCTTCCAACAATCTCTTCAAGAGGACGTAAGGATATTTTCGCCCATTTACCCCCACATATTCAAAATATGTGCTCCAGGTTTTGCCGCGGGCACCCGTTTCACCATCACCTATTCCTGACGATGATGGATCTATGGTCAGAGCACTACATGAATAGATTTCACTTGATTTATTAAGTACATTCTCATATTCTTTTAGTATCAGCCAAGTTCTCAAACATAACTTATTACAACAATGCTATAAAGAGACATGTACTACTTTTATCAGATATTTATCAGTCTTTCAAAGACCCTGGGACCTCAGTCCCTCATTTCAATACTGGGAATTCTCATCCCTTCACATTCTCATCACCATAATCATATGGTTCTGGGTAATCAAACCCTTAACTCATCATTGAGCATTATTATACCTTTTTCAGGTAACTATCACCTTCAGGTCATCTGACCAAGGCATTCATGATACTTGTTACACAAGCATCACACCTGGCTCACAAGGCCATGAAATATCTTGTCACCTCTCACTAGGTAACAACTTACTCATGTGACTCATAAAAGTCCATGCATATTGCTTCTTTTACTAAGCAACAACAACATTAAGGCACATAATGCCAATCAACATTTATTATATAAATGTCACAGCTCACACTAGCTATATACATCACCTCATAATATCTGTATGGTTATTAGGCATGATAACAGTCATACAAGATATTCATCACATCATGTGATGCAATAGTAACACCATTATTCCTCTACCAGGAATTAGGGTTTACTATCAAATAGGGCTTTTCATTCCCTTTACCCAAATTAGGGTTAGGGTTCCCCATTTCTCATTAATAAAGATTTCATGATCTCATTATCTGTCCAACCCTTAATACATTATTCCATACCTCTGGGGCATTCAAGGATATCATATTTGATTATTCTAGAACATTACTTTCATCATATAGCATTAATGATCATCAATTTAAGGTATGAGTTCATTTCTCATCCTTATCATGGTATGATTATATCATACACATCATTTGGGCTTAACCCCATTCTCAAGGTACATTAATTAACACTCATCAAGGTGTAACAACTCATTACATTTCATTGTAATAGTTGCATAACACACTTCATATGTTCCTTACCCAATTATATTGGATTTGAAGTACATCAAGGCATATAAACCCTAAAATGCTGAATGTGATAACTATCATATCTTGATGTATCACTTTCTCATCATTTCAAACTCTGTTGAGTTATCCATCTTATCTTGTATTAAGGTATTTCCCTCTTAATACATTCCATCACTAATCTCTTACCTTTAGCATATAATTCAAAGGCCACACATTAGAATTGTACAACTATCTCACATGATATGGACTTATCTTAGTTTAAGGCATGACTTTATTATAAAGTTGCTTATAAACAATCACAATGATACACCCTCAACTAGGGTTTCTCATCACATATCTTATGTATCCTTCATCCAATTATATTGGACTTATAATCATATCAAGGTATACGATCATATGAGGTCACTTTCAAATCACCTCTAAATCAAGCATAGAGCACCACGGCCGTGCAACCAAGAACGGCCGTGCGAGGGGAAGCTACCACGGCCGTGCTACCTTGCATGGTCGTGTAAAGGGAGTTCACCTCATGAATCATATTCAAGTATGAATTCTATTCTCTCATTAGGGATTAGGGTTTCACATACCATCTCCCTTCTTTAGAATAGGGATTGCATATAGCATCACCCTTCATTAGGGTTTCATATCACATTGCCCATAATTAGGGTTTATGTTCATGATTAGGGTTTCATGATCTCTCTACTTAAGGATCATACCCTTAAACACCACATGAATCATATTCTTATAGGAATTCATGCTATCATCATCTCAACTTGATTAGGTCATATCAACCCTTCAATCGAGTTCATACAACTATGATTAACATAGTGTACCAAGTCATTGATCCTATAAGCAATTAGGGTTCATCCCTTAATTGGCACTAACCACTTAGGTACTAATAGGGTTTAAACCTTTGTACCTTCATTGACTATCATTAGTAATCAGTATTGGATCAATGGATCATTCATCATTTTGATTCTCAAGAGATTCAATCACATTGGACCTCCATTACATAGGGTATCCAATTGAATTAGGGTTTCCAATGTTGATTCCTTCAATCAATGAATTCATGGAATCAATCATCAATTGGACCTATCCTCATACTTAAATTGAGTTTAATAGGTCAACATTAAAATGATTTGACCCTCAATTGACCCTCAATTGGTCATCAATTAGGGTTGTTGGTTCAATTGAATTAGGGTTTGGAATCAATGATTCATCAACACTAATCAATACAAGATTGGTTACATTGAAACTATTGAACCATCATTCAAATTGAACATGACCTGACCCCAAACGGTCTTGAGGTCGTTTGGATGACCACCAAACGGTCTTGAGACCATTTGTACATCATATCATCAATATCCAAGTCAACCAATTAAGGTTTGGATCATTGGATTGATCACCAAATCAGCAATTGATTACACTTCAATTTAGTGACATTGGATCTTCGATTGCTTAACCATACTCAACCCTAGACCTCCAAACGGTCTTGGGTGACCCCCAAACGGTCTTGAGACCGTTTGGATGAGTCCCAAACGGTCTTGAGACCGTTTGGCTCATCCAAACCTTGGATTCTAGTGAAAAATCATCAAGGTTTGGTCTATTGAGTTGATCAACACATCATCACATAATTGCAATATGATTTGGTACCTTTGGACCTTCAATTGGTCAACTATACATAACCCCAGACCTCAAAACAGTCTTGGGTGATCCCCAAACGGTCTTGAAACCGTTTGGGTGATCCCCAAACGGTTTTGAAACCGTTTGGGCTATCCAACCCAAAATCTCAAATTAACTCATTGGAAATTCAGCACTAATCTCAATTAGGGTTTACCCAATTGATTAGCCTTCAACTCATGACTCGTTTGGAATTAATCCATCAAATTTGGTGAGTCATTAACCAACACCATTAGGAACATTAATACCAAACGGTCAATGCTTGGTCAACCATCTCAAACGGTTTTGAAACCGTTTGCCCAAAAAGTCGAATTACTCAAATTGAAAATCAGCACTTAATCCAATTAGGTTTCCCTAATTGATTAGCCTTCAACTCACGATTCCTCTGGAGTTAATCCCTAATATTTGGTGAGTCATTAACCAACATCATTAGGAACAGTAATACCAAACGGTAAATGCTTGGTCAACCATATAAAACGGTTTTGAAACCGTTTTCCCAAAAAGGTCAAGTTAAACAGATTGAAAATCAGCACTTAATTCAATTCGATTGCCTAATGGATTAGCCTTCAACTCTCGATTCCTTGAGAGTTAATCCCTAAAATTTGGTGGGTTATCAGACTACATAATTAGGAACAAAATTACCAAACGGTCAACGCTTGGTCAACCATCTCAAACGGTTTTGAAACCGTTTTCTCCCAAACGGTTTCAAACCATTTGCCCTTAAACGGTTTGCTGAAACCGCATAACCAATCAAATTAAAACGATTTGGAGTAGCTATCAAAACCGTTTGGCTTGGTATTTTTCTTTGGATAAGCATATAGGATGATGCCATAATCCCCTTCCTTCGAACAACCAAGAACAGAAACCGTTCTTGATGGCAATTGCAGCAAAGAAACAAGAGTGTATCAAATTAAAGAAAACAATCAACAAAGTATAGAGAATTGATGCAATATCAATGATTAAGGGTTTGAGTTATAAAACCCGCCTCCAATTGAGCTACAAAGCTCCATTTCCATGCAAAAATTGTGGATGCAACTCCTTTCACCATTCCATGGATCGTCCTCAAGGTTTGAGTGAAAAGGAATGGTTAGAATTGAAGAGGAGATCGAAATAGGAAGAAATCCATAATTTATTTTCGATTTCCACCATGGAATCAAGATGAATGAGGGTCAATAAGCTTACCAATAGGTTGGGGCTCATAATCCTATTTCTCCTAAGTCCCCTTGAGCTCATCCAAAGCAAGGGAAGAAGAAAGGGCCGAAAAATCCTTTCAATTGATTTGGAAATGAAGTTTTTATAAAGGAAATTGAGGAGAGAGAAAGCATTTTTAATTTCCCTCAACTCTCAAATTGGTGCCACATAAACCCCCTCACTCCCTTGTGTACGAAGGCACCTTCCTTTTCATTTAATTCTCCTTCATTATCCTTAAATTAAAAGAAAAGCAAATTAAGCACCTTAATCATATAATAGTAATATCCATAATGTGAGTGGATATTACTTTCCTTTATAATAAGGTGAGTGGAGTTTCACCTCCTTTAGATATTTTCGTGCCTTATCTATGAAACAGGAAGTCTATCCTTATTCAAACTCAACCAATAACATTTTGGTTGAAGGCCCTTTAATTAATACATTCATTTTTTTGCCCTAAATTGAATTAGGGTTTCAATTAGGATTAAATCTTGATTATTTTAGTATCAAGATTCTCTCTCCTCCAACTTAATTCAAATGAGGCGCCCCTCTCATTTTATATGCTTCAAATGATCCCAAGAAATAGTAGGGACCATTTAGAAGTGGTAAATTGCATATTGAACCCTAGGTTTTGGGTAAATTGCACATTACTCCAAAACTAGGTTTTAATGCACAAACATTGCTTTATCATCTCTTTCTTGGTATTCAGGCTTCCATAAGCCATACCTCAGCATCATTTTCACTCTCATGATGCTTCAACACATGAGGAACATATTATCATGCACAATTTGCACTTAAACCCCTCAACTTGGGTAATTTGCACATTAGTCCAAAATAAGCAAACATTGCTTCAACATTGTCCAAACAGGACCAAAATTGAAACATAAGCTCCTCATGAGCCCTAATTACTTTTCACAAGATAGTATTAAGCACATAATCATCTTTCTTAATAAAAACACCTAGGGTTAGAGTATAACCCAGGTCAGGGATGTTACACATATCACACCGACATACTGCAACCAACACACACACACATACTCCTAAAACAAAATCTACAGACATATTGTTAAAATACATACACAAACCGCCAAACACGTGGACATCCTACTGGAGTATGTAGACATATCTCACTGGCATACCTTACACAAACACATACACATACTCCAAAAATTAAAGTCAAAAGTCATATATATGCATGGCAGTAAAACAAACATGTCATGTAACAATCTAATATCACACGAGCGAGATTATTCAAAACATACGACCAGTAATTAAACCGTCACATTATCAGAAAAGCAGGTAAATAAAAACGGATCTCATATTACCAACATGTGTGGAAACATATTACAACAAGGTCCAACAACCTATATCATATCACATATCATATCACGTATTTATATCTGTTCAGTGGAAACAACCACAACTTGTATACAAAATAGATCTTCTTCACATATACATGTCATAATATATATATATATATGTGTGTGTGTGTGTGTGTGTGTGTGTGTGTCTGTATATATATACATATGTATGTATGTATGTATATATATATATATATATATATACATATGTGTGTGTGTGTGTATATATATATATATATACATATGTGTGTGTGTGTGTGTATATATATATATATATATATATATATATATATATATATATATATATATATATATATATATATATATATATACACACACACACTCACAACCAAAGGCAAACTGCCAAAACCATGTGTCGATATACAACATCTACAAATCACATCCCTTCTCAGACCTAAGAGTACATAGATGACACTAGGACTCTATTATACAACTAAGAACTATAGCTATCCAACCTTCTGAGGCTACTGATCTCCCAGTTCATCTTCCTCAAACGCATGTTCGTGTCCACATTGCTGATGACCACCTAAAAAGATGTGGTAACCCATGAGGTGGGACTCATGTCCCAGCGAGAGATATAACTCTCAACCAACATCTATTTTTATAGCAAGTGTATTATTAGCAAGATGAGCAGATTCAGCTAAATGAATAATTTAAATATATTACGTAGGTTAAGCAGGTTAAGCAGTTACAACATATTAAACTTATTCCAACCAGTTAGACAGATTATGATAACTATTTAGATAAGCATATCAACATATACGTCTCAGAAGGAATATGAAGAACAGGTAAGCCTATCACCTACTGACCAGTTAATTTCTCTTACCGCAACATTTAAAAACTAATCAGTATAAGAAACAATGTAAGGGTTAACATCCAATGTGAAATGATTTTAGTCCTAAAAAGACATACTACACAATTGTGTTATGACTTTTATTAATGCCAAGAGGAATTGAGGTATACCACTCAATTTCAACTGATCACTGCTAAGTCGAAATCAGTCTCATACAAGATATGTAGGAGAGTCAGAATCCTAAGATCTCACCCGCACTCAGTTCGTACGAATCCGCCGCAGTGATATATGAAGTCAAACTACAAAAACATCTAAGCTTATAAAGAGAGATTTTAAATCTCTACATCTCAACCAAAATATGACCCATGATAGAGTTGAATGGAAAAGAAGGATCCATGTAGTCGACCCCAACATAGTTGGGATTTAGGCTTAGTTGTTGATGATGATGATGTTTGTTTGTTTTACTACCACACACAGTTAATTTTTCACATATGTTTGTTTTACTGCCACGTATATATATATATATATATATATATATATATATATATATATATATATATATGTTTATTTTACATTTAAATCTAATAAATGGTATTAGATATATGTGTATTATGCAATTAGTCACACTTGATTTGTCTAAATCTCTTGAAATAAATTTACAACCAATACTACTTTGTCATATAGTCATATACATTAAAAGATACACATACCACAAACAGTTATAGAAATGATAGATATATCGCAAAATATTTATATACAATCTGCTAAAAGAGAATAACTCAATTTATTATCAAATGTCTCACTCCAACTCAAAGTAAGTCGTTACCGAAATTATATATGTTACCGATGTTAAGCATGTATTTGTTCTTACAAAATTTACAAACAATTTGCTAAAAAGAACAACACGGCCCTGATATCTGATTCCTTCTCATTTGTAACATGTCCAACAAAAATTATATGTGCTCCTCTTCTTGGACATGTGTGCCGATGTAGCTAAAAGACAACAAATCAGTTAACTATTGACCAACTTCTACCAAAATTTAGCATGTGAAAACCAAAATCATCTCTGCTCTAAATGATTATATGATTAACAATCACAATAATTCATATACATCCACTAATGGAAAATTAATCAAAGAATAATTTGCATTTAGCATGCTAAAAGATAACAATTTGATTAATCATCATCTCACTCTCTCTAACCTACCATGTGATTGCCAAAATTGTTTGTTGCAAGAAAAGATAAGCAAGTACATAAATGGGCTGCTGAACTCCCAGACACACTAGTGCGATCAATAAACAAATCACCAAACATAGACGTCCTGCTAGAGTATGTAGACATATCCCACCGACATACTACAACCAAACACACACACATACTCCTAAAACTAAATCTACAGACATATTGTTAAAATACATACACAAACTGCCAAACACGTGGACATCCTAGTATTGGAGTATGTAGACATATCTCGTTGGCATACCTTACACAAACACATACACATACTCCAAAAATTAAAATCAAAAGTCATATATATGCATGGTAGTAAAACAAACATGTCGTGTGACAATCTGATACCACGCGAGTGAGATTATTCAAAACATACGACCAATAGTTAAATCATCACATTACCAGAAAAGTAGGTAAATTAAAACTGATCTCATATTACCAACATGTGTGGAAACATATTACAACAAGGTCCAACAATCTATATAATATCACACATCATATCAGGTATTTACATCTGTTCAGTGGAAACAACCACAACCTATATACAAAAGAGATCTTCTTCACATATACATGTCATATATATATATATATATATATATATATATATACACACACACACACACACACACACACACATATATATACAACCAAAGGCATATTGCCAAAACCAAGTGTCGATATACAATATCTATAAATCACATCCCTTCTCAGACTTAAGAGTACATGGACGACACTAGGACTCTATTATACAACTAAGAACTGTAGCTATCCAACCTTCTGAGGCTACTAATCTCCCAGTTGATCTTCCTCAAATGCACGATCATGTCCACGTCATTGACGACCACCTAAAAAGATGTGGTAACCCATGAGGTGGGACTCATGTCCCAGCGAGAGATATAACTCTCAACCAACATCTATTATTTATAGCAAGTGTATTATTTGCAAGATGAGCAGATTCAGCTAAATGAATAATTTAAACAGATTACACAGGTTAAGTATGTTAAGCAGTTACAATATATTAAACTTATTCCAACAAGCTAGACATATTATGCTAACTATTTAGATAAGCATATCAACATATACGTCTTAGAAGGAATATGAAGAGCATGTAAGCATATCACCTACTGACTAGTTAATTTCTCTTACCGCAACATTTAAAAACCAATCAATATAAGAAATAATGCAAGGGTTAACATCCAATGTGAAGCGTGTTTAGTCCTAAACAGATATACTATACAATTGTATTACATCTTTTATTAATGCCAAGAGGAATTGAGCTATACCACTCAATTCCAATTGATCACTGCTAAGTCGAAATCAGTCTTATACAAGATCTGTAGGAGAGTTAGAATCCTAAGATCTCACCCGCACTCGGTCTGTATGAATCTGCCACAGTCATATATGAAGTCAAACTACAAAAACATCTAAGCTTATAAAGAGAGATTTTGAATCTCTACATCTCAACCAGAATATGACCCGTGATAGAGCTGAATGGAAAAGAAGGATCCATGTAGCCGACCCCAACATAGTTGGGATTGAGGCTTAGTTGATGATGATGATGATGGTGATGTTTGTTTGTTTTAATGCCACACACAGTTAATTTTTCACATATATTTGTTTCACTACCACACATATATGTTTATTTTACATTTAAATCTAATAAATGGTATTATATATATGTGTTTATATAATTAGTCACACTTGATTTGTCTAATATGTTGAAATAAATTCACAACCAATACTACTTTGACATATAATCATATACATTAAAAGATACACATACCACAAACACTTATAGAAATGTTAGATATATCACAAAATGTTTATATACAATCCGTTAAAAGAGAATAACTCAATTTATTGTCAACTGTCTCACTCCAACTCAAAGTAAGTCGTTACCAAAATTATATATGTTACCGATGTTAAGCATGTATTTTTTCTTACAAAATTTGCATACAATTTGCTAAAAAGAACAACACGACCACTAATATCTGACTCCTTCCCATTTGTAGCATGTCCAACAAAAATTATATGTGCTCCTCTTCTTGGACATGCATGTTGATGTAGCTAAAGGACAACAAATCAGTTAACTATTGACCAACTTCTACCAAAATTTAGCATGTGAAACCAAAATCATCTCTGCTCTGAATGATTATATGATTAACAATCACAATAATTCATATACATCTGCTAATGGAAAATTAATCAAAGAATAATTTGCAATTAGCATGCTAAAAGATAACAATTTGATTAATCATCATCTCACTCTCTCTAACCTACCATGTGATTGCCAAAATTATTTGTTGCAAGAAAAGATAAGCTAGTACATAAATGGGTTGTTGAACTCACAGACACACTACTGCTATCAATAAACAAATCACCAAACACATACGTCCTGCTAGAGTATGTAGACATATCCCACTGACATACTACAACCAAACACACACACATACTCCTAAAACTAAATCTATAGACATATTGTTAACATACATACACAAACTTCCAAACATGTGGACATCCTATTGGAGTATGTAGACATATCTCGTTGGCATACCTTACACAAACACATACACGTACTCTAAAAATTAAAGTCAAAAGTAATATATATGCATGGCAGTAAAACAAACATGTCATGTGACAATCCGATAGCACACGAGCGAGATTATTCAAAACATGTGACCAACAGTTAAACCGTCGCATTACCAAAAAAGTAGGTAAATTAAAACCGATCTCATATTACCAACATGTGTGGAAACATATTACAACAAGGTCCAACAACCTATATCATACGACACATCATATCAGGTATTTACTTCTATTCAGTGGAAACAACTACAACCTATATACAAAAGAGATCTTCTTCACATATACATGTCATATATATATATATATATATATATATATATATATATATATATATATATATATATATATATATATATATATATATATATATATATATATATGTGTGTGTGTGTGTGTGTGTGTGTGTGTGTGTTTGTGTGTGTATATAGACACACACACAAATATATACATATATATATGTATGTATCAGAACCATGGTAAATATATTTCGAGCCTCAAAAGGCACAAAGATTACAATACTCACACTAATGTGTGGAAACTGATAAATACCATAAGGTATAACATCTAACCTTATACGGTTCTAAGAAATAAAAACCCCATTTGGTTTACAAGAGATCCCAATTGCGGAGACAAGTAGGGGAAATAGAACCTAGTCTATTACAATAAGTTTTGAACAAAAGCTTAAGCTCATGATCAAGTTTAGCAAATAGAACAAGGATGTCTTGCTGTTTGCCTCCAAATTTCCTTGAGTTGCGCTCTCTCCAGATCAGATGGGAGATGCCCGTAATGCACCATAGCATTAAGGTTTTTTCACCTTTAGGCATGCTATCAATGTGGATTATGCTCTGAGTAAGACTTTTATGGTCGTTAATACCAAATTTGATAGCTGCTCTTGCCCAGAGATACTTCCAAAATTTGCAAGAATCGAAGAGATGCTCCACAGATTCTGGATGAGATTCACACAAAAGACATGTAGTAGAGATGTTGTACCATCTACTAACTATGTCGGATGTGTGCATGTAGTTTTTGTAAGCTTTGAAAGCAGTAATGCTCCATCTCGGATGAAATAGGGAGCCCCATATATTCCTTGCAGCTGGATCAACAGGGAGTCTTTGTCTGCAGCTTTCCCATATTTGAGAATTGCTTTGCTCGGGGGTGAACTTAGGCCAGAGAGCAGCCATTCTGCGCCAAGTAGTAGAGTAACCCCAACGATGAGTGGGTATGGAGTCAGGGAGAGACTTATATCTCTGTAGCATCCAACTGGCCCAAATGGAGGTTCCAGTACACAAGTTTTGTAGCCGCTGAATAGTGAAGTAATCCGCGAGGTCAAATAGGGAAGGAAGGTCTAGACCACCTTCGTCTAAAGGGAAGGAAAGTCTGGTCCAGCTAGCTGGATGCGAGGCACAGCTCCAAATGAAATCGTTTAGCATGATCTCCATTCTTCGGATCGCCGAAGCTGGGATTTCACCTTGGGCCATCCAGTATTTGATGAGTCCGAGAGCGCAGCTCCTGATCAGTGTTAACCTGCCAGCCATTGAAAGTTTGGAGCCCGGCCATCTGCTGATGAGATCCTTTAGACGGTCCAAGCACTCATGGAAATGCTTACGTCTAAGGTTACCTCCCACAATGGGGAAGCCAAGGTACTTCGTTGGAAATTCACCAATTTGTACACCGAGAATGTCAGCGAGGACAGCTTTGTTTTTTCACGATTTAGAGAAGTAGATGAACGTTTTGGTTCCGCTAATCACCATGCCTGAGTTCTTCCCAAACTCATGAAGGATATCTTTAAGAGCTTTGAAACTTCTTTCTCTGCCTTCCAGAAAGACCAAAACATCATCAGCGAACAGTAGGTGAGAAAGTACCTTACAGTTTCGGATGGTGTATGTTATGAGCTTTTTCTCTTCAATGGAGTTTTCAATTCTTTTCGTGAGGCCTTCCATTGCTATAGTGAAGAGCAAGGGTGAAAGAGGATCACCCTGCCTTAGTCCATTTGCGCTTCTAAATAGACATGTGGAGGATCCATTAATGAGCAGCGAAAAGGAAGGGGTAGAAACGCATTGTTTCACCATATCAATCCAACGTTGGCTAAATCCAAGACCTTCTAATCATCTCCAGAGATAGTCCCAACGAACAGAATCGAAAGCTTTCGTGATGTCTAGCTTGAGGCAGGCAGATGGAGAGCTTCTCTGTACATTGAAGTTCAAAGTGAATTCAGCTGCGAGAAGAGAGCAGTCTTCAATATGACGACCTTGTACGAAAGTGCCTTGATTATTGGATATGATCTTAGGCATAATTTTTGAGAGGCGTCTAGTGCATATCTTGGTGATGATCTTATATAGCATGGAGCAACAGGCGATGGGCCTGAAGTCACAAGGAGAATACACTATGTCTTTCTTAGGTATAAGAGCCACAAATACGTGGTTTACCTGGCGCACCATATTGCCACCAGCATAGAACCATTTAATTGCTCGAATCAGATCTATTTTAATAAGATCCCAGTTGTGTCTGTAGAAGAATCCATTGAAACCGTCTGGTCCTAGACTTTTATTGGATCTAATTGACCAAACCGCGTCTTTGATTTCATTCTCAGTCAGACTACTGAGGAGGTAGTCGTTATCTTCATCTGTGATGAGTTTGTCCCAGGAAGTGTCATCCTGAAGCTCAGCATTGTCCTGGTTGTACAGTCCTTCAAAGTATTTGACAGTATCAGCTTTAATGGCTTCTTCGTCATCTATGAAATTACCTTGACTATCATATATCTCAGTAATTGTGTTGATTGCATCCCTTCGTTTGACAGTGGAATGATACAGCTTCGTATTCCTGTCACCGTTTTCAATCCATTGAACGCGGCTACGCTGCCAGTAGTATTTCTCTACAACTAGTTCAAGATATTTCAGTCTTTCCTTTGTAGCTTTCTCCGCATCAATGAGTTGTTCATCAAGAGGAGATCTACGAAGAGCTGCAGTGAGATCCTTCAGCTGTAGATATTCTTTCTCAAGAAGATTCTTGATGTTAACGACTTTCTTAGCCCAGGGTTTAAGCTCCATCTTTACATTGCGAAGTTTCTGGTGAAAACAGTAAAGAGGATTTCCATAAACTGGGATGGACCACGCATGTTCCAGGAGCTCTTTGAACCCGTACCAGTCTTGCCAAAAATTGAGAAAACGGAAGGGTCTGGGGGACCTACTAATATCTTTGAGATTCACATTGATCGAAGAGTGATAAGTGAAGCTATAGGTTAGAAGCTTTGTTTTTGTGCCAGGAAACTTGACTAACCAGTCATCGTTTACTAAGGCTTGATCCAGTTTACATGCAATCCTTTTGGATTTGGCAAGTTGGTTGTTCCATGTGAAGATTTCGCCACCCACAATAGGAAGTTCTGTGAGGCCGGCGTTGTCAATGGTAGCATTAAAGGAGCTTAAAACAACATTAGGGACTTCACGACCACCTACTTTTTCTTCTCTTTTTCTGATATTGTTAAAGTCTCCAATTACGATCCAAGGATCATGTATGTTTGGAGCTAATTCTTCAAGATTGTCCCACATACTCATTCTGTCTTGCATAAGATTGTGGGCGTAGATAGCGGATAAGATGATACGCATACCTCCTGTATTAATACAGGTACATGAGATGATTTGATCACTCATGCTGATGGTGTCTATGTTCCAAGATTTAGGGTTCCACCCAACACAGATTCTCCTGTTGGGATTGTAATCGTGATTTGTAAGGTATTTCCATCCAGAAGGAAACATCTTACTCATAGAGTTTACGCTGTAGGTTTTGATTTTGGTCTCAACCAGAACAGCAATGGAGGCATGAACAGATCAAATAGAATCCCTCACCTCCCTCTTTTTCCGTGGTTTCCCAGAACCACGGACGTTAGTCATGAAGATGGTCATCTACCACGTCCGGAGGACCGGGTTTTGCGTGTCCCGGACACTCCAGATGAGGAAGACGAAGCACCTGCATCATTCTTTTTTCCTTTTGCAGAACCATTGGTTCCCTGAGACTTTTCTTGGTTGGGAGGAACAGCAGACTCCTTCTCACCAGGCTGTGTCGTGGCACCCACCTCTTCCGCGCCTGAGTTGGCGACAGAATCCTCGCAAGGTTTGGGGACTTCAACAGCTTCCGTAGAAGACTTATTGGCTTCCAATGCATCTGCGTTAGTAGTAGCAGGTACTTTATTTGTAACTTCAATAGGAACAGCAGATATAGTTTCCACCTCATCTGCTACGGAAGTAGCAGAATCTTCATAAGGTTTTGGAACCTCATCAGCAGCGTCCTTCTTCTCTGGGCAATCGGATTCGTCGTGACCAAAGATCTTGCAGTTGCAGCATCGTTTAGGAAGGTATTCATATTGAATATCAACCGGGGATGCTTCCCGCCTTGGCATGTTAACCCAAATTTCCTTGGGAGGATCTTCAGATGCTTCAATTTCAACCAAGGCCCTAGCTTCGCCCAAGGATTCATTGCTAATGGATCGCAAGTCCACCCTAAGGAGCTTTCCGACCCCGCTTGCAACTATCCCAACAGCACGTTGAGACCAGTTCCTACCCATACTAGGAATCTTGATCCATACAGGCATCGTGTTGAACAGATCCTTACGTAGGTCATCACCCACCTTGAATTCTTTAACAATCACCAGTCTGTTGTCAAACCAGCGTGGACCCAAGCTGATGACGTTCTTCTTATCATCCGCGTTATTAAATCTAACAAGGAAGAACTTGTCAGGCTTGGATAGAAGATCGAATCCACCTTTAGGTTTCCACATCCTCTTGATCCAAGCAAGGAGATGAGGATAGTAGGGTCTTTTCCCCATGACATAGAGCATCAGAGTATGATCCCAAGACTTCTCCATGCTAGTGAAAGTCGGTTCATCAATGGTGACATAACGTCTGCCGTCGATGATCTCTGCCGGTTTGAATGGCTGTTCTTTGTAGGTGTCAGCGCCTACCACCACTTGGTTCCAGGCTTTGCCCGGAGGCATCGTGGATGGCAAGGGAAAGGAAAGCCCTCCCCCTGCCAGTAGTTCCACGCGTAGTTTCTTCTTCGTCTTCCTTATCGCGCCGTGATCGCCAGAGCTCTATCGAGAAACCCTAGGCACGTCGTATTGTTGGTTGTATGTATGTATGTATGTATGTATGTATGTATGTATGTATATATATATATATATATATATATATATATATATATATATATATATATGTATACACACACACACACACACAACCAAAGGCATACTGCCAAAACCACGTGTCAATATACACCATCTACAAATCACATCCCTTCTCGGACCTAAGAGTACATGGACGACGCTAGGACTCTATTATACAACTAAGAACTATAGCTATCCAACCTTCTGAGGCAACTGATCTCCCAGTTGATCTTCCTTAAACACACAATCGTGTCCACGTCGCTGACGACCACCTAAAAAGATGTGGTAACCCATGAGATGGGACTCATGTCCCAGTGAGAGATATAACTATCAACCAACATCTATTGTTTACAACAAGTGTATTATTAGCAAGATGAGAAGATTCAACTAAATGAATAATTTAAACAGATTACGCAGGTTAAGCAGTTACAACATATTAAACTTATTCCAACAGGTTAGACATATTATGCTAACTATTTGATAAGCATATCAATATATACAACTTAGAAGTAATATGAAGAACATGTAAGCCTATCACCTACTGACTAGTTAATTTCTCTTACTGCAACATTTAAAAACCAATCAGTATAAGAAACAATGCAAGGGTTAACATCCAATGTGAAGCGTGTTTAGTCTAAATAGATATACTACACAGTTGTATTACGACTTTTATTAATGCCAAGAGGAACTAAGGTATACCACTCAATTCCAATTGATCACTGCTAAGTCGAAATCAGTCTCATACAACATCTGTAGGAGAGTCAGAATCCTAAGATCTCACCCGCACTCGGTTCATACAAATCCACCACAGTGATAACAGTTAATACATCTCCTACCTCTAGCCTGAATAGGAAAGACGAATATAATTACTCGATTATCCCATTGATCTCCCTCTCCCTCTCTAGGTCACGACCATATTAGAAATACTCCCATTTAATTTGGGAGGAGAAACCGAACTAGGTGGCCCCTAGTTTCCTAAAATTTTGTGTATGTTCACGGTTTCCCCAAAACTCCCATGCAGTTGGATTCCATTAAAAGTAGAGGGCACATGCCTTGTTATCCTTTCCAATAAAAGGGGCTCAATGTTTCTTTGCAAGACTTTAAGAAAATTAGAGAGCATGCACAGTGTAATCAAGATCTTGTCTCTTTATTTTGGGTTCCTGTGATTTGAAAGACTTTCCTGGAATTCCTTCGTGCAATGTCCTAAACCCCGATGAGATCCTCTATGAGGTAGAGGATCTCTGGACATCTCTGGCTCTGTAACTATGTTCTTTGAGAGCTCCTGGAGTCTGAGGGGACATCTCCTCCTAGTTCATCTAATGTTTCCTTCCAAACCTGAAGAGCTACTCATGCGGCAATTAACTCTCATTACCAAAGGATGTGTAAAGGGCATCTATGAGTTCGAACAAGGAGGACGAAGAATATGGAAAAATTTCTTGGACGTTCCAAGCACTGGAAGTGAAGGCCAACCTACTAGTTGATCATACATGGGCATTAGTTCACAAAGAGAAGTAGAGTGGGGGTGGAAGATGACACTCAATGAAATGATCTCTCTTCCCCGAATCCAATAAAACTAGGTAAGGATACTACCATCCTTTCATTCTCTTTTTAACCCCCTCCACGAAAGCACGGTGTGCCAGGTTGGCACGAGCCTATTGGCTTGGGCTCGGTTTTGTGACTAACATAGATAAGGTCATCCATGCTTAGTTGGAATTCTCCAATTGGTAAGTAATAGCTAATCTTGAAATAAATCTAGAATATAATACGTAGGTCAGAATATACCAAAATTATATTTGGTATTGATTGATAAAACGAGAGGAACATAAATAAAATAAGTTTGATATCTAATTATGTTTCCTATTCTAAAACTAGTGGTAATATGTGTTAAAGTGGTAACTAAATCACTTAAACTCTAGATTTATATATTAATCATGATAAATATGTTTGATTGAGATGTAAACTAATATTATTGAACATAATGATGATTGTCGATCGATGAATAACGTCAAGCATCTTCATCGATAAAAAAGAACTTGGTGACCGAAGAGAGTGTCATCATCTTCATTGACCGAAGAGATTGGTCACCTCAATGACCACTCAAGAGGTCAGCACTTAGTGACCCGCAAGACACCAAAATCTTGTTGACCGAATAGATCACATCATGGGACCATCAAGAGAGAGAAAACCTCATCAACCACAAGATCAAACAAATTGATCATCAACAAGAAACTGAAAACCACCAAGGTGTAAATCACAAGGAAATGATCAATTCCAAAACCCCAATTTTGACCATCATCAATGTGATGCCCCGTGCCACACAAAGTGAGATTACTCAAACCTAAAAGTGAAAACAACATTAACTATGCAGATTACTAGAAAACACAGGAAATTAAAACCAATTTCACAGGATCACCACAAACTAAAAACCTTCACACATAAGTCCTTAGCAGGACACCTGTACCACATAGCACATAACATAAGGTTCTTACATCATTGTTCCCAAACATTCTTATCATCAACATATTACATGAGATACTTGTTCCATATATGCATATACATATTCCATAACTATACAACAAAAGGCACACATGCCAAAAATCTCATGATGATAACATAACCACAAACACACCGAGAACACCCCCAAGGACCTGAGTGTACAGAGATGACTCTAGGACTCTAACACCCAAAGACTAGCAGCACATCCAACCTTATTAACTACTGCTCTTGCTGCTATTCTTCCTCTACTGCACGATCTCCACCTCGTCGTGCATGGCCACCTAAAAGATGTGGAAACCCACAGGGTGAGACTAAACATCCCAACAAGAGATATAACTCTTCGCCAACGTCTATTAAAAGCACAAATAACTAATCATGTAAAGCATATTTGACTAAATGATATGAATTCAACAGATAAAGCAAATTAAGCAATACTAGGCAGTTATCACTGAGCAGTAGAATTATTAACATTCTAAAAAGGAATATGAAGAGCATGTATATTTTCTATCAATAAAACTATAAAAAAGTAAGGTAAGGGTTCAAACAAGGTTATTCACATTTGTCCCTATGCAAGTCCACTACACGACTGTATTACATCTTTTATTATGCCCTGAGGAGATGAGGTATACCACTCCATGCTCCAACTAACCATTGCTAAGTCAAAATTAGTGCCATACAAGTTCTATGGAAGAGCTAGAATCCACGACCTCTCCACACCTCCCGATTATCACGAGAGAAACACTATAGTGACATAACATATGAGTCATCTACAAAATAGCCTAGACTATCTTGGCATATTGGCACAACGCTAGTGAAGTTGAGCTACGACCCGAAGTCGCATTCCTGTTAGGGTATGACTCGTAGTCAATCCTGTAAAAATATATACTGAGTCACATCACTGAGATACGACTCGTAGATGCACTCCTACCAAGGTATGACCTGCAGCCAATCCTGTGAATGGGTATACTCAACAGTATACGACTCCGAGCTTCCACTGAGGGAAACCCCGTTTCACCATGCAACATGAAGACTGACACTGGAATGGATATATGGCACATGACAACTACATGATTAAGGTTCCACTTGATTAGTTATGTCAATTAAATGTCTTTTAGCATCAAAAAAGTTACAACATACAAAACCATAGCAAACTCTACAAGAATAAGGGTATAATACAACTTCAAGAGATATATAACATATAAGGTGTGAACTTGTCACATCATCATATAGCACTATAGAACTGTCATTCACAATGCCATCATCACTGTCATACAAGTCTATCACCAATGTCACATCATTGTGGGATATCAATCCCTCAATCACACCTATAAAGGTTATCACCTCATCTCATGCACAAGGCACCTGCTAGGTCATTTGACCCATTCACATCAATCCTACATCACAAGTATCTCGTCATGCCTCATCCAGGCTCATTCAACTTGTGTCATTTAATATTTACCATGGCATACACTAGCTATGACCTTCAAACTCATATCACCTGCAAGGTTAGGGGTTCATAACCAAAACAGAGATAACATCATAACATCATAGTCATTCCAAGGGAAAGAAATAAATACATCCACTGTCCCTATGTTAGGGTTAGGGTTCCATACTTAACCGATTAGGGTTTACAACATGATTATAACACTAAACCCTAATTGTGTCACCTCCCACATTCTTGGAGCACATTAAGGTTGCAGATCATGATTAGGATTGATTAGGCATTCAATCAAACAACACCATACATGGTTCATTCATTACTCATACAAGTGCATTGATTATACATTCAAATATAGGTCTCGACCATCCATCACCCATGTGTCGCAACTACCCATCATACATGGGTCGTGACCACCACTCCTCAAGGTGTCTCGACCACCCACAAATAGGGTGTGTCGACTATGACTAGCCACAAGGCAACTTGTCTCGACCCCCTCCTCAAAACTAGGGTTTCGACCACCCCAAGAAACATGTCGTGACCTCAAACTTCAAGGGAAGCATCTCGAACAAACCCAAGTAGGTGTCTCGAACCTCATAGAGGTAAGGGTCTCGACCATCATATGGAAGGTTGTCACGACCATAACCAGGTCATATGTCTCGACCAAAACCTCACATGACAAGGTGTGGCGACCCAAAGCTAAACTAGGTGTAGTGACCACTATTGGTCAAACTACTATCAAGACAAAGAGCCATCATCAATCCAAGGGTAAACAAGGTCAAAACACAAGCAAACCAAGTCCAAAATGTAAGAGAACATCAAGGAAAACCACCATCCTCAAGAAGGAAGGCATCACCCAAAATTGGGTATTAAACCCAAACACAAGTGCCATGAAAACATCATGAAAGGTACCTCATGCACGAGAGACAAAAACTACATTTAGCACCCTCAAAACATAACCCAAACTCCATGTAACATCAAGACACATGATCATCATGCATGTGATAAAAACCAAGGTAAAAGGGTAGGAGAAAACTGTAAGAACCCTGACATGCGTTTAGGGTTTACCCTGTTTGTTTTACTTGATCTTGGTGCTTTGATGCTTGCTAATCACCTTTTGTGGTGATTAGGGTTTTGATGTGCTTTGTTGAGTGTTTGAGGGGCTACTTGAAAATAACCCAAGTTTAGGGTTTTGGGTGCAAGTTTGCCATCTTGTGAGGAGTTTCCCTCTCTTTGCTTCCTCTAGGGTTGAGAGGAAGGCTTGGGCTTGTTGTTTGAGTTCTCTGGGCCTGAGTTGAGCATGTTTGGGCCTTGAGGTGCCTTGTTTGGGCTTGCTTGAGCCTTGTGTCGGCCAAGACTTGCCTTGTGTCATCCAAGGTGAGTTTGTGTCGAACTAGGGTGAGTATGTGTCGTCCAAGGAGGTGTTGTGTCGTCCAACATGGTGGTGTGTCACTCAGTCGCTTGGTTGTGTCGCCCAGCAGAGCTGATGCATGTGTCGCCCATGTTGCTTGGTCTTGGTTGGTGGACACTTGGTACATATCTTGGACAAGTGTCTCATGGCTTGCTAGAGTGTTGGCTTGAACCCTAGGACAAGTGTCCCTTGGGTGGACGACACTTAGCATAGATCTACCTTGGTTTCTCCTCCCCTTCTTTCTATATAAGTAGCTCTTTCCCTTGCCTTAGCTTCCTTTGCTCTTTTGGTCTCTCCTCCACCTTAAGTGCATGACACCCCTCTCCTTCTTGCTTGTGTTGGCCGATACACTCCCTTGGAGTTGAAGTGGTGGCCGATACACCTTCTTGGAGAATCTTGGTGGACGATACCCTTGGACCTTGGAGTGCTTCTTCTTCTTTGGAGCTTGGAGCTTAAGGCGGGTTGCATAACTTCTAACACTAACTTCATTACCTCTTGTTCTTGTTCTTGTTCATAAGTTAGTACCTTAGATTTGTACCTTGCTTGTGTTTCCTTTGGTGGCCGATCTCCCCTTAGGGTTTAGGGTTCCTTTGTGCACCTTGCTTTCTAGGGTTTGTGCTTCCTTGTGCTGGAGGTAGGTGATGACCCCTGTTGGGCGACATGATGTCTTGTGTTGGGCGACAGGGTGAGACAGTGTGAGTGTTGGCCAACATAGTGACCTTTGATGGTCGATATGGTCCTTGTGATGAGCAACACCTTAGTTCTTGTGATGGAGGATATGGTGTGTATGATCATGGTGTTGGGCGATACCTTGCCCATTGTGTTGGGCGATAGGGTGAACTAGGGTTATGTTGGCCGATATGATGGTGACCATGATGGGAGATAGGGTTCCTATTGTGATGAGCAATACCCTTGTTCTTCTCATGGGCGATAGGCCTTAGTATCTTGGTGGACGACAGGGCCTAGTTTGGTGAGTTAGTTGGGTTGCACGATATGCAACATGGTGCTGGCCGATAGCCCTGACGGGCGTTACCTCTTGGGTTGTGACGGGCGTCACGCCCCTGGGTTGGGTATGTGTCGGCCGATAGGCCTGGATAGGTAGTTGTACGTTTTAAGGAGTGTTTCCTTCTCTCTTTCCTTTTCTCTCTTGTCCATTGTGAGGCTGTTAGCTGGGTGTTAGCCTTGAGTGTCGGGCGTCGTGATGAGCTGTGACGGGCGTTGCTCGATAGGGTGTGACGCGCGACACCCCTGACACGCGACACTCCTCTCTTGTGACGCTGTGTCGGGCTGGGCACTGGGTGCAACGCAGTGTTGCTGCCTTCCCATGCCCTAGCCGTGTGAGCTAGCTATAGTGAGGGTTGTGAGTTGTAGTGAGGGTAGTATGGTTCTTATATGGCGGTTTCTAGTGTGATGGAAGTGGATGTTTATGCACCAATAAACGATAGTGATGCCTTGATTAGTAATGATAACAATGATAACGTTAATAGTGCTATTGATAGCAAGGATGTTAATAATGTAAATGATGGTGATGTCTTGTTAGTAGTGGAAGCAATAATAATGTTAATGATGATGCTAAGTGACAGTTACATTAATAGTTTGCTTAATGATATAACAATAAAGATAATAGTGGATGATGATGCTGAGAATAGTACTGATGATAACAAGAGTAGTAATGCCATTAATGATGTAAGTCTTATGCTTATTTGTTAATGACAATGTTAAATGGTAGTTACATTAATGGTGGCTTAATGATAAAGATAATAATAATGATGATAGTGGATGGAAATAGTAATGACATTGGTAACAATAGTGTTTGCTCTGTATACTCAACATGATTTCTATATAAAGTGAATACCTTGATTGTTTGTATAATCTTGAGATAAGGGTAAGCATGAATATGGTTTGTTAATGATGTACTTAATACACTGATCACCAAATAGTGTAAGACTAATAAGTAGAGTATCTTGAATGGCATATCATGATAGTAGGTGTAGTCCTTATATTGAAGCTATGGTGATTGTGTATCCTAACCATGCAGGTGATGTTTAGCCATGAAAGGGCTATGAGACACATGTGATGAGTAACATTACTTTGATAATTATTCTATGAGGTTGTATGTATGATGTGTTGGTCCCATGATGATTGATGTGAGCCTTGAAGAGGCAGTGACAGTACATGATGAGGGATTGAGATCCTGTGGTATGTGATGATCCTTGATATGGATCTGGATGGTTGGCAAGAGGCCAAGTGGTAACATGTGATGTGGGATCCTTATGATGGATCAGGTTGATGTGGTTTCCATAATAATATAATGTTGTTTACTTTCTATTATGTTTTGCATGTTATATAACTTGGTTGAATCCTGCAATCCATCAAAAAAATATTAATTAATTACATTGGAATTATATCATGTAGTTTGCCCTGGCCATAGATCCATCATCGTCAGGACTTGGTGATGGTGAAACGGGTTCTCCTACGGGATAACCTGGAAGCGCATATTGTTGAATATGTGTAGGTTGCTCCTAGCCTGAAAATGAGGAGGTAAGAGTGTAACTTCGGTTGCAGACTCAGATATGTATATAGAGCATGGTGAACAGGCCCATGGCTCAGGATATGTGATGTGAGGAGCATGAATGTGTTCATGGCTCAGAGCACGGTGAACAGGCCCGTGGCTCAGTTTTACTAGCGCCGAGACCTGAACCAAGGCGGTCTAGCGTGAGGGTAGCCTATGGAGCTAACCATGTGGCTTAGACCACTTCAGCATGTGACTACGGTCCTTCTTGTGTTGTACTCGTGTACTGACCACGGGGTGGGAGGTCGTGGAGTCCGGCTCTTCCATTGACCTTGTATGGCACCGGCTTTAGGCTTCACAGCCAGAGGTTGGATTTTAATGGTACGATTCAAATCCTCGGGGCATAATAACACGTAATACAGCCGTTTAGTATTTACTGCTTAGGATAAACACGAAACATTGGTTGAGGCCTTGTTTGTGTAATATCTCTGTTATATCTTACAGGTTTTGTGATAATGTCTTACCTTGATAATCAGGTTATGTGACATTATATCCCGCTCTGATAATCATGTTACATAGTGATACATCTTATCTCGTTAATCATGTTCCATTGAAAGATATCTGGTTACATGCTTTTGCACAGCTGGTGAGCTTGTCAGTAAGAATAGCTTTGCTTTATATAGACTGCTTTTGTTATACTTGTTCCTAGTTATCTACTGTTATAGTTTATCTTGATGAGGTTCTGTAGTTGCGGTGGGGAGTTATGTTTCCCGCTGGGACAATTGTTCAATTGTCTCACCCCGCTGGTTTAACCCCTTTTTAGGTGGTCGAGGTAGACGCGGTCGTGGTCGTGGTGTTGCGGCCGAGCAGCTCGAGGAGCAGTAGAAGGCAAGCGTTAGACATGCTGCTGTTTTGGATGTTTTGTAGTAGAGTCTAGAGTCATCCCTGTACTCTCAGGTCCTTGGCAGTGTTTTGACGATGTTTGACGATGAACGATCGATGACGTTTGTATATCCTGTTGTTGGCCGGATGCGGGCCTTAATGTATATGAACAGGTGGTGATCTCATGTGATGGATGAACAACTGTTTCTGTAAGCTGTAGACACGTATCAGATCTTGTGTATGTATGTATATGACATGTTTCTATGCAGGATGAGGACTGGAAAGTAATAGTTTCACAGTTTATCAGTTTTCCACAATCGGTTTTAATTAACCCGCATTTTCATAATCTGTGGTTATGGTGATTTCCGCACGTTTTCGCGTAACACCTCGTTATCTGTGTGATAATGGGATGTGTTGCCACAAGTTTTGGTATCAGAGCCTGAGGCTCGCTGAGTCTACAGGGATTTAGGACTAGGTTGAGTTGTTCTTATGAGTGTCCATGTTTTCTTACAATATCTTCTGCCCTCAGCGGAAGAAAAGTCAAGATGTCTGGAAACCATGAAGAACACTCTACTGAGTACAGTGATGCTGCATCGGTTGATGGAGCAGATAGACAGGCACATGAAGATCGGGTGCCTGAGGTTCCCCAATTTAACCCAGCCATACTTGAACATCCTACTTACCAACAGCTTATGGGGCAGTTAATGGCTACGATGAATCTCATGGTTGAGCGATTACCAATGCCTCCTCCGCGAGCACAAGTTCCCCATGGAGAAGCATCAGGTATTAGGAAGACCTTTGAGCGGCTTCGCCGAGTCAGAGCTTCGGATTATGCTGGAACGACTGATCCAGCAGATGCAGATCTGTGGCTGACAAGTCTCGAGAAGGCTTTCCGGATTCTTGACATCCCCGAAGCGGACAAGGTAAAGCATGCTGTCTACCTTATGAAGGGTAGTGCTGGTCATTGGTGGACCATTGAGGAAGAGAAGCGGCCTCGTGAAGTGATCTGTTGGGAGGTGTTTCGACGTGAGTTCGTCGCCAGATACTTCCCAAAGACGTATCTGGATGAGAAGGTGAGTCAGTTCGAGAACCTGAGGCAAGGAACGATGAACATCACTGAGTATGAAGCCAAGTTTATGGATCTGTTGAGGTTCTGTCCTCACATGGCGGCGATAGAAGAGGAACGGATCAGACGTTTCGAGAAGGGTTTGAGTGCTGAGTTGAAAACCCCTGTGTCTGCGTTGGAGAATCGAGAACGGTTTGCTATGTTTGCGGAATCTGTTCGAAGGATTGAGAGGACGGTAAGGGAGAAAAGAGAGTCTATGTCTCACAAAGGACCTGCTCAGTTTCAAGGACGGAGGTTTGGTGGCTTTAAGAAGCCTAAGTTTTCAGCACCGTCAGCAATGAGAAGTGTTGGTGTACCCTCTCAGTGGTCTCCGAGTAAGGGAAGAGGTTATGTTTCTTCACCATCTAAGGCACACAGTTCAGCTTCAATGGCAGTGTCAGGACCAGCTAGGCCACAATTTGAGGACAAGTCATGTCATCTTTGTGGACAAGTCGGGCATTTCAGGCTAAATTGCCCGAATAGAGACGTTGAAGTAATGCAACAGCCGAGACAGAGTTTACAGAGGTCAGAGAGACCACAACCCAGTGGTAGCCGAGGACGAGGACGCGGTCAAGCGTCTCAGGCTGGATCGTCTGCTCAAGGAAGCAGAGGTTGTGGATGGCAAGCAACGGCTCGATTCTATGCTATGAGTCAGCCGGAGGCGATAGTCAACCCGCGAGTGGTGACAGGTCAGATGGAGTTATTTCATTCTGATATGTCTTCTTCTTGCTTTATATCTGTTCTGGTGACCCGGGTGCTACACACTCTTTAATCGCCTATAGTATGCTTGAAAACTGTCGTTTATCTGTTAGTTGTAAGAAGGATAGCTTGTTGTTAGAAACCCCTCTTGATGGCTCCTCTTTGCTTCGAGAAGAGTGTCCATCTTGTGTTTTGTCTTTTTCGGGACATCGTATCCAAGTGGATCTTATACCACTTGATATGCATGGTTTCGATGTTATCCTTGGGATGGATACCTTAGAGAAGTATAAGGTTGTCTTGGACTGTGGTTCCAAGCAGGCGGTGTTTGATGTTGCTGGAGAGAAGTGGACCTTCCAGGGAGATAGGAAGATTCTTCCGACGTGTTTGGTATCAGCTATGGTGGCAGACAAATTGTTACGATAGGGATGTGAGGCGTTCTTAGCTCACGTGGTGGATACCGTTGTGGTTACCAAGGCGAAAGGTCCTAGTCTTGAGGAGGTGTCAGTTGTTCGAGAGTTTGTAGATGTGTTTCTTGAGGAGTTTCCTGGTGTTCCTCCACCCCGAGAGATTGATTTCGAGATCAATCTGGTTCCTGGAACATAGCCAGTAGCACAGTCAGCGTATAGGATGGCTCCAGCGGAGATGGCAGAGTTGAAGAAACAATTGCAAGAGTTGTTGGAGAAAGGTTTTATCTGACTGAGTACGTCGCCGTGGGGTGCTCCCGTGTTGTTCATTAAGAAGAAGGATGGTTCAATGCAGTTGTGTATAGACTACCGACAGTTGAATAAGGTCACGATCAAGAATAAGTACCCATTGTCGAGGATAGATGATCTGTTTGATCAGTTGCGTGGTGCTACGGTGTTTTCAAAGATCGATCTACAGTCTAGATATCATCAGTTGAGGATAAAGGCAGATGACATACCAAAGTCAGCTTTCAGGACGAGGTATGGTCATTTTGAGTTCGTGGTTATTCTGTTTGGGTTAACCAATGCGCCTGCTGCTTTTATGGATCTGATGAACAGAGTGTTCCATCCATTCTTAGATCAGTTTGTGGTAGTCTTTATAGATGATATCTTGATCTATAGTCGGGACAGGCAAGAGCATGAGCAACATCTTCGTCAAGCGTTGACTCTTCTTCGTCAACATCAGTTGTATGCCAAGTTCAGTAAGTGTGAGTTCTGGTTGGAAGAAGTGATTTTCTTGGGTCATGTGATATCTGCTGAAGGAGTCAAAGTAGATCCAAAGAAGGTGGAATCCATTGCGGATTGGGAACAACCGAAGACGCCGACAGAAGTTCGTAGTTTTCTTGGTTTGGCAGGATACTACCGGAGGTTTATCAAGGACTTCAGTGCGATCGCGTTGCCAATGACGAAGTTGACCAGGAAGGATGTACCTTTTATTTGGGATGATCGATGTCAACAAGCTTTCTAGAGTTTGAAGGAGAAGCTGACCAGTGCTCCAATGTTGATCTTGCCAGAGCCTGGGAAAGGCTATGTTGATTTCTGTGATTCTTCCAAGAAAGGTTTAGGTTGCGTGTTGATGCAGGAAGATCATGTGGTTTCTTTTGCTTTGTGACAACTCAAGAAACATGAGGAGAACTATCCGACTCATGACCTGGAATTGGCAGCAGTGGTTCATGCGTTAAAGATTTGGAGACACTATCTGTATGGGGAAGCATGTCAGATCTTTACGGATCATAAGAATCTGAAGTATATCTTTACACAGCAAGAGTTGAACATGTGACAACGACGATGGATGGAGTTGATCAATGATTATGACTGCACGATCGAGTATCATCCTGGTAAGGCGAACGTGGTAGCTGATGTGCTTAGCAGAAAGTCTTCTTCTCTTTCTTCAAAGAAGGCACAGTTGAGCTCTCTGGTATGCCATAAGCGATATATGTTTGTTTCTCTTCGACAGATGAATGTGCAGATGGAAGTTTCTTTGTTGTCTGGTCTTTTCGCACAGATGCAAGTTAAGCCTACGTTGAGACAGCAGATCAAGGATGCACAACAGACAGATGATGCGGTACAGTTGATCAGATCAGGGTTCAGCAGCAACAAGTGTGATGGGTTTCATGAGTCCGAGGATGGACTAGTTTGCTATCATGATAGGATGGTGGTTCCAGATGCTGATAATCTGAGGAAGTTGGTTCTTGAGGAAGCACATACGTCGATGTATGCGATGCATCTAGGTGTCACCAAGATGTATCATACTCTAAAAGACTTATACTGGTGGCCGGGTTTGAAAAGAGATGTAGCCGAGTTCGTGATGAGATGTGCGGTGTGTCAGCAAGTGAAGGCTGAACATCAGAAGCCGGAAGGTACGTTACAACCTTTGCCGATACCGCGGTGGAAATGGGATCATATAACCATGGATTTCGTAGTTGGTCTACCCCGGACAACTAGGAATCATGATTCCATTTGGGTGATAGTGGACAGATTGACTAAGTCTACCCGTTTTCTACCAGTGAAGACGACGCATACAACTGAGAAACTTGCTCGAGTATATGTGGATGAGATAGTATGTTTGCATGGCGTGCCAGCAACGATAGTTTCTGACAGAGGTCCTCAATTTATGAGTCGTTTTTGGGAACAGTTGCACAGAGCGTTGGGAACGCAGTTGAGGTTCAGTACAACTTTTCACCCGCAGACAGATGGACAGTCTGAGAGGACTATTCAGATTTTGGAGGATCTTCTTTGAGCTTGTGTTTTGCAGTTTCTAGGCAACTGGGATGTACATCTGAGTTTGATAGAGTTTGCCTACAACAACAGTTATCAGCTGAGCATTGACATGGCTCCTTATGAGGCTTTGTATGGAAGGAAGTGCAGATCTCCTTTGTGTTGGTATGAGTCTGGTGAGTATCAGCTTTTGGGTCCTGAGTTAGTTCAGCAGACGACAAATAAGATCAAAGTGATACAGTAATAGTTGAAAGTGGCACAGGACAGGCATAAGTCTTATGCAGACAATCGTCGACGACCTTTGGAGTTCCAGGTAGGAGACAAAGTGTATCTCAAAGTCTCGCCATGGAAGGGTGTGCTAAGGTTTGGATGGAAGGGTAAGTTAGCCCCCAGGTATATGGGGCCTTACTCAGTCAGAGCACGTGTTGGAAAAGTAGCTTATGAGTTAGAGTTGCCTCCAGAGTTGTACAGGTTGCATCCAGTGTTTCATGTCATTATGTTGAAGAAAAGTCATCCGGATTCAGGTACAGTGATACAGCCAGTTGAGGTTGAGCTTGATGCAGATGTGACCTACGAGGAGGGTCCTGTGGCGATCCTTGACAGAAGGATCAAGAAGCTGAAGAGGAAGGATCTGGTTCTTGTGAAGGTTCTTTGGCGGCGTCGTGGCGTTGAGGAAGCCACGTGGGAGCTTGAGGAAGAGATGAGGAGGAAGTATCCCTCGCTTTTCTCTTCGGATTTCGGGGGCGAAATCCCTTAAAGGGGGTTAGCTTGTAAGGACCCTGACCTGCGTTTAGGGTTTACCCTGTTTGTTTTGCTTGATCTTGGTGCTTTGATGCTTGCTAATCACCTTTTGTGGTGATTAGGGTTTTGATGTGCTTTGTTGAGTGTTTGAGGGGCTACTTGCAAATAACCCAAGTTTAGGGTTTTGGGTGCAAGTTTGCCATCTTGTGAGGAGTTTCCCTCTCTTTGCTTCCTCTAGGGTTGAGAGGAAGGCTTGGGCTTGTTGTTTGAGTTCTCTGGGCCTGAGTTGAGCATGTTTGGGCCTTGAGGTGCCTTGTTTGGGCTTGCTTGAGCCTTGCGTCAGCCAAGACTTGCCTTGTGTCATCCAAGGTGAGTTTGTGTCGACCTAGGGTGAGTGTGTGTCGTCCAAGGAGGTGTTGTGTCGTCCAACATGGTGGTGTGTCGCTCAGTAGCTTGGTTGTGTCACCCAACAGAGCTGATGCATGTGTCGCCCATGTTGCTTGGTCTTGGTTGGTGGACACTTGGTACATATCTTGGACAAGTGTCTCATGGTTTGCTAGAGTGTTGGCTTGAACCCTAGGACAAGTGTCCCTTGGGTGGACGACACTTAGCATAGATCTACCTTGGTTTCTCCTCCCCTTCTTTCTATATAAGTAGCTCTTTCCCTTGCCTTAGCTTCCTTTGCTCTTTTGGTCTCTCCTCCACCTTAAGTGCACGACACCCCTCTCCTTCTTGCTTGTGTTGGCCGATACACTCCCTTGGAGTTGAAGTGGTGGCCGATACACCTTCTTGAAGAAGCTTGGTGGACGATACCCTTGGACCTTGGAGTGCTTCTTCTTCTTTGGAGCTTGGAGCTTAAGGCGGGTTGCATAACTTCTAATGCTAACTTCATTACCTCTTGTTCTTGTTCTTGTTCATAAGTTAGTAGCTTAGATTTGTACCTTGCTTGTGTTTCCTTTGGTGGCCGATCTCCCCTTAGGGTTTAGGGTTCCTTTGTGCACCTTGCTTTCTAGGGTTTGTGCTTCCTTGTGCTGGAGGTAGGTGATGACCCCTGTTGGGCGACATGAGGTCTTGTGTTGGGCGACATGGAGGGTGTCCTTGTGTTGGGAGACAGGGTGAGCCAGTGTGAGTGTTGGCCGACATAGTGACCTTTGATGGTCGATATGGTCCTTGTGATGAGCAACACCTTAGTTCTTGTGATGGACGATATGGTGTGTATGATCATGGTGTTGGGCGATACCTTGCCCATTGTGTTGGGCGATAGGGTGAACTAGGGTTATGTTGGCCGATATGATGGTGACCATGATGGGAGATAGGGTTCCTCTTGTGATGAGCAATACCCTTGTTCTTCTCATGGGCGATAGGCCTTAGTATCTTGGTGGATGACAGGGCCTAGTTTGGTGAGTTAGTTGGGTTGCACGATATGCAACATGGTGCTGGCCGATAGCCCTGACGAGCGTTACCTCTTGGGTTGTGATGGGCGTCATGCCCCTGGGTTGGGTATGTGTCGGCCGATAGGCCTGGATAGGTAGTTGCACGTTTTAAGGAGTGTTTCCTTCTCTCTCTTAGCCATTGTGAGGCTGTTAGCTGGGTGTTAGCCTTGAGTGTCGGGTGTCGTGATGAGCTGTGACGGGCGTTGCCCGATAGGGTGTGACGCACGACACCCCTGACACACGACACTCCTCTCTTGTGACGCTATGTCGGGCTGGGCGCTGGGTGCAACGCAACGTTGCTGCCTTCCCATGCCCTAGCCGTGTGAGCTAGCTATAGTGAGGGTTGTGAGTTGTAGTGAGGGTAGTATGGTTCTTATATGGCGGTTTCTAGTGTGATGGAAGTGGATGCTTATGCACCAATAAACGATAGTGATGCCTTGATTAGTAATGATAACAATGATAGCGTTAATAGTGCTATTGATAGCAAGGATGTTAATAATGTAAATGATGGTGATGTCTTGTTAGTAGTGGAAGCAATAATAATGTTAATGATGATGCTAAGTGACAGTTACATTAATAGTTTGCTTAATGATATAACAATAAAGATAATAGTGGATGATGATGCTGAGAATAGTACTGATGGTAACAAGAGTAGTAATGCCATGCATGATGTAAGTCTTATGCTTATTTGTTAATGGCAATGTTAAATGGTAGTTACATTAATGGTGGCTTAATGATAAAGATAATAATGATGATGATAGTGGATGGAAATAGTAATGAAATTGGTAACAATAGTGTTTGCTCTGTATACTCAACATGATTTCTATATAAAGTGAATACCTTGATTGTTTGTATAATCTTGAGATAAGGGTAAGCATGAATATGGTTTATTAATGATGTACTTAATACAATGATCACCAAATAGTGTAAGCCTAATAAGTAGAGTATCTTGAATGGCATATCATGATAGTAGGTGTAGTCCTTATATTGAAGCTATGGTGATTGTGTATCCTAACCATGCAGGTGATGTTTAGCCATGAAAGGGCTATGAGACACATGTGATGAATAACATTACTTTGATAATTATTCTATGAGGTTGTATGTATGATGTGTTCGTCCCATGATGATTGATGTGAGACTTGAAGAGGAAGTGACAGTACATGATGAGGGATTGAGATCCCGTGGTATGTGATGATCCTTGATATGGATCTGGATGGTTGGCAAGAGGCCAAGTGGTAACATGTGATGTGGGATCCTTGTGATGGATCAGGTTGATGTGGTTTCCATAATAATATAATGTTGTTTACTTTCTGTTATGTTTTGCATGTTATATAACTTGGTTGAATCCTGCAATCCATCTAAAAAATACTAATTAATTACAGTGGAATTATATCATGTAGTTTGCCTTGGCCATAGATCCATCATCGTCAGGACTTGGTGATGGTGAAACGGGTTCTCCTACGGGATAACCTGGAAGCGCATATTGTTGAATATGTGTAGGTTGCTCCTAGCCTTAAAATGAGGAGGTAAGAGTGTAACTTCGGTTGCAGACTCAGATACGTATATAGAGCATGGTGAACAGGCCCATGGCTCAGGATATGTGATGTGAGGAGCATGAATGTGTTCATGGCTCAGAGCACGGTGAACATGCCCGTGGCTCAGTTTTACTAGTGCCGAGACCTGTACCAAGGCGGGCTAGCGTGAGGGTAGCCTATGGAGCTAACCCTGTGGCTTAGACCACTTCAGCATGTGACTACGGTCCTTCTTGTATTGTACTCGTGTACTGACCACGAGGTGGGAGGTCGTGGAGTCCGGCTCTTCCATTGACCTTGTATGTCACCGGCTTTAGGCTTCGCAGCCAGAGGTTGGATTTGAATGGTACGATTCAAATCCTCGGGGCATAATAACACGTAATACATCCGTTTAGTATTTACTGCTTAGGATAAACACGAAACATTGGTTGAGGCCTTGTTTGTGTAATATCTCTGTTATATCTTACAGGTTTTGTGACAATGTCTTACCTTGATAATCAGGTTGTGTGACATTATATACCGCTCTGATAATCATGTTACATAGTGATACATCTTATCTCGTTAATCATGTTCCATTGAAAGATATCTGGTTACATGCTTTTGCACAGCTGGTAAGCTTGTCGGTAAGAATAACTTTGCTTTATATAGATTGCTTTTGTTATACTTGTTCCTAGTTATCTGCTGTTATAGTTTATCTTGATAAGGTTCTGTAGTTGCGGTGGGGAGTTATGTTTCCCGCTGGGACAATTGTTCAATTGTCTCACCCCGCTAGTTTAACCCCTTTTAGGTGGTCGAGGTAGACGCGGTCGTGGTCGTGGTCGTGGTGTTGCGGCCGAGCAGCTTGAGGAGTAGTAGAAGGCAAGCGTTAGACATGTTGCTGTTTTGGATGTTTTGTAGTAGAGTCTAGAGTCATCCATGTACTCTCAGGTCCTTGGCAGTGTTTTGACGATATTTTACGATGAACGATCGATGACGTTTGTATATCCTGCTGTTGGCCGGATGCGGGCCTTTATGTATATGAACAGGTGGTGATCTCATGTGATGGATGAACAACTGTTTCTGTAAGCTGTAGACACGTATCAGATCTCGTGTATGTATGTATATGACATGTTTCTGTGCAGGATGAGGACTGGAAAGTAATAGTTTCACAGTTTATCAGTTAATTGGTTTTAATTAACCCGCATTTTCATAATCTGTGGTTATGGTGATTTCCGCATGTTTTCGCGTACCACCTCGTTATCTGTGTGATAATGGGATGTGTTGCCACAAAAACCACCATACTGCCATCATCGCCAAAACTGGGTACATAGAAATTAGGGTTTCAGATTCCAAGCACCTCAAGCATGATAACTACCAGTAACCAAGTTTAAGGGAATGGAATCATCTTTTAACATATTAATAGCACATTTTAGAGATAGAAACAATTACATGCAAACAAAGAGAGTGCAATAATAGAGAGGGTTCAGAGTTATATTACCCGCCTTAAGGTAGATCACTCCAAGGATGATAGCTCCAAGCACACGATCGCCAAGGATATTGAAGCTCCACCAAAGGCTCCATTTTTAGCCACAAGATCACCTCAAGAAGAAGAAGACACCAAGATCAAAGATTGCTCAAGAAAAGAGAGCAAAGATCCCTAGGCCAAACCAAAAGAAGGAGGGTGAAAGAGAGAAGGAAACTTCCTCACACTTGGGTCCACCTTGTCAAAACATGGCCTATGACCCTTGTGATAAGGAGTTCCTCTCCAAAACGACCACCATGGAAGATCCATGGTATAAGGATGAGAAGATAGAAGGATAATAAGGTAGAATATCAAAATACATGCCATCAAGGAAAGGCATATACTTACTAAGGTTGAAGATGAAGCAAGAGTTACCACATGCAAGAGATCTTGATCACCAAGGCTCCAAGGATCAACACCCCTTGCTCCACCAAGATCCAAGGATGAGAAAAAGAGAGGGAAGAAGAAGTAAGGCCAAAAGGGGTCACTTGTATGGAGGGAAGAGGGTTCATATGACAAATGAGAGGGAAGTAGGGTAGAGATGAGGTGTCAACAAGATAGGGCTCCAAAGGGACACTTGTCCACACAAGAAACACACATGCAACCACCTTATCCATACATTAATGAGATGGTGATACACTCTATGTTGGGTATTGACCACTTGGGTCACTCAACATGTTCGCAGTCATGACCCACCAAGGAACACCATCCATGGTTGTGAGAACAATAACAAAACATCAACTGGTCGAGACAAAAGATCACCACACACACCCAAGGTTGATACACTCTACACAAAAGCAACTATCTCTACCCAAGACCATCTTGGTTGTGACCAACACAACTAGAAAAGGTGTCTCGACCATGACACCCACAAAACATGCCCTAGGTCGTGACCTAGGTCAAGACAACCCACAAGGTACACATAGGTCGAGACACCACTTCATTTTACTTACCTAATCACCACTAAGGGTGCCACCACTCAACCAAGGCTCAAACAAGGAACCCACTTCTTTATATCTCCTATAGATGATGTCAAGAAAGAGAAGGAACATTCTATAAGTGACAAATTGCACATTCACCCCATACTTTGGGTAAATTGTGATTTGCACCAAAACTAGCTCGCAAAACACAAATAGCATCCAAACAAGCTCAAACCTGAGACCTAAGCTCTGCACAAGGTCTAAAAGCATCTAAAAGGATTAGATTAAGGTTTTAAGAACTTATCAATCCAAATCAATAGGGTCAGCCCAAAACCCAGGTTAGGGGTCTTACAATCAATAAAGACAACAAAATCATGATTATGAGAGAGAAAACTGACATTTACATCAACATGCATGCATCAAAACCACCATCACCAACCAATATTTCAAGTACAAGGATTAGGGCTCATAAAAGGGGAGATATCTACTCAAGATTACTATGACAACACAAGACCTAGATCAAAGATATGATCTTTCAACCTATAATCACGCTTTTAATGGTAGGTTACTTGCATGCAATGTAAAATGTAAATAATAATAGTGGAGCAAGTTATATAACTCGCCTAAAAAATGGAGAACAACTCAAACAACAAGGAAGCTCCAAGAAAATAGAGAGAAAACCCTAGCTTGATCACCACCTTCGGCCAAGCTATCTCCACCTCCAAGGAGAAACAAAACCCTATGCCAAAGGGTAAGAAGGAGAGAAAAAGCCCTAGGTACAAAGGCAAAGAAGAGAAGTTCTTCTAGATCAACTCAAGCACTACCATGGAGAACCATGAGTTCCCAAGAAGAGAAATAAGAAGGAGGGGGGTAAGGTAAGTAAAATGAAGATCAAGAGAGATATCACTTACCAAGGCAAAAGGATCACCAAACGATCACCAAGGAAGTGTAGCACCAAATCCTAGCTCAACATGCAAGACGGATCAGCCTCTTCTCCAAGGTTGAGCTCCACCTTCTCCACCAAAGCACAAGGGATGAGCCTCCAAGAAAGAAGAGAGAAGGAAAGGGTTAAAAGGGCCTAGTTGCATGCAAGGACATATGTTTATATAGCCAAGGGTTGGAGAGAGAGAAGGGAGGTTAGCTGTCATGCTAACACATGCCATGTGTCCACCAAAACTCTTCGATGCAAGAACTACCACCACTCATGCAACTAGAGTGATAAAAATATGAAAAGCTAGTGACCAAACTTGGTCTAGGAAAACCCATCGACCGAAGAGGTTTCAACAAACAAACAAGATCCAAAACATAGCGATCGTTGAGAGCCAAACCCTAGGGTTCATTGGTGACAAAAGAGGGTTATGGACTCATTGACCGCTAAGATCACTAGTCACACTCCAAATCATCGTCGACCATAGAGAGAATGGCTAAATGAACAACTTGGAGATCACTGAAAACAAGGAGATCATCGGCCAAAACATATCAAGGTCAACCATCTACATAGGGCATCCAAGCAAACCCTAATTATCAACACATGATATCACCATATCAAACCAAAGCAAAACAAGGCGCTCCAAAGCACCACTCTCTTCAACATGATGTCCAAACATGTGAGGTACAAAAAGCATGTAACAAATTGCAAGAAAAACCCTCAACATGGGTAAATTGCAATTATGTCCAAAACAAGCACATATAAGAATAACTTGCTCAAACATGATCCAAAGAGGACCAAACTTAAAACACAAGCCTGTCACATGTTATCAAAGCACATCATGAAGTTAGATAAAGGTTTTAAGCATCAAATTATGCTAAGAAAGCAAGATCAACTAGAAAGCTAGGTCAGGGGTCTTACAACCATAAACCCCTAACAAGGATGGGTACTTCCTACACATATTGTCCTTTAAATCCCACGTGTCTTCCTCCACACCACAGTGATGCCACAAAATCTTAACAAGAACTATATTCTTTTTCTTCAACTTTTTCACCCTCTTATCCAATATCAACGCAAGACCCTCACCATAGGACACATTCTCCTCCAACTCAACCTCCACCGGCTGCAATGTCAACTCCATATCTGGGTGACACTTCCTCAACATAGAAACACGGAACACATCATGAAACTTGTGCAACTATGGCAGTAGCTCCAACATGTAAGGCATCTTCCCAAAACGTGCCACCACAGGGTAAGGTCCAATAAATACGGGAGCCAACTTACCCTTCTTACCCAACCTAAGTGCACCTTTCCAAGGAGAGACCTTAAGGTACACATGATCTCCCACTTGGAATTCCAAAGGCCTACCACAATTACTAGCATAGGACTTCTGCCTGTCTTGGACTGCCTTCAACTAGTGTTGTATCACTTTGATCTTCTATGTAGTTTGTTGCACTAGATCGGGACCCAAAAGTGGAAACTCACATGTCTCATGCCAACACAATAGTGACCAACAACGCCTCCCATACAAGGCTTCATACGATGCCATGTCTATACTCCTTTGATAACTTTTGTTGTTGACAAACTCTATCAAACTCAGGTGCACATCCCAACTCCCAAGAAACTATAAAACACAAGCTCTCAACAAATCCTCCAAAATCTGAATGATCCTTTCAGACTGACCATCTGTCTATGTGTGAAAAGTTGTACTAAACCTCAGTTGTGTCCCCATGGTTGTATGTAGAGCTCCCAAAAATGACTGGTAGACTATGGAACTCTATCATACACTATGGTAACTAGAATACCATGCAACCAAACTATCTCATCCACATATATATGTGTCAACTTCTCTATTGTATACGTTGTCTTGACTGGCAAGAAGTGATCTAACTTGATCAATCGATCAACTATCACCTAAATGGAATCATGACCTTTGGCTATCCTAGGAAAACTAAACACAAAGTCTATAGTGATCGATCCCCTTTCCACTGCGATATTGGCAACAATTGTAATGTTTCTACATGCTTCTGATGCTCAGCCTTGACCTGCTGAAAAACTAGACATCTAGTCATGAACTCTACCATGTCACACTTCAAACCAGGCCACGAATACAATTTATTTAGGTTGTAGTACATCTTTGTACAACCAAGATGCATAGAATACATCGAGTGAGCTTACTCAAGAACCATATTCCTCAAACCATCAACATCTGGAACCACTATTCGGTTGTGAAAAAAATGGTCCCATCTTCTGTCTCATAGAAACCATCACGCTTCTTGCTGCCAAACTTTGTCCTGATATTTTGTATCATGGTATCATTCCATTGTGCATATCTGATCTGCTGTGCTAAGGTAGGCTTCACCTGTAACTATGCCAACAAGCCTGTCAGCAAAGAAACTTCTAGTTGCAGCTCATCTGTTAGAGCAACACCAACATGTCCTATTTATGCCACCCCAAGGAGCATAATTGTGCCTTATCAACAGATGACGACAAAGATGACTTGCTGCTCAACACATCAACCACCATGTTCACCTTCCCTGGATGATAGTCTATCGTGCAATCATAGTCCTCAATCAACTCCATCCATCTCTGTTGTCACATGTTTAGCTCCTGCTTTGAGAATATATACAAAAGGTTCTTGTGGTCATGAAGATGTGACACTTCTCCCCATATATATAGTGCCTCCAGATCTTCAAAGCATGGACCACAAATTCAAGCTCCATATCATGTGTTGAGTAGTTCTCCTCATATTTCTTAAGCTATCTTGAAGCAAAAGAAATCATGTTCTTGTCCTACATCAGCACACATCCCAAACCATTCTTCAATGCATCACAAATACAATATAACCTTTCCCTTGTTCTGGCAAAACTAACACTGGTGCATTGGTCAACTTTTCCTTCAAAACCTAAAAAGAACGCTAAAACTTGTCATCCAGACAAAAGGTACACCTTTCCTTGTCAATTTGGTTAGGGGTAACACCACAACACTGAAGTTCTTGATGAACCTCCAATAGTAGCCTGCCAAGACTAGGAAACTACAAACATGCGTCAGTGTCTTAGGATGCTCCCACTCTAGCACAGACTCCACCTTCTTCAGGTCCACACAAAAGCCTCTAGAAGATATCATGTAACCCAAAAAGGACACCTCTGACAACCAAAACTCACACTTGCTGAACTTGGCGTATAGCCTGTGCTGCCTTAACAACGTCAACGCCTAGCATAGATTCTTCTCATGCTGTTGGCTATCTCTGGAGCATATGAAGATGTCTTTGATGAACACCACCACAAACTGATCAAGATAAGGCCTAAACACCATGTTCATTAGATCCATGAAAGCTGTCGGCGCATTAGTTAACCCAAATGACATAACCACAGACTTGTAGTGACCTTGCCTAGTTTGACAAGATGACTTGGGTATGTCATCCTCCTTGACCCTCAAGTGATGGTAACCTAACCTCAGATTTATCTTTGAAAACACAGTGACACCTCTTAACTGATAAAACAAATTGTCTATCCTCAATAAAGGGTACTTATTCTTGATCGTCACCTTATTCAACTGTTGGCAATCTATGTACAACCTCATAGAACCATCCTTCTTCTTCACAAACAATACAGGAGCACCCTAAAGGGAAGTTCTAAGCCTGATAAAGTGCTTCTCTAGAATCTCCTACAACTGCTTCTTCAACTCACACATCTCTAGTGATGCCATCATGTATGGTGACTGCGCTATAAGTTGTATTTTAGGAACAAGATTGATTTCAAAATTAATATCTTTAGGAGGGGGAACACTAGGGAACTCTTCAAGGAAAACATCCTCAAACTCTTGAACCACATGCACCTCCTGGATACCAAGACTCCTTCTCTTGGTGTCACAACATGCACTAGGAAAGCCTCATCCGCAACCTCTCCGCTGTCATATCTGACACCAAACACATCACAAGAATCTTCCTGTCTCCTTGAAAGATCCATGAAATGTCTCCATCATGGAATGTTGCTACCTTGAAACTACAATCCAAGACAACCTGATACTTATCCAAGCTATCCATCCCAAGGATCACATCAAATCCATGCATGTCAAGTGGCATAAGATCCACTTGGATGTTGCATCCGGTGAAGGAAAGACCACAAGATGGACACACCTCCCACAACTCAGAGGAACCGACAAGAGGGATTTCTAACAAAAAATATCAGATCTACTAAGGTAGATAACAACTATTTATCACCTCTCTTGTGATAAAAGAGTGTGTATCACCCGGGTCAACCAAAGTAGATACAAAATAAGAATCTGAAAATTCAGAATGAAAAAGTTCCATATGACCTGTCATGACTCGTGGATTGACCACCCCTCCGGCTAACTCATAACGCAGAATCAAGTCGTCGCATGTTGTCATCCACGTCTTCTGCTAGCCTGACCAGATGATCCTACCTGCGACACTTGACTATGTCCTCTACCACCACCACTACTGAATTGGTTTTGTTGAGAACCCCACTAACTCTGCCTCAATTGTTGTGTCACCTCCTCATCCTTCATTGGGCAAAACAACCTTGTATGCCTAGTTTGTCCACACTTATAACATGTTTTAGCCTCATACCATGGCCTATACAACCCTATCACTGACACTGATGTTGTACTATGGGCTCCTGTTGTTGGAAAACTATGGCCTCTACCCTTGCTCGGGGATCACTGTGATGACACTCCAGATCTTTGCTTAGAGAAAGGTGATCGCTACTGCAACCGCGGTGAAGAAAACCTTAGCTTCTTAAAGCCACCATATGACTGTCCTTGAAATTGAGCTAGCCTCTTATTAGCATTGGCTTCACACTTCTCGATAGCAGACCACTCGATCTATCTCACTGACTCCACAAAGATAACAAACCTCTCCCTGTTCTCTAGAGCAGACAATGTCGTCGTCAACTCTATGCTCAAACCCTTCTCAAACCGTCAGATCCTCTCCTTATCCATTGCCGTCATGTGAGGACAGAACCTCAACAACTGCATAAACTTCACCTCATACTTGTTGATCGTCATCGATCCCTGTCGAATCTTTTCAATCTATGATATCTTCTCATCAAGATACGTCTTGGGGAAGTATCGACTCACAAAATCCTGCAAAAACTTCTCCAAACTGATCACCACTCCATGTCTCTTTTCCCCCTCAATGGCTCACTAATGGCCAATACTACCTGTCAGTAGGTACACCTCATGCTTCACCTTGTCCTATTCTGGAATATTGAGGATCTTGAAATCCTTCTCAAGCTCTGTCAACCACATATCTGTATCCGTTGAGTCTGTTATACCCACATACTCAATTACTCCAACTCATCTTGGAAACTCAAACGTCTTCCCAGAACCTTGGGATTCCACATTAGGGACAACTACCCTTGATTGAGGTACGGGCACTCTATCTGCCATATGTAAAATTGTGACCATCAATTGTCCAAACATGGACTGGAACGCTGGATTGGCCATGGTTGTTGGGTCGAATTGAGGCATCGTGGGCTGCTCCAGCCCCATCTCTGACACTCTATCCTCCCGTGCATGCCTCCTCACACCACCTCCTGACACAACATAACTACACTCAACATGCTCTTTACATTCTCCAAACATATATGTAGAAGCATAAGATACAGTGAGACATGTTGGATTACACAAGAACAAATGTAAACCCTAGTCCTACGTCCCTCTAGACTCAACGAACCTAGAGATTTGATGTCAACTTTTTTCATGTGACAACTTGATGCCACACAAGCAAGATTACTCAAAACATACAATCAACATCTAAACCATCACATTACCATAAAAGTAGGTAAATTAAAATCAATCTCATATTACCAACATGTGCCGAAACATATTACAACAAGGATCAACAACATGTATCATATCACACACCATATCATGTATTTACATCTATTTTGTGGCATCAACCACAACTTGAATACAAAGGATATCATGTTCAGATATACATGCTATATATATACAACCAAAGGCAAACTACCAAAACCAAGTGTTTATATACAACATCTACAAAACACATCCCTTCCTGGACATGAGAGTACAAGGACAACACTAGGACTCTACTACACAACTAACAACTGCATCTATCCAACCTTATGAGGCTACTGATCTCCCAATTACTCTTCCTCAACCACATGATCTCCATGTCCCAGTGAGAGATATAACTCTCAACCAACATCTATTGTTTACAATGAGTATATTATTAAGCAGGATGAGTAGATTCAACTAAATGAATGATTTAAACAGATTGCATAGGTTAAGAAGGTTAAGCAGTCACAACATATTAAACTTATTCCAAAGGGTTAGACAGATTATGCTAACTATTCAGATAAGCATAGCAACATATATGTCTTAGAAGGAATATGACGAACATGTAAGTTTATCACCTACTAAACAATTAATTTCTCTTACCACAACATTTAACAACCAATCAATATAAGAAACAAGGCAAGGGTTAACACCCAATGTGAAGTGTGTTTACTCCTAAACAAATATACTACACGATTGTATTATGTCTTTTATTACTTCCCTAAGGAATTGAGGTTGAAACGAAACGATTCATAAACCACAATATAAACTCAGCGGAAGCATTCGATTAACAGCGGAATACAAAAATTCACGAAAAATTAAAACTTTTCGAGACAAGATCTTGAAGACATGAAACTTCTTTCATAAAAGCAAGGTAACAGTTTACATCTCTGTTAAACCACTTCTCAAGTGATTACATACAACAAAATACAAAATCTCACATTAACAAACTCCAAGCACCTGAGAGTACAGAGACGACATAAGACTATCTAACTACATGACTTAGCAGTCAGTATCTCCACCTGAGATTCACTGCTGCCCCTGGTGCTCTTGCTGCTGATACTGATCACCTGCAGACTGGTTCCTTCGTCCTCGGCGACCACCTAAAAAGTTGAAATCTACGGGGTGAGACAATTTTAAATAATTGTCCCATCGAGAGTTATAACTCTCTGTCAGAAGCTTTATTATAGCAATCACAGATCAACATAAGCAATAAAGCTTTAAGGTAATTAACAGCAGATTGTTATCAAGTGGAACAACAACATTTAAGGAATATGAAGAACATGTATACTAAGCAGTGTAACCATCAATCATTGTATCTCGTAGTTCAACCTAAGCAGATATGCTACACGGTTGATTATGTTTTACAAACATTATTATGCCCTGCGGAGATGAGGTATACCGCTCATACTCCAACCGATCACTATTAAGTCGCATCGGTATCATACATAGGTCATCAAAAGAGCCGGATTCTTATGACCTCATCTTCCTCAGTCAGTATGAGGATCAACATGCAGGACATCTAGTGTCTCTGCTACTATAGCTTACCAGGGTACTCTGGTACTTCACTATTAGAGTCACAGTGGCATTCTGTACTCTCTTTGCCATCGAAAGATTTCTTGTTTATCTCTCATCGATGCGGTACAAAAGAATTCCTCGGGAGATTAGTGTTATATCACCCCGACATAAACACATAGTGAAGGATTGATAGATTAAGATACATCTACATCAATCCTATACTAGGATGTAAGGGTATTCACATCCATATTCCCCCACATACTCAAAGTATGTGATCCAGGAGTTCCCTTAGGAAAACCTGTTTCACCATCATTTAACTCCTGACAATGATGGATCTATGATCAGGGCTCTACATGATATGATTATACTTGATTAGTTAGGTACATTTCAGTATTCTTTTTATCATCATATATGTTCTCAAAGATTAATCATTAGAACAACAGCTATGAAAGTAGAATACTAAATGTATCAAGTCTAACTCTCATCAATTATCATTTCTCAATCATCTCATCACAAGTCATCTGACAAGCATGACCTTGATGATACTCATGGCTCTCACAGCCTATCATTCTCATAAGATGCCACTTACTAGGCATCGGCATATGTCATTATTCATAAAGCTAATAACATGCTTTCAATGAATATGAAATCATAATCCTTACCTGGATATGATCATCAGCATGTATAAGAACCTGCATGGTTAATTCAACTGATAATAGTAAGCAATTCATATCAAAAGTTGTACCAGTTAGGTTCCCTGATTTTCACCAATTAGGGTTTACTATTCACATTACATGTCATCATCCTAGAATTAGGGTTTACTATTCACCTCATGGTGAATTGATCTCATAATATCACCATGTATGAGGAACGTCATCATTAAAGCCCTCAAATAAGATTAAGATTCACCAATTATCATATTTAGGGTTTCCATGATCTCACATAAGTGGATCATACCTAATCTTGCATATTCAGGTACATTGAAGGTATTTTACTTGAGTTTTGAACATAAACGGTATTTTCTCTCTCCTCTCACTAGTAGATGGTGATTACACCACTCTATATAGGTTGGGTCAAGTCATCCTTGATTAACATAAACCAAATCATCACTATCAAGTGATTAGGGTTTGATTAGAACAAGGTATCATTCAAATTAACCCCTCAAGGGCATTTTGGTAATTTACCCATTGATCATCATCATGGGTCAATTCATTAGTCACTTAGTCCCTTAATGTCTTAAGTTACCATTAGAGTTTACATTAGATCATCATTGAACCATTTACACCTTCAAGTGATTAAGTATACATAAACTTGAAAGTCTCCAATTGGTTTAGGGTTTAACCTTCAACCTTCAACCCATTTAGGTTTTAAACGACCTTGAACTCGTTTAATCTCAAATGACTTTGAACCCATTTGAGCCTTAAATGAGTGTGGACCCACTTGACCTTAAACGAGTGTGAACCCATTTGACCTTAAACGGGTGTGAACCTGTTTGACCTTAAACGAGTGTGAACCCGTTTGGCCTTAAACGAGTGTGAACCCGTTTGGCCTTAAACGAGTGTGAACCTGTTTGAGACTAAATGAGTGTCAACCTGTTTGAGCCTAAATGAGAGTCAACCTGTTTGCCCAAAGTTTGACCAAAAACCAAGTCGGTTGGATAAGGGTTGAACCCTAAATAGATCTAAAATCAGCATTTTTATCAATTCATCAACCTATTGAAATTGGACCCTCAAACCATCAAACTTCCTTAACCCTAGACCTCCAAACGATCTTGGGGTGTCACTAAACGAGTGTGAGACCGTTTGGATGAACCCCTAAATGGTTTTGAACCCGTTTGGGTCCTTCAACCCAAAACTCAACAAGATCTATACTTGAAATCAACAATTTCAACCTGATTAGGGTTAGGGTGTTGAAGTGCCTTCAACTCTCAATTGGTTAGGAATTAGTTTATAATTCTTTTTAGAAATGAAATTCAATATATTATCAACAGACCCTCAAACGGTCGTCCGTTGGTCAACCCTATCAAACGGTCTTGAGACTGTTTTGATCCAAACGATCTTGCAAGATCGTTTGAGATCAAACGGGTTGAACCCGTTTGACCTTAAACGGTTTGCAACCGTTTGGACCAAAAGGGTCCAAGGTAGTTTGATAAAGTTACCTAGGAATCCACGCCCATCATCCTCAACCTCTGTTCAGGTCGGTTACACCACCGTTTTGCTTGCAAAAGTGCAAGGAAGAAGGGAGGTAGAAGAAGAACTAAGCACTAAAAGTAAGAACAAAGATATGCATAATAAAGCTAGAAGTTTAGAGTTATAAAACCCGCATTAAACGTGGTTCCTAGAGCTCTAAGATTTCAAGCTTCAAGCCTTTAATGGCGTCTTGAGCTCCACAGGTCATCCAAGGTTGTTTCTTCAAGGAAAAGATGGGAATGGTCGGCTAAGACAAAGAATCTAAGTGAGTTAACCATAGAACCAACCTTTTAAGAAGAATTCCTCCATGAATTCGAGCTTGAAGATGGTTCCTACTCACCTTAGAACTAGTTGGTCGTCTCCCTGAGGTCTAGAGCTCTTCCTTGGCCGTTTTGAGAAAGATGAGAATTGAAGAGGATAAAGGATACGTTCACTTGGTTTGCAAGGGTGAAGGCTTATATACTTCAGGCTATTTTCCACCATAAGGGCCTCTAAATCATGGAATTCTCATCTAAGTCCCTCCTTGTTTCTAAGGCATGCCAAATCTATGAAACGTATGTAAAGCTCATCAAAACTCTAGATTTAAGGGTAAAGAAAACCAACTTTCAACTAGAGTTCATATATGACAAGTCTCCATCCTCATACTTAGTGAATTTTATGCACAAAGATCAATTTTCTTATCTGATCACTCATTCATGTGTCCCTTTCATCATTTTTACTCTAAATGATGTCAAGTGTCATAAAATATGTTCTAGATGGTGTATTTTATAAGTTGCACCCCACATTTGGGTAAATTGCACTTTAATCCAAATTAGGGTTTTTAAGCATAAAGATCATTCCACAAGCTGCATCTTGATGCCCAAGCTTGGGAAATCCATCTTACCTCATCATATCCACTCATATGATATCTCATCATCAGAGGAACATCTTAACTTGTAAAATTTGCAAGTTAAACCCCTTAACTGGATAATTTGCACATAGGTCCCTGTATTACCACACAATACTAGAATCATTGTTTAAAAGGGACATAAATGAAAATGTATGTTCCTTAGGAACTTAATTACATGCCAAAAGATAATCACAAGAGTTTAATTACATGTTTAGGCAAAACACCTAGGGTTAGTTTATAACCCAGGTCAGGGATGTTACAAATTATCCACCCCTTACAAGGATTTCATCCCCAAAATCGATAAAACGTATTAAGAGAAAAGAGCAGGGTATTTCCTTCTCATCTCATCATCTAGTTCCCAAGTGGCTTCTTCAACACCACGGTGGTTCCAGAGGACTTTCACAAGGCTTATATCTTTCTTCTTTAGCTTTTTAATTCTATTATCAAGGATTGACACTGGTCCTTCCTCATAAGTTATATCTTCATTCAATTCTATTTCCATAGGTTGTAGAACTGACTCGGTATTAGGATGACATTTCCTTAACATAGAAATGTGAAACACAGGGTGTAACCTCTGCAACTCAGGTGGTAACTCTAGTCTATAGGATACCTTTCCAACCCGTTCAATGATTGGATAAGGCCCCATAAATCTAGGAGCTAACTTTCCTTTCCTTCCAAAGCGAAGGACTCCTCTCCAAGGCGAGACCTTGAGATACACTCTATCTCCAACCTGGAATTCTAACGGTCTACGACGCTTATCAGCATAAGATTTCTGCCTATCCTGTGCAGTCTTAATCTGTTGTTGTATCACTTTAATCTTCTCTGTGGTTTGCTGCACAAGATCAGGACCTAACAACTGATGCTCACCAGTCTCATACCAACACAAGGGTGATCTACAACGTCTACCATACAAAGCTTCATAAGGTGCCATATCAATACTTTGCTGATAGCTATTGTTATAGGCAAACTCTATTAGGCTTAGGTGTAGATCCCAACTCCCGGTAAACTGGAGAACACATGCTCTCAACAGGTCTTCCAAGGTCTGTATAGTCCTTTCCGACTGTCCATCAGTCTGTGGATGAAAGGCTGTACTAAACCTTAACTGGGTGCCTAAAGCTCTGTGCAACTGTTCCCAAAAAATGACTTGTGAACTGGGGACCTCTGTCAGAAACTATAGTGACAGGAACTCTGTGCAAATGTACTATCTCTTGAACATATAACTGGGATAACCTTTCAGCAGAATAGGTTGTTTTGACAGGTAAGAAATGAGCTGTCTTTGTCAACCTATCAACTATTACCCAGATGGAATCATGTCCTTTGCTTGTCCTAGGTAGGCCAACAACAAAGTCCATGGTCACATGGTCCCACTTCCACTGTGGTATGGGTAAAGGTTGCATTGTCCCTGCAGGCTTCTGGTGTTCAGCTTTAACTTGCTGACACACAGGACACCTCATCACAAATTCTGCAACATCCTTCTTCATCCCGGGCCACCAATACATATCTTTCAAGTTCTGATACATCTTGGTGCTTCCTGGATGCATAGCATACATCGAAGAATGAGCTTCTTCCAGGACTAACTTTCTCAAGTTATCCTTATCTGGCACTATCATCCTCCCATGATAGCATACTACTTGATCATCTGAGTCATGGAAACCATCTCGCTTCTCATTACCATACTCTGATCTAATCTGCTGAACTGCAGTATCAACATGTTGTGCCTCTTTGATCTGCTCTCTAAGGGTAGGTTTGATATGCATCTCAGCCAACAACTCGGCTAACAATGACACCTTCAACTGTACATTGTCTTGCCTTAGAGAGATAAGCATATCTCTCTTAGAGCATACTAAAGAGTTTAGTTGTGCTCTATCCATGGTTGATGTTGCTGATTTCCTACTCAAGGCATCTGCAACTACATTGGCCTTTCCTGGATGGTAATCAATTGTACAATCGTAGTCCTTGATTAACTCCATCCAGCGACGTTGTCTCATGTTAAGTTCATGTTGAGAAAAGATATACTTTAGGTTCTTGTGATCTGTGAAAATCTGGAATGTCACTCTGTAGAGATAATGTCTCCAGATCTTCAAGGCATGAACCACCGCAGCTAACTCTAACTCGTGTGTCGGATAATTCTCTTTGTGTTTCTTAAGCTGTCGGGAAGCAAAAAAAATCACTTGTTTATCCTGCATCAACACGCATCCGAGTCCATTCTTGGAGGCATCACAGAAAACTATGTATCCTTTGCCTTGCTCAGGTAGCACAAGTACAGGTGCACTTATCAACCTCTCTTTTAGTAATTGAAAAGATTGCTGGAACTTATCGCTCCAGTCAAAAGGAACTTCCTTCCGGGTCAACTTAGTCAAGGTTAAGGCTATGGAACTAAAGTTCTTAATGAACCTTCGATAATAGCCAGCCAACCCCAAGAAACTACGAATCTCCGTCGATGTCTTCGGTTGTTCCCATTGTAGAACAGATTCTACCTTTTTAGGGTCAACACGAATACCCAAAGCAGATATCACATGTCCAAGAAAAGATACTTCTGGTAGCCAAAACTCACACTTGCTAAACTTAGCATATAGTTTATGTTCCCTTAGCAAAGTTAGAGCCTGACGAAGATGCTGTTCATGCTGCTGAGCATCTTTACTATAGATCAGAATGTCATCTATGAAGACAACAACACACTGATCAAGGAAAGGTCGGAAGATTCTATTCATGAGTTCCATAAATGCAGTCGGTGCATTAGTTAGTCCAAATGACATAACTGTGAACTCATAGTGACCATACCTTGTTCTGAAAGCAGACTTGGGTATGTCACTGTCCTTAATACGAAGTTGATGATATCCAGACCTCAAATATATCTTTGAGAAGACGGTTGCACCACGCAACTGGTCAAAGAGATCATCAATCCTCAACAGAGGGTACTTATTCTTTATTGTTACTTTATTGAATTGTCTGTAATCAATGCACAACCGCATTGACCCGTCTTTCTTTTTAACAAACGAAACCAGAGCACCCCAGGGTGAAGTGCTCGGTCGGATGAAACCCTTCTCAAGCAACTGTTGAAGCTGCTTCTTGAGTTCTGCCATCTCAGCAGGCGCCATCCTATACAGTGTCTGGGCTATAGGTTGGGTATCTGGGATCAAATTGATTTCAAAATCAATTTCCCGAGGCAGTGGCACACCTGGAAGTTCTTCAGGAAACACGTCTTCGAATTCCCTGACTATAGGAACTTCAACAGGGTTAGGACTCTCCATGGTAGTATCTACCACATGGGCCAAGAATGCATAACATCCTTGCCTCATCAACTTATCAGCAACCATAGCTGACACAAGACAGGTGGGTAGAATCTTTCTCTCTCCTTGAAAGATCCATGTATTGCTTTCATCAGCAAACACAACCTGCTTGGATTCACAATCCAAGACAACCCTATACCTTTCCAAGGTATCCATCCCAAGGATTATATCAAATCCTTGCATCTCAAGTGGTATAAGATCCACTTGAATGAGATGATCAGAAAAGAAGAGGATGCAGGGAGAGCATACCTCTTGCAACATAGTAGACCCTCTTAACGAAGTCTCTAGCAACAAGCTATCTGCCCTATGACTGACCGTCATATTGCAGTTACGAATCACTCTTCGAGTGATAAAGGAGTGCGTAGCACCCAGATCAATCAAAACAGATACAATACAGAATTTAGACATATCAGAATATAAAAGTTCCATCTGACCTGCCACAACTCGTGGATTAACCACTGCATCTGGTGGGTTTATAGCATAGAACCTTGCTGTCGCCTGAGGTTGAGTTGGTGCTGAAGACTCAGCTTGGGACGCCTGTTCACGTCCTCTAGCTGCTCCTTGAGACTGCCTTCTCTGTGATTCCTGTTGATTCTGCCTCTGAGGCTGTGTCACACTGACAGGCCTAGACCTACAGTCCTTCATCAAGTGTCCCACCTTCCCACAGTTGTAGCAGCTTCTTTCCAGTTGTTGTGGTCTGGGTGGTCCTGTGACTGACATTGATGCTGAATTGCGAGTCTCTTGTAGTGGTAGGCTTCGTCCTCTACCTCTACTTGGGGACCACTGTGTCTGAGAACTAGATCTGGGTGGTGGAGGTGTAGGTGCAGAGAATCTAGGCTTCTTAAAGTCTCTAGATGAAGAACCCTGGAACTGCGGATATCTCTTATGGGTTTGTCTCTTCTCGACTACGGATTTCTCTATCCTTCGGACTGACTCAACGAAGGTAGCAAACCTCTCCCGACTCTCTAGGGCGGACACAGGAGTAGTCAAGTCGGCGTTTAAACCCTTCTCGAACCTTCTAATCCTCTCTTCTTCTGTGGAAGCCATGTGCGGATAGAATCATAGCAACTCCATGAACTTAGCTTCGTACTCGCTAATGTTCATCATGCCTTGTCTCAATCTCTCAAATTGAGAGATCTTCTCATCCAGGAATGTCTTTGGAAAGTATCTGTTGACAAATCCCTGACGAAAATCTTCCCACGAGATCTCCACTCCAGGCCTCTTCTGCTCTTCCATGGTCCACCAGTGACCAGCACTTCCTTTGAGAAGATAGACAGCATGTCTAACCTTCTCACCTTCGGGGATGTTCAAGATTCTGAAAGCTTTCTCTAACTCGGTTAACCACAGATCGACATCTGCAGGATCAGCTGTTCTAAAGTACTCGGTTGCTCCGACACGACGAAGTCGCTCGAACGTCTTACTGATACCTTGTCCTCCAGGCTGGGCAGGTGCCCTAGGTGCAGGCATGGGCATCCTGTCGGTGATGTGTGTCATGGCAGTCATAAACTGCCCGAACATGGTTTGAACAGCTGGGTTTCCCATGTCAGCTGGATCAAACTGAGGTGGCTCCATAGGTGGCTTAGGTACGGGTTGCTCTATTTCTAGTTTCCTTGCACCTTCTTGAGGTGCAACAACACTACTTTCTGCCTCGTACTCCTCCTGTGGTCCAGACATCCTTAATTATCTTCTTCTCCTAAGGAGCAGAAGACTCTATTAGATAAGAAAGAAGTACTAAGAATAGACTCGACATTATAAGTCCTATGTCTCTGTAGACTCAGCGAACCTAAAGCTCTGATAGCACTCTGAAATGACACGATTCATAAACCACGATATAAACTTAGCGGAAGCATTCAATTAATAGCGGAATATGAAAATTCATGAAAAATTAAAACTTTTCGATACAAGATCTTGAAGACATGAAACTTCTTTCATAAAAGCAAGGTAACAGTTTACATCTCTGTTAAACCACTTCTCAAGTGATTACATACAACAAAATACAAAATCTCAGATTAACAAACTCCAAGGACCTGAGAGTACAGAGACGACATAAGACTATCTAACTACATGACTTAACAGTCAGTATCTCCACCTGAGATTCACTGCTGCCCCTGGTGCTCTTGCTGTTGATACTGATCACCTGCAGACTGGTTCCTTCGTCCTCGGTGACCACCTAAAAAGTTGAAATCTACGGGGTGAGACAATTTTAAATAATTGTCCCAGCGAGAGTTATAACTCTCCGCCAGAAGCTTTATTATAGCAATCACATATCAACATAAGCAATAAAGCTTTAAGGTAATTAACATCAGATTGTTATCAAGTGGAACAACAACATTTAAGGAATATGAAGAACATGTATACTAAGCAGTGTAACCATCAATCATTGTATCTCGTAGTTCAACCTAAGCAGATATGCTACGCGATTGATTATGTTTTACAAACATTATTATGCCCTACGGAGATGAGGTATACCGCTCATACTCCAACCGATCACTATTAAGTCGCATCGGTATCATACATAGGTCATCAAACGAGCTGGATTCTTATGACCTCATCTTCCTCAGTCAGTATGAGGATCAACATGCAGGACATCTAGTGTCTCTGCTACTATAGCTTACCAGGGTACTCTGGTACTTCACTGTTAGAGTCACAGTGGCATTCTGTACTCTCTTTGCCATCGAAAGATTTCTTGTTTATCTCTCATCGATGCGGTACAAAAGAATTCCTCGGGAGATTAGTGTTATATCACCCCGGCATAAACACATAGTGAAGGATTGATAGATTAAGATACATCTACATCAATCCTACACTAGGATGTAAGGGTATTCAAATCCATATTACCCCACATACTCAAAAGTATGTGATCCAGGAGTTCCCTTAGGAAAACCTGTTTCACCATCATTTAACTCCTGACAATGATGGATCTATGATCAGGGCTCTACATGATATGATTATACTTGATTAGTTAGGTACATTTCAGTATTATTTTTATCATCATACATGTTCTCAAACATTAATCATTAGAACAGGAGCTATGAAAGTAGAATACTAAATGTATCAAGTCTAACTCTCATCAATTATCATTTCTCAATCATCTCATCACAAGTCATATGACAAACATGACCTTGATGATACTCATGGCTCTCACATCCTATCATTCTCATAAGATGCCACTTACTAGGCATCAGCATATGTCATTATTCATAAAGCTAATAACATGCTTTCAATGAATATGAAATCATAATCCTTACCTGGATATGATCATCATCATGTATAAGAACATGCATGGTTAATTCAACTGCTAATAGTAAGAAATTCATATCAAAAGTTGTACCGGTTAGGTTCCCTGATTTTCACCAATTAGGGTTTACTATTCACATTACATGTCATCATCCTAGAATTAGGGTTTACTATTCACCTCATGGTGAATTGATCTCATAATATCACCATGTATGAGGAACGTTATCATTAAAGCCCTCAGATAAGATTAAGATTCACCAATTATCATATTTAGGGTTTCCATGATCTCACATAAGTGGATCATACCTAATCTTGCATATTTGGGTACATTGAAGGTATTTTACTTGAGTTTTGAACATAAACGGTATTTTCTCTCTCCTCTCACTAGTAGATGGTGATTACACCACTCTAGATAGGTTGGGTCAAGTCATCCTTGATTAACATAAACCAAATCATCACTATCAAGTGATTAAGGTTTGATTAGAACAAGGTATCATTCAAATTAACCCCTCAAGGGCATTTTGGTAATTTACCCATTGATCATCATCATGGGTCAATTCATTAGTCACTTAGTCCCTTAATGTCTTAAGTTACCATTAGAGTTTAGATTAGATCATCATTGAACCATTTACACCTTCAAGTGATTAAGTATACATAAACTTGAAAGTCTCCAATTGGTTTATGGTTTAACCTTCAACCTTCAACCCATTTAGGTTTTAAACGACCTTGAACTCATTTAATCTCAAACGACTTTGAACACATTTGAGCCTTAAATGAGTGTGGACCCACTTGACCTTAAACGAATGTGAACCCATTTGACCTTAAATGGGTGTGAACCCGTTTGACCTTAAACGAGTGTGAACCCGTTTGGCCTTAAACGACTGTGAACTCGTTTGGCCTTAAACGAGTGTGAACCTGTTTGAGACTAAATGAGTGTCAACCTGTTTGAGCCTAAATGAGTGTCAACCTGTTTGCCCAAAGTTTGACCAAAAACCAAGTCGGTTGGATAAGGGTTGAACCCTAAATAGATCTAAAATCAGCATTTTTATCAATTCATCAACCTATTGAAATTGGACCCTCAAACCATCAAACTTCCTTAACCCTAGACCTCCAAACGATCTTGGGGTGTCACTAAACGAGTGTGAGACCGTTTGGATGAACCCCCAAATGGTTTTGAACCCGTTTGGGTCCTTCAACCCAAAACTCAACAAGATCTATACTTGAAATCAGCAATTTCAACCCGATTAGGGTTAGGGTGTTGAAGTGCCTTCAACTCTCAATTGGTTAGAAATTAGTTTATAATTCTTTGTAGAAATGAAATTCAATATATTATCAACAGACCCTCAAACGGTAATCCCTTGGTCAACCCTATCAAATGGTCTTGAGACCATTTTGATCCAAACGATCTTGCAAGATCGTTTGAGATCAAACAGGTTGAACCCGTTTGACCTTAAACAGTTTGCAACCGTTTGGACCAAAAGGGTCCAAGGTCGTTTGATAAAGTTACCTAGGAATCCACGCCCATCATTCTCAACCTCTTTTCAGGTCAGTTACACCACCGTTTTGCTTGCAAAAGTGCAAGGAAGAAGGGAGGTAGAAGAAGAACTAAGCACTAAAAGTAAGAACAAAGATATGCATAATAAAGCTAGGAGTTTAGAGTTATAAAACCCGCATTAAACGTGGTTCCTAGAGCTCCAAGCTTTCAAGATTCAAGCCTTTAATGGCGTCTTGAGCTCCACATGTCATCCAAGGTTGTTTCTTCAAGGAAAAGATGGGAATGGTCGGCTAAGACAAAGAATCTAAGTGAGTTAACCATAGAACCAACCTTTTAAGAAGAATTCCTCCATGAATTCGAGCTTGAAGATGGTTCCTACTCACCTTAGCACTAGTTGGTCGTCTCCATGAGGTCCAGATCTCTGCCTTATCTGTTTTGAGAAAGATGAGAAATGAAGAGGATAAAGGATACGTTCACTTGGTTTGCAAGGGTGAAGGCTTATATACTTCAGGCTATTTTCCACCATAAGGACCTCTAAATCATGGAATTCTCATCTAAGTCCCTACTTGTTTCTAAGGCACGCCCAAGCTATGAAACGTATGTAAATCTCATCAAAACTCTAGATTTAAGGGTAAAGAAAACCAACTTTCAACTAGAGTTCATATATGACAAGTCTCCATCCTCATACTTAGTGAATTTTATGCACAAAGATCATTTTTCTTATCTGATCACTCATTCATGTGTCCCTTTCATCATTTTTACTCTAAATGATGTCAAGAGTCATAAAAGATGTTCTAGATGGTGTATTTTATAAGTTTCACCCCACATTTGGGTAAATTGCACTTTAATCCAAATTAGGGTTTTTAAGCATAAAGATCATTCCACAAGCTGCATCTTGATGCCCAAGCTTGGGAAATCCATCTTACCTCATCATATCCACTCATATGATATATCATCATCAGAGGAACATCTTAACTTGTGAAATTTGCAAGTTAAACCCCTTAACTGGATAATTTTCACATAGGTCCCTGTATTACCACACAATACTACAATCATTGTTTAAAAGGGACATAAATGAAAATGTATGTTCCTTAGGAACTTAATTACATGCCAAAAGATAATCACAAGAGTTTAATTACATGTTTAGGCAAAACACCTAGGGTTAGTTTATAACCCAGGTCAGGGATGTTACAGAGGTATACCACTCAATTCCAACTGACCACTGCTAAGTCAAAATCAATGCCATACAAGATCTATAGGAGATCCATAATCCTAAGATCTCACCTACCTTCAGTCAATACGAGTCTACCGTAGTGACATATGAAGTCAAACTGCAAAAACACCTAGTCTACCTTGGTATATAGCTCATGAAACTAGACACCAGGGTACGAAGCCCTACCATCGAGGTACAACCATAATTGCCCTCAAGAACATCAAGTGCCCAAATCTTCAAAACATGACCACAATCGTTCTCACACCGGGGAATGACTATAGCCACCCTCCACACAACTTGGGAATAGGATGACATGGACACACACAGTCTCATGCACCCCACATACTCAATAGTATGCACTATGAGTTTCCCTTAAGAATACTCGTTTCACCATCCAACAAGTTCTAACACTGGAATGGATCTATGGCACATGGCAACTATGTGATTATGATTTCACTTGATTAGTTAAAGCCAATTGGGTATCTTTTAACTACATCAATAAAGTTACATACAAACCGTAAAAGATTTCTGCAAAGATAAAGGTAGATTGCAACTTCAGAAGATATAAACGTATAAAACATAAAGCTTATCATGTCACCACATGGTACTGTATCACTGCCATATATGAGACCATCATCATCATCATACCCCTTTTGAATACGAATCTCTTGTCACATCACACATATGATATCACCTCAATTAGGGTAATCAACCCTGTCTAAGGTCATAAGACCATTCACATTGTTCCCTGTAAGAACATCATCATCTCTCCATGCCTCATCAAGGCTCATTACCATCACCACACATGTATTACATAAGTTCAACATAACCACACATTTAAAAATCATGATTCTCATATGATGGCAAATTAGGATTACCATAGTTTAGGAGAGAGAAAGTACACTATCATCATGCTAATTACTTAATCAAGCTAAGCAACATTATTATGTACTTGAAATCAGGGTTAGGGTTCAACAATGTAATTGAATTAGGGCTTCAAATCAGCAAAGAGTAGTAAACCCTAATTATTATCATCTCCAACAATATTAGAAACAACTAGGTCTACTATCATCATTATAAAGTCAACCACATAATACAATCACAAAGTCCAAAAATCTTCATCGACCAAAGAGAAATAGGTGGCACCATCTCAACGACCGAAGATAATATCACATGTCATTGGCGACCAAAGAAAAACATCAAGCATCTTTGTCAACCAAAGAGAACTTGGCGACCGAAGAGAGTGACATCATATTCATCGATTGAAGAGATTGGTCACCTAAAAGACCACTCAAGAGGTCAGCACTTAGCGACCCACATGACACCAACATCTTGTCGATCAAATTGATCACATCCTGGGACCATCAAAAGAGAGAAAACTTCATCAACCACAAGATCAAATAGATTGATCATCACTAAGAAATTGAAAACCACCAAGGTGTAAAACACAAGGAAAAGATCAATTCTAAAACCCCAATTTTGACCATCATCAATCAAGAGAGCAAAACCATGATTATGAGAGAGAAAATCAATGTTTCCATCAACATGCATGCATCAAAACCACAATCATGAACCAAGATTTAGGTACAAGGGTTAGGGCTCATCAAAGGGGAGATATTTAGTCAAGATTACTATGAAAACACAAGCCCTAGATCAAAGATATCATATTTCAACTTATAATCTTATTTTAAGGGTAGGTTACTTGCATGCAATGTAAAATGTAACCAATAACAGTGGAGAAAGTTATATAAATCACCTCAAAGATGAAGGACAACTCCATCAAAAAGGAAGCTCCAAGAAAAGAGAGAGAAAATACTAGCTTGATCACCACCTTTGGATAAGCTAGCTCCACCTCCAATGAGAAACAAAACCCTAGGTCAAAGGGTAAGAAGGAGAGAAAAAACCCTAGGTAAAAAGGAAAAGAAGAGAAGTTCTTCTAGGTCAAATCAAGCACTACCATGGAGAACCATGAGTTCCCAAGAAGAGAAAGAAGAAGGGGGGGGGTTAAGGTAAGGAGAATGAAGATCAAAAGGAATATCACTTACCAAGGTAAAATGATCACCAAATGATCAAGAAGGAAAGGTAGCACGAAACCCTAGCTCACATGCAAGATGGATCAGCCTCTTCTCTAAGGTTGAGCTCCACCTTCTCCACCAAAACACAAGGGACGAGCTCCAAGAAAGAAGAGAGAATGAAAGGGTGCAAAGGATTTATTTGCATGCAAGGAGAGATGTTTATATAGCCAAGGATTGGAGAGAGAGAAGGGAGGTTAGGTGTCATGCTAACACATGCCATGCATCCACCAAAAATCGTCCATGCAAGAACCACCACCACTCATGCAACTAGGGTGGTAAAAACAATAAAAGATAGTGACCACACTTGGTCCAAGAAAACTCACCGACTGAAGAGTTTTCAATGACCAAACAAGATCCAAAAACATAGCGACCATTGAGAACCAAACCCTAGGGTTCCTTGGCGACCAAAGAGGGTCATGGGCTCATCGAATGCCAAGACCACTAGGCACACTCCAAAACATCATCGAATATAGAGAGCACGTTCAAAGGAAAAACTTGGATATAACTAAAAACAAGGTGATCATCAGCCAACACACATCAAGGTCAACCATCTACATAGGTCATAAAAGCAAACCCTAATTATCAACACATGATACCACCACATCAAACCAAAGTACAAAAAGGTGCCATGGAGCACTACTCTCTTCAACATGATGTTAAAACATGTGAGGAACAACACATATGTAACAAATTTCAAGAAAAACCCTAAACATGGGTAAATTACAATAATGTCCAAAACAAGCACATATATACTAACATACTCAAATAGCATCCAAACTGGACCAAAATTGAAACATAAGCTTGTCACATGTTATCAAAGCACATCATGAATTTAGATTAAGGTTTTAAGATTCTAATTATGCTAAGAAAGAAAGATCAACCAGAAAACTAGGTCCGGGGTCTTACAAAACATAAGTTAGAAATCAAAGGTACGATAAATAAAATTTTGTGTGTGGCTAATATATTGACAGTTGGAAGAAAAATATATCTTATTACCTATAAAAAAGGTGTAAAAAAGCTAGAAAACCTAGAATAGCAGGCAAACTACCTATAGAAAAAACTATATAAAAACCTAGCACACAAACACTTTGAAAGCAGGCAGGTCGCTGCTATTATTTAAAAGTAATGTGATACTATGAAAAGTATTAAAAAAATGCAGACGCATAATCAGTTACAAAAGATCATCCTTGAAATTTGTTTCATAATACCATGGATGTACTCAAAGTTTAAATAGTGAAGATAGAAGCAAAAATAATAGAATTTGAAAACATGCAAGGAGTTGTGGGCCCATAAGGATAAAAATGCATCACCTAAGGGAGTTTGTGATGTTGAATGATATGTACTCCATTAGTAAAAACCCACAAAAATCAGACATAAAGCCTGCTACTAGCAAAAAAGAACTTATTTAACACATGCTTTAAATAGGAGGACGTCAATTGAGCCATTAATAGATAGTGGTATGATCATGGTTTCTTGGAGGAACCATGCATATTCTCATCAGAGTAAACATTGATGAAGTTGATCAACCATATTAGAAATCGATCATCACTATCCAAAGGGATGTTGGAGACTTTAGGTGTTGATTTGGCCTTGAGGGTAGAAGAGAAGTAAATGAGTCCACAAAAACTAGGTGGAGTAAGTAGCAAAATAATTCTGCTATGAATTTAGGTTTTACTTTTGACAAATCTATGATTTCTTTCAATTCTATATCTCAAACAATACAAGAAAACAAGTAGATTCAATGATTTCTAAGATATTGGTCTAAATAGGCTTCCTTGTTATGAAGAATATAGATGATGTGATTATGCATTGTTATATGTGATGGTCTGTATAAAAATATGAATAAGAACTTTTAGAGAAAAATAGTTAAAGAAATTCTAATCTATATCATATGATTGTTTTCAGTAGAGTAAACATACAAACAGACCATGTAATCCCTATTTATTCTACTTTTCCCCAAGGAGAAGTTTTTAGTTCCTATGATTCAAAGACAAATGTCTCTCTTCATGGGGAAATTCATATGCAAAAAAAAAAACCAATCATAAGAACTAAGTCTCAAGTGTATAAATAATGATATGACTTGTGAACCCTTTATGCGTCTTCCCATGTCCATTGTATTTGAAACCAAATATAAGGTCATGTGAGATGAGTAATGATACATAGTATATCCTCTTTTAAGACCAAAGATGTAAGAAATCTTTGATGATAAGCTTTAATTTTATGTTAGTAATTTATATGCATCGTATAATGTTATTGATTTGATGTAATTTGGGAGGTGTATAATTGGTCTACATAGATTCAGTCTACCACAACAAGACCAAGAATCCAACCATAAGCCAATATTTAACCAGCTTGAAGGTGGAGTGTGATAGTGCCTTCAATAAGGTGTAGTCTTTTTGTAAGTGTTGTCGAAAGGAACATCTTTCTTCATTTTTATGTGACTACAAGGAACTTTTATTTTATAGTATTGATTCTAAAAATATCGATGCAAAGTACAATGATGTTTTTCTATACTACAAGCGTTCACTTTATTGTCATTATGTTGTGAGTGTGCTGAAACTTGATGAACCCCCATCCCCCAAGGTATTTGGGTTTGAATATCATATTCTTACTGGCCAAATGTATTTTCTTCTTCCAATGTGCTGCCCTAGGGGAAATCCCTTCTCACTTTGATAATGGTATTTTCTATTTCAGTAGCTAGAGGAATGCATCTGATATAATATGACAAGATGTCTATAAGGGAAGCATTTATCTGCGTAAGGTGGTCAACTTTATTTAGACTTTTAATCTCCCATGAGAATGTACAAGTTATTAATTTATCAAGGATAGGCCGCCATTCATGTATAGGGAGTCTATTAGGTGAAATATGCAAAGCAAGATAGGTTGTAGGAAAATATTTTAGCTTGCATTGAAACATACATCAATATCTCTCAATACTAGAGATATTGGCATGTATGCTCATGAGGAGAGAGTTCTTGAAATTTATCTTTAGGACACACAAATGTTAAAAAATTCCTAAAATTCTTTGATGACCACCATAATTTAGTTTGATGAAAATAATAATTTCATCAACAAATTGGATAATTTTTTTGTAGCTCGTTTACTTTAGCAAGTAATCCACTGGAGATCCTTGGTCAGAATATATAGGCCAAAATGAAAGATACAATGACAAGTAGGTATGGTGAAACAGATCACCCTGACACAAAGCAGTTGTAGTATTAAAGTATCCAAAAGTGTAACCACTTATTAACACTAGAAATTGACTAGTGTTGATTTATGTGTATATCCAATCAATCTATGCATCCAAGAAATTGTATATTTACATATAAAGGAGAATAATAAAAGGTCAATTTTTGTTGTCAAAGTCTTTTCCATATCAAGCTTCAAAATAGGTATGTTATTTAACTAACAGGAGTACATAACTTCATTTGTCATTATGTAGGAATCTTGAATATGCCTTCCTTTGAAAAAAGCAATTTTCTCTACATTCATAATGCTATCCATATAAGGCTTCATCCTTAAGATAGAAGCCTTAGAAATGGCCTTATATGTTATTTATAAGACTGATGGGTTGAAACTGGTTCATCGTCATTGAATTATCCACTTTTTATTAAGATTATATGTAATATGTTGAATAATAAGATCCCTTTATATCCCTTTATGGATATGATCAAGAATTTCATAGATTATATGTTTTATTATCGCTTTGCTATGGTGGTAAAAGGATATGTCAAAACCATCCAATCATGGAGATATATCAAAACTAAGGCTACATATTGCCTTCTTTATTTCCATCAACAAGAAGGGTATTGTAAGAATGCATGGTTGTTCACTTTTGTTCTCACAAAGAATTACCCACTTAACTAGGAAGTGTTTTGAAAGCATGCCTATATGGTTGAAAATGTTAACAAAATAAGTAATAGCACCACGAACGATATTTTTTCTATTATCTGATGTGATAAGCCAACCATAAGTAAGTGTTTAGTGTGTTTCCTTTATGTCTATTACAAGCCATGTGAAAGTATTTAATGTTGTCACCCCACTCTTTTATCCAATTTCCTTGGGTCATCGTATCCATAGTATTTGGATCCAGTAAAAGTTGTTGAATATCTCTTTTAATATGGTCTATTTGTATCTGATCTGGGGAAATAAGAATATATGTATAATGTGATAGAGCTCGTTCCCTTTATATGTTTTTATGATTGTTTCCAAAAGTAGTCATGTTTTAAGGATTTATATGTGTAAGAATATTTTCACATTGTCCAAAAAATCTCAATAGGGCTATTGTTGTCATAAGATATCCAATGATGATTTATAATGTTCTAGGATTACTTATTCTACACCACAACCTCTCAAAAAGTCTCTTGATCCCCACTAAGAGTAATTTGTCTTTAAAGTAGTGGGTATGTGAATATGAGCCTAATAAAAGATGTGCTAGAAGGATGTAAGTCATCCCAACATGGTGTGACCATGAAGCATTCTTAGGTACCCCTTAGACCAAGTAAAATATGAATCCTTTACATTTTATTCAACGAGGCTGGAAATATGAATGAAATCATTCATCTGACCCATATGGTGTTGGTGATGTTGTTGAGTGTCTATGGAGATGGACCTCTTAGTCAAGAACTTGTTGCAATTGAGGTAACTCCTTAATAGGCAAAGGAGCATTTTGTATTAATTGTCTAAGTCACCTAGATCTATAAATGTTACACTTGTATCTCATGGTAACCATTAATAATGATATTAGAGAATAAGTTGAGGACTAAGTGATGCCAAACATCATTATTTACTTCTTTTGATTGAAAATTATTGGGTTTCTCACATTTAATCACATGAACTTGTCGACTTAAGGTCTAAACTGATCAAATCTGTTGTTTTGATTGTAACTAAACCATTCCACTTGTTTGTGTCTAATGCTTCTAATAGAGTGTTTCTAGATTAGATGGACACACTCCAAATGTCTAACTTGCATACCCTAATTTGAAGAAATCAAGTCATACATGCATAATAATTAAGATTGAAGAATAGATAGTTTTCTCCTTAGACATTTGATGTAAATCACTTGTCATGATTGTATGACTTGTAATTAAGCTTATATGTACAATAGAACAATTAGAATGAATTAATATGCACTTGGGAAGGTCTTGAAGATCTCAAAATAGAAAATATAGTCGGTTGTTTTACCCTAGGGTATAACTCAACTGACAACATTGTTCACATGGCTTTCTAGAACCTTTTCTCAGATGAATTGTAACTCGACCGACCTGAAAATGGCTCGAATAGCAAGGGCTATCGACTGAATTTCTAAAAAAGTAACTCAGAAGACAGTGCTGTAGCAGCTTTGTCGACTGAGTTTCCCAAAATGTAACTGAAATGATAGTATTGTAGCAGCTCTGTCGGTCGAGTTTCCTAAAAGGTAACTCGAACCACAGTACTGTAGCAACAATTTTTTGGAGCGAAATATAGCCATTTGAGGGGTGAAAAAGGTGAAACAAGATCCGTTGGACACCCAAAAATGTCTAGAATTATCCTAAATAGTTCTAGTATCTAGGAGGCATCCTCAACTATATATAGGACCCCTTGGGCTTCATCTCATGGCTAGTCAAGCACTATGAAGGTCCCTATACTATAATTGAGAGAGATTAGCCTCCAAGAGACTCCATCCACTCTCATGAGCTTAATCACTTGTTATATACATTAGAGTGAGTAGGATATTTATAAGAGAGCTAGTCCTACATGTACATCTTTTGAGGCTCTCACATCCTCCACCTCCCAATCTCTCTTTCTACCATGAATATGAATATTCTCTCTCTCTCTCTCTTAGATAAGAGTGGTGAGGAAGAAGAAGGGAAGGAGTCCCATGGTGAAAATATTCTCCTTGGTGAAGATGAAGTGAAAGGCAGAAGTTTCAAGTCAAAAGTGGGTAAACCCTTGAAGGTGAAAAAAGTTATTGCAAGAGTGGGTAAGTCCTTGGAGTAGTTTGAAGACTTATTGCAAGAGTAGGTAAGTCCTTGGTAAGGTGTAAGACTCTTGGTCATGGATGGGTGAGTCCTTTGTAGTGGCTATTGGCTCCTTGATCCAAAAAGGAATGCTAGTTTAACCCTTGAGCTAGAAAAGGGTGGTCATGTGTTATAACTCTCATAATGGAATGTAAGGAGTGAGACATGGTTGAATATCCTAAAGAGTGACCCATCTAGGTAGTGGATGTACATCTCCTAGTTTGGAGGTTGGAACCACTACAAATAACTTGTGTTATTTGGTGCTTGTTCAGCCTCTCTCTCCCTTTCTATGCATGTTTAGTTGCACTCAAATTTCATATATAAAATATTAACTTGGAATATATCTTGAAGGTTTAATGAATTTTGTTTAAGTGGTTTTAGCTCTATTCACCACCCTCTAGAATGCATTATAGATTTGACAAAACTCACTCTGCATACAGATATAAAATTGGTTTCCTTTGTCTAACTTCAAACATAATGATACATAATAAAGTACTTATAGTAAATCTAAGTTATTTACACATACACAAGTTTTGGTAATTAGATACATATTCTGAAAATAAAGAAAGAATATTACTCATTATCATTTACAACTCTAATCATTTTATAAAAGGACCTAGAATGATAAGTACCTAGTGAACTCAACTAGTCTAATACATAACTCTTGTGACATATCTTTTTTGATGCATATATATCCACTTCCTAGGTTTTCACTAATCAATTTATGAGTAAAGGGGCTAGCTACTCGCTTGATGAATTATAACTTAAAATAAAAATAAAATGCACATAATCATATATATTGATATTTTAGATGTTGTTTCACTACCGCCATTTGAGGCTATGCACATAATCATATTTTTTAGATGTTGTTTCACTACCGCCAGGCCTTATGAGGCTACCATGTTGCATATGAGGAGTTTGTAATGGTGTTAAGATTCCAGATTTACCATAAGACTTATAGGGTAAATCACACAATAGTGGGTTTTTCTTGGATGGTGTAAATCAAATAAGTTCAAAGGCAAATTAGTAAACAAGAAAAATAGTTTTATTAGTTCTATTTAGATAATTAGTATAGCAGTTAGTTCAATAGCTAAGGCAAGTCAAGGCAGATTTATTGCAAGATAAAAAAGAGAACAAGGAGGACAAATTTAGAATCTTGTTTATTATTAGCAATGTATGTTATAGAATTACTTGCACATACTTATATAGTTAGTTCTCTAAATTACTTTTCTATTCTTCTTTTTCATTCTCATGATCTAAAATATCAATATATATATATATATATTTTTTTATCAAAAAAAAAAATATTGATATTTTAGATCATGAGAATGAAAAAGAAGAATAGAAAAGTAATTTAGAGAACTAACTATATAAGTATGTGCAAGTAATTCTATAACATACATTGCTAATAATAAACAAGATTCTAAATTTGTCCTCCTTGTTCTCTTTTTTATCTTGCATTAAATCTGCCTTGACTTGCCTTAGCTATTGAACTAACTGCTATACTAATTATCTAAATAGAACTAATAAAGCTATTTTTCTTGTTTACTAATTTGCCTTTGAACTTATTTGATTTACACCATCCAAGAAAAACCCACTATTGTGTGATTTACCCTATAAGTCTTATGGTAAATCTGGAATCTTAACACCATTACAAACTCCTCATATGCAACATGGTAGCCTCATAAGGCCTGGCGGTAGTGAAACAACATCTAAAAAATTGTTGTACCATGTCCTAGTTATTCAAGAGGGTGATTCTAGGATAAAAGGACTCCAACTCCACATAAAGAAGTTCCATAATGGTTAAAATACAAAATAACTATCAAAAGTAGTAGGTCCATAAGGGTTATATACTCCAATTATAATTGTCTTAGGTACCACTAGGATCATTGGTTGTTTTTGTATATCTTATTGAGATAAAATAGTACCCTTGGGAGCTCTTCTTATTGTTGTGTACTCTGCTAAACTAAAGTACCATCAAGAACTAGTTAGCTGGTGTTAGGTACTTTCTATCCCTATTGATGGACTGTTTCTTTATATATTTTATAACTCATTGCCCATTTTACCCTTTCTAAAATAGACCACTAGGGGTGGTTTCCACACTATTCAGGGCGTCTAATACTAACACTAGTACATACACCATCTATAGTGTCCGTTAAATTAGACCTACAACATCAATTTTGTAATGACACCTAACTGGGCGACATTATAACTAAGGACCCACTGTGTCGATTTCTAGGGTAAGTTAAAATCGATGACGGAGAGGCAGTGTTGGTTCCTATGAAAATAGAAACTAGTGAGGTATAGAGATATCAACAACACTTATAAGATTGTTCTAGGATTATAGTCATTGGTTCAACAGAAAGGAACTGACGACACATATCTGTGTTGTTAGTTTGATGCAAAGGAACCAATGACATAGAGTGAATCATAATCGTAAATTTGTCTAAAGTAAGTGAAATTGTACTTCCTTATTAGTTAAAATTTTAACTAATATGGACAATTGTTCATTAGTTTTGATAGAAAACTGGCGACGATATATATATCATCGATTTCTTTGAAGCAAATGACATCGAGTATATGATTTTTATATAGTAGGTCCACAATCATGTTGCCGGATTGATCAATAGGATATAGAACCTACAATTTATTAGAATTACATGTTCAATCTTGTGTTCATCTTAACAACATGCCAGTATTCCTACAAAACCAGTATAAAACATGGATACGAGTGTCGACATCCACATAATTCATTTACTCACATGCATTTTCATTCTCATTGAAACTTAATTCCATTCTCTTTCACATACACAGTTTAGGAAACACACATGTAATTCCATACTCTAATTCCATTATCATCACATGCACAAATGCATTCTCATTATATTCATCCCTCTTCACATTCATTCACACACATCATATATTCACACATCAATCACATATGCACTAACAATTCACTTGCATCAAATTTAAATTTGCAAAAAGTCATAACCATCACATGTATATATAATAATGACATCAAAAGTTTAGAAAACTCATATTTGATCCCAATCAAATACAAAATTGACTTCCTTAACAAAAGGATCTGGCCATACATATCATATCTCATCCATCTTTTCTTTTGTATATGGCTCTATCGTGTCGAACAACTACAAAGAAAATGACATAATTTAAGGGTTTGGTTTGATTTCTTATATTATTAGGTGAGACTATATACTTATGATGATGTAGATTATATAGATTACCTTTATAAACAATGGATATCTAGTGCCGCATGTTTGCACACCTGTCTAAGTCTAGTTAATCCAAAACATATGTTAATTAAGTAATACATTGAATTCATCTGACTAATCATAACAATATATTTTAAAGGAGGCTTAATACCTTGAATTCATTGGTTTGTCTTAAAACAACAAACACTCCTGACACATTCTTATCAAGATAGATCTATTACTCGGTGACATGCTTCTTCTTCTTCTTGGTAATTATGTATTCTCTAGTCAGATTTGTCTTATAATTCCACAATGTCCTCCCACAATGCTGAAACACATGTTTATGATGCAGTTTTTCATCAAGGTCAAAGATGCTCTACAAAGGTTCATATACTTAATAATTTTTTTAAATAGAATCGTGAATAAATTTAAAAAATAGAATATCTCATAGCTATGTCCTTCCATATGAGGTCTTTAACGACAAGATCAACTTTATGCCAAGATTCTATTGTTATTTCCACTTTACTACAAACAATAACCCATAAATATTGTATGAAAGAACTATGATTCTTCCCAATAGAATTTCCTATTACATCAAAGTCAATGTCAAACTTAAACCTTTGTCCCTTTGTTATACTAATTTTTTCATCAAAGTGATGCCTCTTTTACGTTCATGATCACATTGCTCCTCAGCAGATCCAACAAGATCCTCAGGCTGCACATACTTAGGCTGCTCATCCTAAAATTGTTAAGAAACACATATTAATGATGGAAAAATGTAACATATATAACTGTGATAGAGAATGTAAAATGCACATATATGTCACAAAATAATACATCTTACAGGACACCCATCCTCACTTTGCACATCATCATGGTGCTCATCCTCACGGTCAGACGCCATTTAAAATGTCATGTGAAAAATAGTCAAATAATAAAATATAAGTGATAAAGAATGTAAAACACACATGTAGCATATGAAACATATGTAACTGTAAAAACAAATGTAAAATGCACATCTAAAATATAAGAAGTAAAATACATGCCTCTTGTATAGGTTGGATCGTTGATCAATTAATATTCCTTTTGTGCGATCTTCACACATATATTCATTAGTGTTAGCTTCAACATTTACAATTGGCAAGCCAACCAATTAATAAATCAGAGTCATCATACTTGTCATAGTACTATTCTTCATCTATATGATCTGCAATGAACTACCTTTTTCCATGAAGAACGACATACCATTTTTCATTTGCATGATCATCAATATATAATACTTGTCTTTCCTGTGATGTCATTGTGTATGGTTCATCCTTCTCGCCAATCTTTTCAAAACTTTGTAATGTGAAATCCAATTCATCCACTACAACTCCTTTTTTGTTATCAACCCAATTACACCTAAAGATGGTAACTCTAAAATCTACATAGTCAAACTCCCATATGTCTTCAATGACATCACAATAAGACATTTTAGCTTCACATGGACTCTTATCCTTCACACTAGAAAAATACAATGAAGATGCTTGAAGGGTGGCCCCACTATTTTGGATGACACATTTATCATCTTCATGTTTTGTGTAAGATAAAAATCTATTTATGTCAAATCCTTCATAATATATAACATTCATTTTTGGTTTAAAGGTGAGCCATTTAATATTTTCAGCAACATTAGTTGGTATTTGAGATAGTTGATGGAAGACTTTATCTTCAAACCACCTAATAAATGTCCTATTATGCTCTCTAGCAAGCCACATTGAACTGAATAAAGGATATTTTGTCTTGATAAAATTGGTATGTTTGGTGATATAAATACCCACTTCGTCAATGTTGTGTAAAACATACAAGTGTGCTAGTTCCCACAACTCATGAGTAATTACTCTCACTCATGCTCCTAAAGTCTCTTTGCCAATATAAGCATCGATATTCTTTGCATTGACAGGAGATTCATTACAACTCAGAAAGTCATTGCAAAAGTCCACAACCTCCCTAGCCACATAACCCTCAACAATACTCCTTTTGGGTCAATAACAATTTTGAACATCACCTTTAAAAATACTCATGTATTATTCATAAGGATATATCCAATGCAAGAAAATTGGACTCAACATTTTCACTTCCCTAGTTAAATGGACAACAAGATGTACCATGATATCAAAGAATGAAGGAGAAATACATCTCAGGCTGGCCCAAGTAACAACCACCTCTCTTTGCAACTTATTAAGTTTCTCAAGATCAATAACTTTGCTGCATAGAGTGTTGTAGAAGAAATAAAGCCCGGTGGTTGCAAACCTTACACACTATGACAATATAGATGGAATAGACATGGGCAATATTTTCTACATTAGAGTGTGAGACCCATGAGATTTAAGAATTATAAACTTCAGATCCTTCATTAATACTAATCTACAAATATTGGAAGAGTATCCTTGAGATACCTTAACATTAAGCAAACCGTCACAAGAAGTTATGTTCTCTTATCTAGACAATGTGTAACAAGCATGAGGTAAATATATTTTTCGATCACTACTAACTTCTATTATTGGTTCTTTCCTTATACCAATTTCACATAGATCCATTCTAGATTTGAGTCCATCTTTAGTCTTACCTAGTATATTCAAAAAAGTACAAATGATGCTATCACAAACATTTTTCTCAACATGCATGACATGAATACAATGCCTTACTGCCAAAAAATTCCAATAAGGAAGATCCCATACTATTGACCTCTTTTTAAATAATGATTTGTCACTCCATGGGGGAATAGTACATTGTGATCTCTTTCCAAATGCATTGACAAAGTCTTTTACTCTTTCATAAGCCTCCTCCACTTATACATGTTTAGGGGCACTCCAACCCTTAGTTGAGCCATTGAATGCTTTGTGCAACATTCTGTGAGGATGCACTTTTGGAAGAAACCTTTGATGACAAAGATATACATTCTTGCTCTCATGTTTTAGTTGTATTTAATCAATGTTCTCCTCAAATATAGATCATGCTTTGGATCCTTTCTAGTTGTATCCAAAAAAATTCCCATATGCTTGAAAGTCATTAATAGTGCAAAACAACATAGCATGCAGACAAAATGTCTCTCTACGTGAAGCATTATAGGTCATCACACCCTCTCCCTAGAGTTTCTTTAAGTCATTAATCAGAGGTTCAAGAAAACATCAACATCATTTCCAGGTTGTTCGTGACCCAATATCAACAAGGTTAGCATGACAAACTTATTTTTCATACACAATCGGGGAGGAAGATTGTATATAATAATCATAATATGGAAAGTGTTATGTTGGCTTCTTAATGTTCCATATGAATTCATCTCAGTGGTACAATAAATCAATTTTCTTCCATTGTGGGGAATCTGACACATGTCATAAGATGCCATCATTGTTTTCATTTACTACTGCTTGACAAGATAAATTGTACGCATCCATGGTATTAGCAAACATGCATTGAGACTGTAATGACCCCGCCTTACAGTAACCCCCAATTAAGGGAGACCGAAAGGTCGGTGCCGTTATCTGATTTTCTGGATCAAGGTTCAACAATTAATTAGTAACAATTATTAAATTCTACTAGACTATACTAAAAAGCTGTAATAAATAAAATTTTGCATACCTTTGAAAAATTGGGATTTCTAAAATGCTATCCAGAACTGGAACTAGTCTAACTAATCCTCCTTGAACTTTAATTTGTGTATTTCACAATATGACGACTTACTGTTTGTCATTTTGGTTTTGTACCTAAAACGCTGGCAAACAAAACGTCGGTCAACCAAAGCTGGTATGTGGGGGAAACACTAATCATGCAATTATTCGTAACAATGTATTGCAATCAATTACAGTTTAACAAACAATTTTACGTTTTAAATATAATTGCGCGATCCATGTGTACCCTATCCCCTGCGCTATCCCTACAGTGGACTTGGACACTACCACCCTTAAGGTAGATCCCCATTATACCCCTCATGATTTCACCTAACAGGTGAATCAGTTTCTAGGACTGAGTCACATGGCACTACCCATAGATAGCCCACTAGAGTCTCATGGCACTACACATGTGTAGCCCAGTTTCTAACTCATGACAACCTAGACCTTACTCTAGGTTATCCTTTTTAGCCCTTGCATAGCCACAGGGGTGGACCCGGATCTAGCCAGTTATATATGTATAATCATAGTGATAATCATAGTCACTCTATATTTGCATGAAATAAAAGCATCCAATAGTTTATTTCAGCCATGAGGGAAACGTCGATAAAATCCTCAGAAAACTAGTTGGGATAATCATAAGCGTAACCACATACCTGTTATGCAGATTCAGATACAGAAATAACTTTATAGAGAGGGAAAATCCAATCAATCAAGCAAATTGCACAGAAACCTTAAAATAAACATTCCAACTACATTTTATCAAAACTTATCCAATTTCTTCTTATTCCTTAGGGTTTCTATTCCAATTTTAGGGTTTCCTTGGAAATTAGGGTTTTGCCTTCATTCTTAATTATTATGAACCCTAATTCATCAAATCCACTTAAAACCATTAAATCCTCTCCTTTTAATATTCCTAACAGTTTTAGGATCATTATTTAGCAATTTAATTCCTTAATCTAAAATAACATGGTTTTCTTCTTCTTTTACCCTAAATTAGGGTTTTCATGTACATTATCTTTCATTTATAGAAATAAACCCTAAATTAACCATATTTGTACTCAAAACGGATGAAAACTCCATGTTATCAATTAACAGGTTGATAATCCTCAATTTAACCTATTAAGTTACAAAGAATCACTCTTTATGTACAATTAGGGTTTCTAATTAACTTGTAATGCATTTTTCTAACAAAATAAGGCACTTTTGCAAAAATAACTAGAATCAGGTTCTCCAATCATTTTTATCAGGTTCCTTGCATTTTTCTACCCAATTTTCATACATAAAGTTTCTTCATATGAGGTTCCTAGCTATTACTATGATTTTAGCAAAGAAAAGTAATTTTCTTGATTATTTGGCAGAGAGAAAGATTTACCGAAATTCTTGGATCATTGGATCGATGCGCCTATGGACCTCCTTTGAATTTGATGCTCCACGTCAAATGCCCCCACTGACCCTGATGCGCCCGCACCCCCAAGGCCCGGTCCGTTGGATCTCCTTGGTCCACAATGGACCCTCGATCAAACGCCTCGTGTTGACCCGCTCCACTTACCCCAACAAGTCAGGCTCGCTGCTCAGGAGGCGTTGGATCTCACGCGGGGACACTATGGTCCTTGATCATGTGGCTACTGCTCGTCTCCTTCTCCTTTCTTTGTTCTTCAGAATGCGATGGTGCCGCGGAGGCGACCTCACCTGAGCACGAGCAATTGAGAGAGGGAGAGGGTGCTAGGGTTTAGAAATCTACCGCCAAAGATCATGAGGGTGAGAGCAACCACCCGAGGGCCTATTTATAGTCTATGGGGGTCTCTAACTAGGGTTTCTTAACCCCACCATCCACTGCTTCCTTGCCCCATTGGGTGTTTCTCGAAGACACGATAAAACCCCATCAAAATAGGGTCTGGAAGGTTCTTATCCTCAAGCCGAAGTCATTGGGACACCTTCCAAACTTGCTCATGCGCTGGATCGATTGGGAAATGGAGGGGAAAATCCCCCCTGATCAAGCTATAGTCTGCGTCCTCTCTGGGAATCTAGACGATGAGCCAGGTTGGTTGGATTGAGATCCAACGACCACTATCAACCGCGCTTAAATGAAAAGGGAAAGATTTCCCAAATTCTCAAGGAAAATCCTATTTTGAAGATAATCTTGAAAAATCGATAACTCCCAACTCTTAACTCCTTTTTGCCTCAAATATTAATGGAACCTCTTTTATGATTTTATCTTTCATCCTGAAAAAATTGGGATCATTATCTTAATGAAACGGTTCCTTTTCTTTAGTTGCAAAAAAACCCTTTTATTCACATTTTCCTCATATTCTTTATTTCCCTTGCTATTATATAATTATCCTGAGTTCCTTGAACCCCAAGGAACCTTTATAACTCGAAATTCTATTTTGGGAAAATACATTTTAGCCTTTTAATCACCCTTTGTTCATTTTCTTATATATCCCATTATCCCATTGAATTCCTTTTTCATTTCTTTTTCTTTTCTTTCAATTGGGCTTAATGGCCAATAAGGCCCATCAAGAAAGCATGCAAGGCTATCATACACGAAATTCATTCAAATCAAACCATGAAATCAAACATTGATCTTATTTATCTTTTAAAGGAGATTCACAAATCTCACTACATGTTTTGGAAAATGAGGTTATAACATCCTCCCTTCCTTATAGGATTTTGCCCTCAAAATTCAACAATCAAATAAACAAATCAGGATATGCTTTTTCCATGTCCGTCTTCAGCTCCCATGTGGCCTCATCCTCCCCATGGTGCTTCCAAAGAACCTTTACCATCTCTATATTCTTATTTCTGAGTTCTTTTACCTTGGTATCTAGAATCCGCAAAGGCAACTTAGGATAAGTTAGTTTTCCTTGAAGCTCTATAGGTTCAATGCTTAGCACATGGCTTGGATCTTGCACATATCGCTTCATATTAGACACATGAAACACATCATGCATCATACTGTATTGAGGGGGTAACGCCAAATGATATGCGACTTCACCAATCCGTTCTAACACTTCAAATAGACCCACGTATCAGGGACTCAACTTTCCTCCATTCTTAGCTATAGCTCGGAGCGGTCGGATTTTTAGAAAAACATGTTCTCCCATAGCGAAATGCACATCAGTCCGCTTCGCATCAGCATACGACTTCTGTTGGTCTTGGGCTCTCTTTAGCCTTTGCCTGATCAAAGCGACTTTATCAGCATACACTTGGAGTTCATCTCACCTCAATAAGGTCCTTTCACCAACATCATCCCAGTGAAGTGGCGACTGACACGGTCTCCCATATAGAGCTTCGTATGGAGGCATCCCGATACTGGCTTGGTAACTGTTGTTGTAAGAAAACTCGGCTAAAGGTAGGTACTGCTCCCATGATCCACCCCAATCGAGCACACAAGCTCTCAGTAGATCTTCTAAGGTCTGAATTGTCCTTTCTGACTGACCATTTGTCTGGGGGTGATAAGCGGTACTGAACTTCAACCTTATACCTAGTTCCTCTTGAGCCTGCTTCCACAACATGGAAGTAAACTTTGGGTCTCTGTCCGAGATGATGGAACTGGGTACGCCATGCAAGCACACTATCTCTCTAATATATAACTCAGCTAAATCTGACACCTTGGCAGTGGTCTTTAGGGCAAGAAAGTGTGCTGACTTAGTAAGGCGATCTACCACAACCCATATCGCATCATGACCTCTCTTGGTCCGGGGTAGACCCACCACAAAATCCATGGTGATCTGCTCCCATTTCCACTCTAGAATCTCTATAGATTGTAAAAGTCTGCCGGGTCGTTGGTGTTCAGCCTTCACCATTTGGCACGTAAGACAACTGGCTACATAAGCTGCAATGTCTCTCTTCATTCCTGGCCACCAGAAAAACCTATGTATGTCCTTAAACATCTTCGTAGTCTCTAGGTGCACAGTGTATTTAGAACCATGAGCCTCTTGTAGGATACATTCCTTCAATAGTGAATCTTTAGGAACCCATATGTGATTCTCAAATCGGATTCCTCCATCTATTCCCAATGAAAGATGGGTCTGAGGCTTCTGCATCAAGCCTTTCATCTTATCAAGTCCTCCACTGGCCAACTGTGCTGCGACAATCTCACTCAACAATTCAGATTATATTTGGATGTTGGCCAATCGAACTCGATCATCTAACGGTTGAGGTGACCATTCCACCAGCTCTTCTAAGCTCTTCCAATGTCTGGACAACACAGCTGCACACCTTAGCTGTTTCCGACTTAAAGCATCAGCTATGACGTTCACCTTTCTCATATGATAGGCAATGGTGAAGTCATAATCCTTCATATACTCCATCCATCGTCGTTGTCGTAGGTTCAAGTCTTTTTGCGTTAGAAGATACTTTAGGCTCTTATGGTCTGTGAAGATTTCAAAAGTAGCACCATAAAGGTAATGCTGCCAAATCTTCAGGGCATGGATGATAGCAGCTAACTCCAGGTCATGTGTCAGGTAATTCACCTCATTGGGCTTGAGTTGTCGGGAGGCATATGCAACCACATGCCGATTCTATTCCAACACACAGCCAAGTCCCATCTTTGATGCATCAGTGAAAATCATGAAACCCTCATTGCCTGATGGTAGAGTCAAAACTGGTGCAGTGGTCAGCTTCTCTTTCAGCTCCTGGAAATGAGCCTCACAAACATCGGACCACACAAACTTCACATCTTTATGAGTCAACGTAGTCAAAGGCAAGGCGGTCTTTGAGAAATCCGCGATGAAGTGCCAATAATATCCTGCTAACCCCAAGAAGCTTCGAATCTTAGAGGGGTTCTTTGGTGCTGGCCAGTCTTGAACCGCTGACACTTTAGCTGAATCTATGGCGATCGTTCCTCCTGAGATGATGTGTCCAAGGAACATGACTCAGTCTATCCAAAACTCGCATTTAGAGAACTTCCCATAGAACTTCTACTTTCTTAAGATATCAAGGACTTTACTTAGGTGGTCTCGGTGTTGATCTAAGTTATCTGAATAAACCAGTATGTCATCTATGAACACTATGACAAATGAGTCAAGGAAGGGTTGAAACACACTGTTCATAAGGTTCATGAACACACTAGGTGCATTGGACAACCCAAAAGGCATAACCACAAACTCATAATTGCCATTCCGGGTTCTAAAAGCTATTTTCTGGATATCCTCACTCTTGACCCTCAACTGGTGGTAACCCGATCTCAAGTCGATCTTGGAAAAGACTCGAGCTGACTTCAACTGGTCAAACAAGTCATCTATCCGGGGTAAAGGGTATTTGTTCTTAATGGTAGCTGGGTTGATCATCTGGTAGTCTATGCACATTCAGAGCGAACCAGCCTTTTTCTTTACAAAGAGAACCGGTGCTCCCCATGGTGACATGCTAGGGCAGATAAAACCCTTGTCTAGCAATTCCTGCAATTGCTTCTTTAACGCAAGCAACTCAGCAGGGGCCATTCTATAAGGTGCTCGGGAAATAGGGTTTGTACCAGGAGCTAACTCGATGGAGAAATCTACCTCTCTTTCGGGAGGAATCCCAGGTAGTTCATCCGGGAAAACATCTACATAGCTTCAGACTACCTCTATCTCCTCTAAGGGTTGCACCTTGGGTTCTGGCTTGGTGACTACTGCTAAGAAAGCTTGACATCCTTTACTCATCATCTTCTCTGCCTTCAAGACTGACACATACAGGCTGGTGGTGGCATCCTTCCTACCCCTAATGACAAAAGGTGGGTGACCTGGTCTTTTAATGATCACTTTCTTCTCCCTACAGTCAATGTTGGCCCTATAAGTATAAAGCCAATCCATGCCAATGATCACATCAAAATCATTCATGTCAAGATGGATAAAATCTATAGGAAACTCATGATCTCAATATTTCACAGGTATCACCGGAGTTTTCAAAAGGGAAGTAAAGATTCAACCACTCAGGGTTGTAACATCTAGGACATACCCTAAATCCTTGATATCCAAACAAAGCATAGTTGCAAGATTTCTCAAAATGAAAGTATTAGTAGATCTGGAGTCAAAAAAAGCTTTTACATTATGTCCCATGACTTCAAGCATGCCTACATTATTGTTCACCATGCATTAGACCATTACATGCTTAACTTAAAACATAAAAGAAAACTCTAAGGGTTATTACCCTCGATCAACCGATTGACATTAACTTGAGCCTCCTCATTATCAATGGCAAACACCCGAGCTTGTCTTCTCTCTCCTGTAGGTGGGGCTGCTACAGGTGGGGCTGCCACTTGTCCTGGTCCTCTGGGACCTGGCATAGGATAGACAGATTGCAGATGTCCTTCTTGGTGGCATCGAAAGCATGTCTTCTTCTTGTAGTGGCATTCACCGGCGTGCCCCTTTCCGCAGGTGCGGCAAGGAGGTCGATTGTTCTCTTTACGGGGTTTCCCTTTTCTTCCATGTTTTCCTTTAGCTTGATGATGTCCTTGACCCTTCTTGTGGTTGTTTCTCGGGCCTTGGGCTCCTTCAGTGAAACCCAAGTACCCCTTGGGTGGAAACTGGGCAGGCATCACAGTCCTCTCCATGTCTAAAGCAGTGTTGTAGGCTTCGGCGAAAGTTTTAGGCTTGCTTGCCATCACATGGGGCCTGATGGCAGGGTGAAGACGCTCTATGAAGTGGTCCACCCTTCTTTCCTCATCCATCTTGTACCCAAAACGCTCCAAGATTCAAAATTTGTGCCCGAAGTCTGCCATAGAAGTGTTTCCTTGGGTCATGTTGGTGAACTCCCTTTCCTTTTCCTTCTTAGCTGAGACTGGGATGAATCTGGCGGTGAAGATCGTCTTGAAGTCAGCCCAGGCCATGGGTTCCTCTATCAAATCTCGGCTGGTGATGTGGGTCTCCCACCATATCTTGACTGCTCCTTCCAGGAGATGAGCATCAAAGAGGACCTTCTTGCTCGGCTGAACTTCAAGCATGCAGAATCCATTCTCGACTGCAAGCAGCCAAGCTTCCGCTTTATCGACTACCTCTGTCTTGTCCTCTCCTTAGAACTTCTCGATATTCAACTTGACGAAGTCTAGGATAGTAGCTCCTAGTCGAGGACGAACCGGAAGGGGCTCACCATTCTCAGCTCTGGATAGGTCTCGGAGGGCCAACGCATTGATGGCCTTAGTCAACTTCTTCTTTTGCTCCATCCACAAGGCTTTAGGGGTGTGGATCATCATGGTCAGTTATGGACCTCCAGCTCGATCTTCTTCCATCTGGTCTACTTCCTCATACACATGTTGCTCTTCATACCCTTGGTCCTTCTCTTGATCAAGGTTGCCGAAGGGTATCAGGTCAGGGTTAGGGACCTCATGAGTGGTCTCTTCAGGCCTCTTTCTCTTCTTAGAGGATTCACCATCATGGTTCTTCTTCCTCTTCTCTAAAGACCCCTTTCCTTTGCGGGGAGGCCAAGCACTCCTAGCTGGGTTCCCAGTACCCTGAGGGATAGCAACTGTCTTTGTACGAGCCATCTACATAAGCATAACAAACAGACCTTTAGTTTATCATTAAACTAATTATACTTATGTCAGTGATGTCTCATTACGTATCTTTTATTAATTTGATGGAGGATTCCTTAATCCTTAACATACTTGCCCATACCACATGCGGGTGAGGAAGAGAGAGAAAACCCTAACTTTTAAAGTCCTTAATAGAATATGTGATGAGAAGGGATGAATAAGATGAGAGAGTCCTAAGGTATCTTATTTCGATTCAGATCCTAGGACATCGGCCAGGCAGTAACACAATTCGGGAGTCCTCGTATTCTGACTAGCGGTGCGGAGGAAAATTTTGCCAGCCCCCCGAAGTGATCCTTTTCTAGACACCTCAGTCTTTCGGAAAATCCTCTAATAACTCCCTTGGGTTCTACAAAGTTTGTAAAATTTAATAATTATTAACAATTAAGTGGAGAACCTTGGCTCTGATACCAAATGTAACGACCCCACCTTCCAGTAACCCCCAATTAAGGGAGACCGAAAGGTCGGTGCCGTTATCCGATTTTTCGGATCAAGGTTCAACAATTAATTGGTAACAATTATTAAATTCTACTAGACTATACTGAAAAGCTGTAATAAATAAAATTTTGCATACCTTTGAAAAATTGGGATTTCTAAAATGCTATCCAGAACTGGAACTAGTCTAACTAATCCTCCTTGAACTTTAATTTGTGTATTTCACAATATGACGACTTATGTTTGTCATTTTGGTTTTGTACCTAAACACCGACAAACAAAACGTCGGTCAGCCAAAGCTAGTATGTGGGGGAAACACTAATCATGCAATTATTCGTAACAATGTATTGCAATCAATTTACAGTTTAATAAACAATTTTACGTTTTAAATATAACTGTGCGATCCATGTGTACCCTATCCCGTGCGCTGTCCCTGCAGTGGACTTGGACACTACCACCCTTAAGGTATATCCCCATTATACCCCTCATGATTTCACCTAATAGGTGAATCAGTTTCTAGGGCTGAGTCACATGGCACTACCCGTAGATAGCCCACTCCTTAACTCATGGCAAGCTAAGAGTCTCATGGCACTACACATGTGTAGCCCAGTTTCTAACTCATGACAGCCTAGACCTTACTCTAGGTTATCCTTTTTAGCCCTTGCATAGCCACAGGGGTGGACCCGGATCTAGCCAGTTATATATGTATAATCATAGTGATAATCATAGTCACTCTATATTTGCATGAAATAAAAGCATCCAACAGTTTATTTCAGCCATGAGGGAAACGTCGATAAAATCCTCGAAAAACTAGTCGGGATAATCACAAGCGTAACCACATACCTGTTATGCAGATTTGGATACAAAAATAACTTTGTAGAGAGAGAAAATCCAATCAATCAAGCAAATTGCATAGAAACCCTGAAATAAACATTCCAACTACATTTTATCAAAACTTATCCAATTCCTTCTTATTCCTTAGGGTTTCCTTGGAAATTAGGGTTTTGCCTTCATTCTTAATTATTATGAACCCTAATTCATCAAATACACTTAAAACCTTTCTATCCTCTCCTTTTAATATTCCTAACAATTTTAGGATCATTATTTAGCCATTTACTTCCTTAATCTAAAATAACATGGGTTTCTTCTTCTTTTACCCTAAATTAGGGTTTTCATGTACATTATCTTTCATTTATAGACATAAATTCTAAATTAACCATCTTTGTACTCAAAATGGATGAAAACTCCATGTTATCAATTAACAGGTTGATAATCCTCAATTTAACCTATTAAGTTACAAAGAATCACTCTTTATGTACAATTAGGGTTTCTAATTAACTTGTAATGCATTTTTCTAACAAAACAAGGCACTTTTGCAAAACGAACTAGAATCAGGTTCTCCAATCATTTTTATCAGGTTCCTTGCATTTTTATACCCAACTTTCATATATAAAGTTTCTTCATATGAGGTTCCTAGCTATTACTATGATTTTAGCAAGGAAAAGCAATTTTCTCGATTATTTGGCAGAGAGAAAGATTTACCGAAATTCTTAGATCGTTGGATCGATGCGCCTATGTACCTCATTTGAATCTGACACTCTGCATCAAATGCCCCCACTGACCCTGATGCATGCACCCCCCAAGGCCCGGTCTGTTGGATCTCCTTGGTCCACGATGGACCCTCGATCAAACGCCTCATGTTGACCCGCTCCACTTACCCCAGCAAGTCAGGCTCGCTGCTCAGGAGGCATTGGATCTCGTGCGGGGACATTGTGGTCCTTGATCCTGTAGCCACTACTCATCTCCTTCTCCTTTCTTTGTTCTTTAGAATGCGGCGGCGCCGCGGCGGCGACCTCGCCTGAGCACGAGCAATCGAGAGAGGGAGAGGGTGCTAGGGTTTAGGAATCTGCCGCCAAAGATCGTGAGGGTGAGAGCAACCACCCGAGGGTCTATTTATAGGCTATGGGGGTCTCTAACTAGGGTTTCTTAACCCCGCCATCCATTGGTTCCTTGCCCAATTGGGCGTTTCTCGAAGACACGATAAAAACCCATCAAAATAGGGTCTGGAAGGTTCGTATCCTCAAGTCGAAGTCGTTGGGACACCTTCCAAGCACACTCATGCGATGGATTGATTGGGAAACGGAGGGGAAAATCCCCCCTGATTGAGCTACAGTCTGCGTCCCTCTAGGACTCGAGATGATGATCCAGGTTGGTTGGATCGAGATCCAACAGCCACTATCAACTGCGCTTAAACGAAAAGGGAAATATTTCCCAAATTATCAAGGAAAATCCTATTTTGAAGATAATCTTGAAAAATCGATAACTCCCAACTCTTAACTCCTTTTTGCCTCAAATTTTAAGGGAACCTATTTTATGATTTTATCTTTCATTCTGCAAAAATTGGGATCATTATCTTAATTAAACGGTTCCTTTTTTTTAGTTGCAAGAAAACACCCTTTTATTCATATTTTCCTCATATTCTTTATTTCCCTTGCTATTATATAATTATCCCGAGTTCCTTGAACCCCAAGGAACCTTTATAACTCGAAATTATATTTTTGGGAAAATATCTTTTAACCTTTTAATCATCCTTTATTCATTTTCTTATATATCCCATTATCCCATTGAATTCCTTTTTCATTTCTTTTTCTTTTTCTTTCAATTGGGCTTAATGGCCAATAAGGCCCATCAAGAAAGCATGCAAGGCTATCATACACGAAATTCATTCAAATCAAACCATGAAATCAAACATTGATCTTATTTATCTTTTAAAGGAGATTCACAAATCTCACTACATGTTTTGGAAAATGAGGTTATAACAGAGACTATTGTCTTATAGGTAAATGCCATATCACCTTGACATGATAGCTAGTTTTGGCCATACCCGAAGTCATCATTTTATACTTTGATGCCCCACATTTTGGTTAATCTTTCAAAATGATATAGTCCTTTTAAAATATCAAACAATCATTCCTACATCCATGCATCTTCTTAGACTCCATTCTCAGTGGGCGCAACATTTTCTTTGTTTTGTATGTTGAGATTGGAAGCTCATTGCCTTTAGGAAGAGTTTCTTTCTACAAAGAAAACAAAGACATGAAGCTTTTATCACTCATTCTATTGTTAGCCTTCAAAGTGTACAATCTCAACGTAGCGCTCAACTTCGTAAACTTAGTACATCCTAAATATAATAGTCTCTCAACATCATGTATAATTTTTCTAAATAAGGAAGGTGGACCAGTAAGATAAACCCCACAACTGTCTAAAATCACATCAACCGTGTCTATCAAAATCTATTTGATAACATCAACATCATTGGAAATTTCTTCTTCAACACAAGTAGTGCTATTAACATCTATTGATCTCATAGTAGGCAACCATTATGTTTACCATGTCCAATCTCGTTGCAAATGACATTACTTTTGATTTTGTTAACAATGTCAAATTTCAAGTGGTTACTGTAGTTCCTACATTAAAAATAGAACATATCTCATAGATCATTTCCTATGTTCCTCTACAAATCTTATAAATTAATAAAGTCTAGTAATAAACTATGGAGTACATCGATTCAAAATGGACATCCATGATCGATCCATTCTATGATCATGGAAAAAATGAGTATTAAATAAGGTGCTTAGAGATTTGGGTTTATCATTTAGGGTTTAGGGTTTAGTGTTTACAGATTAGAGTTTAGGGTTCACAAATTAGAGTTTAGGATTCAGTAATGAATGTGTACCACCTATCTCATTCTTTAACACCTAATCTCACTACTAAGTGTGTAATGTGTACTCGGTCTTTAAGAATATTTCAGAAACATGTCTCCACAGTTCTCCAAGTACATTGATGTAGATGGGAAAAACCCACTTACATCTTTATTTATAGAACAGACGGGGAAGTGCTGATGGAACATCTTGAAAATCAAATACACATTATATACTTACATCCTAAATGATATTAAGTGTTCAAGAATAGTCCCAAACCTGAGACTATCCAAGATTTACTCCTAATGACTAAATCCTAGATGGGTTTCTAGGTCAACAAATAATGTTGTCATTTATATACCTACGATCTTAGTGTCCTAGTTCATATCATAGTTGCAAAAAGATATACATTAAGATAGACATATTCTATTTACACAACCTAGACAATATTTAACAAACCAAAAAAGCAACCATCAATGATTCATTTTCCTAAGCATAATTCTAAATTCTAGTTGGATACACAACTAGAATTTAGTAGTTTCTCATAATACATAATATATGTATTTTTATAGAAAATAATAATACAATTTAGAATTGATTGACTTAAACATAATGCATACATTTTCATAACAAATCAACAATTCCTACTAAAAAAGGAAACTACCTTAGTGAACTAGTTGATTGGAACAAGGTGGTTAGCTGTGACATTCTAGACAATTTCTAGGGGGTTCTTAGTGCTCAACTAGCCGTTATGTGTCCACTAATTGCATTTGCAACGGCTAGTTAATTGACTCTGAAAAGTGCAGACAGAACTCTTCTCGGTCGAAGATTTATCGACCGAGGGACTTCCTGGAGCAAGTGTTTACAACGTTCGTTTCCAACTCCCAACCACCTTGTCTGCTGGGTCTAACGGCTAGTTGGGTCTATTCTCGATCGAAGATTTTGTCGACCGAGAGTTTCTCGGTCGAAGTTTTTGTCGACCGATATTTTCTCGATCGACGATTTGTCGACCGAGAATATTACTGACTCAATGTATTCATTTACTAAGTGTGTGTATCAATGTGCAATTGTGATACTATCTTGGGGAATGACCTATCTAAGTGTTGTGAGTGGATAGGGAAGATCTAAACGCTTGATTTACATGATATCTAATTACTTGTACATTATATACTTGTACAAACATTTACATTTGATTACAATCATGAAAATAAAGCGATTTTATCAAATTGTTCTTCCAAGTCTTTGTTATCCACCACCTTATATGCTTGTTCCTGAAATACTCAAATAACACGTTAAAACCACAAGAATGAAATGTTTGTCATCATCAAAATAAAGGGATTATCATAATGTCCAATTTAACCAACAATCTCCCCCTTTTTGAAGATGACAAACATTTCCTAAATGTAAAATAAGGAAATATAAATCATATGAGTTTCATACCTGAAGTTTACCTTTTGTAGCCTTTCTTGTTTTGCAAGTTGGTGGTGGCTGAGATATTATGAAATTCATTTTATTTTAAGTTTTTGATTTTATATTATTTCTCCCCCTTTGTCATTTCAAAAAGATATCCAAGAAAATCATTTTGTATGACTTTTATGTCTCCCCCTTAATTTTATGCTATGCTCCCCCTAAAAGAGATATTCAATTAAAATCAAGGGATTTATATAAATGTAAGTCATTTATTGTCGAATTTAGCCATAATGTATTTCTCAATCATTTGCAAAGGATGTTAAGCCTTGAAATGATATGAGTTCCTTTTAAGTTCATGGCATTTGTGTATTGATTTCTCACCCATTTTATAAGGGATGTTAAGCCCTAAAAATGACATGAGAATTCTTAAGCTTATAGTAGAATACATGTATGTATCTATAACCAAATACATGGGATGCTAAGCCCAAATTTGTTTAGAGAAGTTCATTAAAAATATATGTCACATTCATGAAATTTGTAGATTCCTTTATTTTCATAAAGATTAAAATTACTAAGGTCATAACAAGCTTCAAATGATGTTTACAAAGTTTTGAAAGCTCCTTAATCTTATAATCAAGATAGTTTGTGTGAGCTCCCCCTTAATCTTATAGTCAAGATATTTTAAGAATTCTAAGGTCACAATCATGTTTCAATATGATGAATATCTTTTGAATCAATATACTAAGATTAAGTGCAGTAAAATGATGTACAAATAAGCATTTTGTCAAAGCTTATTTTAGGTCGCCCTTGACTACGACCATAGCGCCCCTTGGTCAAATTTAATTTCAACCAAGAGGAAAATTCTGCAGATTTCATATTTGAACATTCATTTATGAAGTATAATTTCTGCAGGTAGATTAAATAAATAGCAATTTGAGGCACTTTGAGTGATGTCTATTATGAATGATGTCCCCTAATCTTTTCTATGGGCGCATGAATATCAAGTCCTATTTCTTATTCTCAGATTAATCATAAGATTCTTCAAGAAAAAAATATATATATCCTTGAAATCAAGAATAATATTTCAAGTTCTTAAAGATACCAATTGAGAAATTTTTATCTTATGTGTTATGACATTTTGCTCTTGCAAGCATTGAAGTTCTTGTTCTAAGCAACGAATCATTTTGCTTGCCTATGTATCATCAAGAGTCATTCATGTATTACATGGGATGACATAATCCATGCACATAATAATCATTATCTATTTGTGCCATAAAATTTTAATTTTGTGCAACATGGCATTTTCAATGATAGCATCATCTTTATATGATGATAAAGCATATCCATGATGTAATGATAAAACAATAGAAGCATATAATGATAATTCCATGAAATACAATGATTATGATCATTTAAACTAGATGCCATAACACATGATTTCTATATGGATAGACCAGGAAATACAATAGGAAAAACTATGTGAATAAAGATAAAACAGTATTTCTTTTGATTAGACTAATCATGATTTTCAGTTTTAAACCATAAACCAAAATAGTTTCATATAAGTTTTTAATTTTAAGACAAACTTTTATAATTGATCATGCCTAAGAAGTTTTTTTTTAAACAATGAGTAAGGTTTGTTCAAGACCAGTCTTCTTATATCACATTTGCAATATGTTTAGGAATTTCATATTCATAATGTTATATAATGCAAAAGATTAATATATCTTACAAAAATGTGTCTTCCAAGGTTTTATTCTTGATTTCCATGTTAAATCAATCATTAATAACAGATTGATAGCAATTAGGTTGATTGGAATCAAGTTCAGCAGATTTATTGCAGACCTGAGAACAGAAACCTGCTCGGTCGACCATTGCTCGACCGACAGTTCTTCTCAGTCGACAGTTTCTCGACCGAGAAAGGTTCTGTACTGTTTCAGAACTGTTTTTAGTAATTGTTTGCAAGTAAATCATGAATGGTTATCAATTCAATTAAGCAATTTGAAAACTTAGTTTAGTTGAGATAGAACATATGAATATCAAAGGAACATTTTGATCAAATCCCAACTAATTATATCCAAATCTTTATACTTTGAGGAACCTAATTAAGACAAGTTTTCAAGGACGTGTCTCTGCAGATTTGTAGATTTAGAAATTTTAATTACTTGAATCACTTTGTTATTTCATTATGTTAAGTTGAGATAGACATAGAGATATACAACTAGAGTCTTTGGTCATATCTCAACTTAAATTTATTCATTTAGTTTGGGGGTTTTGGAACCCATACTAACTCAACATCCTTTTTCTTGTATGGACATGAGAAAGAATAATGTCCAAGACGCAAACAATAGTGACAACATATGGAATCAACCTCATATCTCTTTCTATGATTTTGTTCAAGGTTTTTCTTGGGTATGTATTTGCCTTTGGGTACATACACAGATTGACTCTTTGGCACTTGTGTTCTTCCCCAACTAGGTTTTTGATAAGATTTTCCTTTAGGCTCATATCCTAGTCCTCTCCTTCCAATTTGATGATAAGAATTATTTAAATTTTTATCAAGAGTATCATTGTTACTCAAACTATTAACATTTTGTTGCAGCTTAACAATCCCATCCATTCTTTTATTTATGTCTAACTTTGCTTGATCTAGATTAGATAACAAGGAATCTCTTTCTTTCACTATAGTATCATAATCTAGATGTGTACACAGAACATGTTGTTTTTGAAGATCATTTACTTGAGTTTGCAAATTTAACTTTTCTAGAGAAAGAAGATTGCAATTTGCTTCTACAGATTTTAGCTTAATATCATGACCTTCAATAACCTTTTTGAGATCTTCATTTTCATATGTAAGAGCAAGAAGCTTAGCATGTAACTCATCATTTGCTTTATTAGATTTCTTTAATTTCTTCTTGCACTCAATATATTTATTGTGTGCCTCTTCAAGACTAGCAACTAGCTCTTCTTTAGATAAATAAAAAAGGCTTACCTCCTCTTCTTCTTCTTCACTTATTGTAGAAATAAGACATTCTTTATGCGTATTTGCCTTCTTTGACCTCCATGGGCAACCAAGTGTTGTGTGGCTTGTTCCTAAGCACCAATTACAGCTTGTTGAAGGTTGTTCCAAGCTACTCCTTTTCTTGCAGTTGTAGGCACCACCACCCTTCATTCTTCAAGACTCGATTAGAGCTCCTTGAAGCCTGCTCTGATACCAATTGAAAAACCACTATAGGGGGGTGAATAGGGTTTTAAAGTTAATTTAACAATTATTTAACTCAAACAACCAACCACAAAAATATTGGACAAGGGGACAAGGATTTAGAGTGGTTCCAACCTTAGCAAATACTAAGGAAGTCAGTCCACTACCCGGTTGCTTACCCAACCGGGATTTTGAAAGAATTAAATTTTATTACCTCACAAGGACTTTATATAAAATTACAATTCTTTCACCAAACCCTTCGAACAGCCTTCACCTAGAAGTAATTGCACCAACCTTGAAGCAGCCTTCTTGAAGTAACTTCAAGCTCCCCCTTGAAGTAGCCTTCCTATTGAAGTAGCTTCCCGTTGCAATAGCCTTCTTGAAGTAGTTCGAAGTCCACCTTCTCCTCCAAGAAGAACCTTCTCCAATCCGCAGCCTCCAACCCTAGGAGTAGCAAGGAGAATACAAAGGATAAAAGGAACAAAAAGGAAAAAGGAAATTACACTTAACCTTTGAAGCACAAGGCTTGATTTGCCTATATCAAGCGTGTAGATCTCCTAACCAATGTATATGGAAGTGTGATTGCTGTGGATAGGAGATACTAGCCTATAGGACACAAAATTAGAGCAAGGATAAGAATAGCCAATGCAAGTGTTGCTCAATTTCTCAAAACAGATTCACAATTGCAAGTGTAAGCTCAAGTGTATCACAAGTGTAGATTGGTGAGTTTAGGTGTCCTAAGGCATGTCATATTTATAGGAATGACCTAAAAGTGCTTAAGGACATTCTAGACACTTTCTAGGGGGTTCTTAGTGCTCAACTAGCCTTTATCTGTCCACTAATTGCATTTGCAATAGCTAGTTAATTGACCCTGAAAAGTGCAGACAGAACTCTTCTCGGTCGAAGATTTGTCGACCGAGAGTCCTTCTCGGTCGAAGATTTGTCGACCGAGGGACTTCCTGGAGCAAGTGTTTACAACGTTCGTTTCCAACTCCCAACCACCTTGTCTGCTGGGTCTAACGGCTAGTTGGGTCTATTCTCGATCGAAGATTTTGTCGACCGAGAGTTTCTCGGTCGAAGTTTTTGTCGACCGATATTTTCTCGATCGACGATTTGTCGACCGAGAATATTACTGACTCAACGTATTCATTTACTAAGTGTGTGTATCAATGTGCAATTGTGATACTATCTTGGGGAATGACCTATCTAAGTGTTGTGAGTGGATAGGAAAGATCTAAACGCTTGATTTACATGATATCTAATTACTTGTACATTATATACTTGTACAAGCATTTACATTTGATTACAATCATGAAAATAAAGCGATTTTATCAAATTGTTCTTCCAAGTCTTTGTTATCCACCACCTTATATGCTTGTTTGTGAAATACTCGAATAGCACGTTAAAACCACAAGAATGAAATGTTTGTCATCATCAAAATAAAGGGATTATCATAATGTCCAATTTAGCCAACAATCTCCCCCTTTTTGAAGATGACAAACATTTCCTAAATGTAAAATAAGGAAATATAAATCATATGAGTTTCATACCTGAAGTTTACCTTTTGTAGCCTTTCTTGTTTTGCAAGTGGGTGCTGGCTGAGATATTATGAAACTCATTTTATTTTAAGTTTTTGATTTTATATTATTTCTCCCCCTTTGTCATTTCAAAAAGATATCCAAGAAAATCATTTTGTATGACTTTTATGTCTCCCCCTTAATTTTATGCTATGCTCCCCCTAAAAGAGATATTCAATTAAAATCAAGGGATTTATATAAATGTAAGTCATTTATTGTCGAATTTAGCCATAATGTATTTCTCAATCATTTGCAAAGGATGTTAAGCCTTGAAATGATATGAGTTCCTTTTAAGTTCATGGCATTTGTGTATTGATTTCTCACCCATTTTACAAGGGATGTTAAGCCCTAAAAATGACATGAGAATTCTTAAGCTTATAGTAGAATACATGTATGTATCTCTAACCAAATACATGGGATGCTAAGCCCAAATTTGTTTAGAGAAGTTCATTAAAAATATATGTCACATTCATGAAATTTGTAGATACCTTTATTTTCATAAAGATTAAAATTACTAAGGTCATAACAAGCTTCAAATGATGTTTATAAAGTTTTGAAAGCTCCTTAATCTTATAATCAAGATAGTTTGTGTGAGCTCCCCCTTAATCTTATAGTCAAGATATTTTAAGAATTCTAAGGTCACAATCATGTTTCAATATGATGAATATCTTTTGAATCAATATACTAAGATTAAGTGCAGTAAAATGATGTACAAATAAGCATTTTGTCAAAGCTTATTTTAGGTCGCCCTTGACTACGACCATAGCGCCCCTTGGTCAAATTTAATTTCAACCAAGAGGCAAATTCTGCAGATTTCATATTTGAACATTCATTTATGAAGTATAATTTCTACAGGTAGATTAAATAAATAGCAATTTGAGGCACTTTGAGTGATGCCTATTATGAATGATGTCCCCTAATATTTTCTATGGGCGCATGAATATCAAGTCCTATTTCTTATTCTCAGATTAATCATAAGATTCTTCAAGAAAATATATATATATCCTTGAAATCAAGAATAATATTTCAAGTTCTTAAAGATACCAATTGAGAAATTTTTATCTTATGTGTTATGACATTTTGCTCTTGCAAGCATTGAAGTTCTTGTTCTAAGCAACGAATCATTTTGCTTGCCTATGTATCATCAAGAGTCATTCATGTATTACATGGGATGACATAATCCATGCACATAATAATCATTATCTATTTGTGCCATAAAATTTTAATTTTGTGCAACATGGCATTTTCAATGATAGCATCATCTTTATATGATGAGAAAGCATATCCATGATGTAATGATAAAACAATAGAAGCATATAATGATAATTCCATGAAATACAATGATTATGATCATTTAAACTAGATGCCATAACACATGATTTGTATATGGATAGACCAGGAAATACTTTAGGAAACACTATGTGAATAATGATAAAACAGTAATTTCTTTTGATTAGACTAATCATGATTTTCAGTTTTAAACCATAAACCAAAATAGTTTCATATAAGTTTTTAATTTTAAGACAAACTTTTATAATTGATCATGCCTAAGAAGTTTTTTTTAAACAATGAGTAAGGTTTGTTCAAGATCAGTCTTCTTATATCACATTTGCAATATGTTTAGAAATTTCATATTCATAATGTTATATAATGCAAAAGATTAATATATCTTACAAAAATTTGTCTTCCAAGGTTTTATTCTTGATTTCCATGTTAAATCAATCATTAATAACAAATTGATAGCAATTAGGTTGATTGGAATCAAGTTCAGCAGATTTATTACAGACCTGAGAACAGAAACCTTCTCGGTCAACCATTGCTCGACCGACAGTTCTTCTCGGTCGACAGTTTCTCGACCGAGAAAGGTTCTGTACTGTTTCAGAACTGTTTTTAGTAATTGTTTGCAAGTAAATCATGAATGGTTATCAATTCAATTAAGCAATTTGAAAACTTAGTTTAGTTGAGATAGAACATATGAATATCAAAGGAACATTTTGATCAAATCCCAACTAATTATATCCAAATCTTTATACTTTGAGGAACCTAATTAAGACAAGTTTTCAAGGATGTGTCTCTGCAGATTTGTAGATTTAGAAATTTTAATTACTTGAATCAATTTGTTATTTCATTATGTTAAGTTGAGATAGACATAGAGATATACAACTAGAGTCTTTGGTCATATCTCAACTTAAATTTATTCATTTAGTTTGGGGGTTTTGGAACCCATACTAACTCAACATCCTTTTTCTTGTATGGACATGAGAAAGAATAATGTCCAAGACGCAAACAATAGTGACAACATATGGAATCAACCTCATATCTCTTTCTATGATTTTGTTCAAGGTTTTTCTTGGGTATGTATTTGCCTTTGGGTACATACATAGATTGACTCTTTGGCACTTGTGTTCTTCCCCAACTAGGTTTTTGATAAAATTTTCCTTTAGGCTCATATCCTAGTCCTCTCCTTCCAATTTGATGATAAGAATTATTTAAAATTTTATCAAGAGTATCATTGTTACTCAAACTATTAACTTTTTGTTGCAGCTTAACAATCTCATCCATTCTTTTATTTATGTCTAACTTTGCTTGATCTAGATTAGATAACAAGGAATCTATTTATTTCACTATAGTATCATAATCTAGATGTGTACACAGAACAAGTTGTTTTTGAAGATCATTTACTTGAGTTTGCAAATTTAACTTTTCTAGAGAAAGAAGATTGCAATTTGCTTCTACAGATTTTAGCTTAATATCATGACCTTCAATAACCTTTTTGAGACCTTCATTTTCAGATGTAAGAGCAAGAAGCTTAGCATGTAACTCATCATTTGCTTTATTAGATTTCTTTAATTTCTTCTTGCACTCAATATATTTATTATGTGCCTCTTCAAGACTAGCAACTAGCTCTTCTTTAGATAAATCAAAAAGGCTTACCTCCTCTTCTTCTTCTTCTTCACTTATTGTAGCAATAAGACATCCTTTATGCGTATTTTCCTTCTTTGACCTCCATGGGCAACCAAGTGTTGTGTGGCTTGTTCCTAAGCACCAATTACAACTTGTTGAAGGTTGTTCCAAGCTGCTCCTTTTCTTGCGGCTGTAGGCACCACCACCCTTCATTCTTCAAGACTCGATTAGAGCTCCTTGAAGCCTGCTCTGATACCAATTGAAAAACCACTAGAGGGGGGTGAATAGGGTTTTAAAGTTAATTTAACAATTATTTAACTCAAACAACCAACCACAAAAATATTGGACAAGGGGACAAGGATTTAGAGTGGTTCCAACCTTAGAAAATACTAAGGAAGTCAGTCCACTACCCGGTTGCTTACCCAACCGGGATTTTGAAAGCATTAAATTTTATTACCTCGCAAGGACTTTACATAAAATTACAATTCTTTCACCAAACCCTTCGAACAGCCTTCACCTAGAAGTAATTGCACCAACCTTGAAGCAGCCTTCTTGAAGTAACTTCAAGCTCCCCCTTGAAGTAGCCTTCCTCTTGAAGTAGCTTCCCGTTGCAATAGCCTTCTTGAAGTAGTTCGAAGTCCACCTTCTCCTCCGAGAAGAACCTTCTCCAATCCGCAGCCTCCAACCCTAGGAGTAGCAAGGAGAATACAAAGGATAAAAGGAACAAGAAGGAAAAAGGAAATTACACTTAACCTTTGAAGCACAAGGCTTGATTTGCCTATATCAAGCGTGTAGATCTCCTAAACAATGTATATGGAAGTGTGATTGCTGTGGATAGGAGATACTAGCCTATAGGACACGAAATTAGAGCAAGGAGAAGAATAGCCAATGCAAGTGTTGCTCAATTTCTCAAAACAGATTCACAATTGCAAGTGTAAGCTCAAGTGTATCACAAGTGTAGATTGGTGAGTTTAGGTGTCCTAAGGCATGTCCTATTTATAGGAATGACCTACAAGTGCTTAAGGACATTCTAGACACTTTTTAGGGGGTTCTTAGTGCTCAACTAGCCGTTATGTGTCCACTAATTGCATTTGCAACGGCTAGTTAATTGACCCTGAAAAGTGCAGACAGAACTCTTCTCGGTCGAAGATTTGTCGACCGAGAGTCCTTTTCGGTCGAAGATTTGTCGACCGAGGGACTTCCTGGAGCAAGTGTTTACAACGTTCGTTTCCAACTCCCAACCACCTTGTCTGCTGGGTCTAACGGCTAGTTGGGTCTATTCTCGATCGAAGATTTTGTCGACCGAGAGTTTCTCGGTCGAAGTTTTTGTCGACCGATATTTTCTCGATCGACGATTTGTCGACCGAGAATATTACTGACTCAATGTATTCATTTACTAAGTGTGTGTATCAATGTGCAATTGTGATACTATCTTGGGGAATGACCTATCTAAGTGTTGTGAGTGGATAGGGAAGATCTAAACGCTTGATTTACATGATATCTAATTACTTGTACATTATATACTTGTACAAGCATATACATTTGATTACAATCATGAAAATAAAGTGATTTTATCAAATTGTTCTTCCAAGTCTTTGTTATCCACCACCTTATATGCTTGTTCCTGAAATACTCAAATAGCACGTTAAAACCACAAGAATGAAATGTTTGTCATCATCCAAATAAAGGGATTATCATAATGTCCAATTTAGCCAACAATCTACCCCTTTTTGAAGATGACAAACACGTCCTAAATGTAAAATAAGGAAATATAAATCATATGAGTTTCATACCTGAAGTTTACCTTTTGTAGACTTTCTTATTTTGCAAGTGGGTGCTGGTTGAGATATTATGAAACTCATTTTATTTTATGTTTTTGATTTTATATTATTTCTCCCCCTTTGTCATTTCAAAAAGATATCCAAGAAAATCATTTTGTATGACTTTTATGTCTCCCCCTTAATTTTATGCTATGCTCCCCCTAAAAAAGATATTCAATTAAAATCAAGGGATTTATATAAATGTAAGTCATTTATTGTCGAATTTAGCCATAATGTATTTCTCAATCATTTGCAAAGGATGTTAAGCCTTGAAATGATATGAGTTCCTTTTAAGTTCATGGCATTTGTGTATTGATTTCTCACCCATTTTACAAGGGATGTTAAGCCCTAAAAATGACATGAGAATTCTTAAGCTTATAGTAGAATACATGTATGTATCTCTAACCAAATACATGGGATGCTAAGCCCAAATTTGTTTAGAGAAGTTCATTAAAAATATATGTCACATTCATGAAATTTGTAGATTCCTTTATTTTCATAAAGATTAAAATTACTAAGGTCATAACAAGCTTCAAATGATGTTTACAAAGTTTTGAAAGCTCCTTAATCTTATAATCAAGATTGTTTGTGTGAGCTCCCCCTTAATCTTATAGTCAAGATATTTTAAGAATTCTAAGGTCACAATCATGTTTCAATATGATGAATATCTTTTGAATCAATATACTAAGATTAAGTGCAGTAAAATGATGTACAAATAAGAATTTTGTCAAAGCTTAGTTTAGGTCACCCTTGACTACGACTATAGTGCCCCTTGGTCAAATTTAATTTCAACCAAGAGGCAAATTCTGCAGATTTCATATTTGAACATTCATTTATGAAGTATAATTTCTGCAGGTAGATTAAATAAATAGCAATTTGAGGCACTTTGAGTGATGTCTATTATGAATGATGTCCCCTAATCTTTTCTATGGGCGCATGAATATCAAGTCCTATTTCTTATTCTCAGATTAATCATAAGATTCTTCAAGAAAAAAAATATATATCCTTGAAATCAAGAATAATATTTCAAGTTTTTAAAGATACCAATTGAGAAATTTTTATCTTATGTGTTATGACATTTTGCTCTTGCAAGCATTGAAGTTCTTGTTCTAAGCAACGAATCATTTTGCTTGCCTATGTATCATCAAGAGTCATTCATGTATTACATGGGATGACATAATCCATGCACATAATAATAATTATCTATTTGTGCCATAAAATTTTAATTTTGTGCAACATGGTATTTTCAATGATAGCATCATCTTTATATGATGAGAAAGCATATCCATGATGTAATGACAAAACAATAGAAGCATATAATGATAATTCCATGAAATACAATGATTATGATAATTTAAACTAGATGCCATAACACACGATTTCTATATGGATAGACCAGGAAATAATTTAGGAAAAACTATGTGAATAATGATAAAATAGTAATTTCTTTTGATTAGACTAATCATCATTTTTAGTTTTAAACCATAAACCAAAATAGTTTCATATAAGTTTTTAATTTTAAGACAAACTTTTATAATTGATCATGCCTAAGAAGTTTTTTTTAAACAATGAGTAAGGTTTGTTCAAGATTAGTATTCTTATATCACATTTGCAATATGTTTAGGAATTTCATATTCATAATGTTATATAATGTAAAAGATTAATATATCTTACAAAAATTTGTCTTCCAAGGTTTTATTCTTGATTTCCATGTTAAATCGATCATTAATAACAGATTGATAGCAATTAGGTTGATTGGAATCAAGTTCAGCAGATTTATTGCAGACCTAAGAACAGAAACCTGCTCAGTCGACCATTGCTCGACCGACAGTTCTTCTCGGTCGACAGTTTCTCGACCGAGAAAGGTTCTGTACTGTTTCAGAACTATTTTTAGTAATTGTTTGCAAGTAAATCATGAATGGTTATCAATTCAATTAAGCAATTTGAAAACTTAGTTTAGTTGAGATAGAACATATGAATATCAAAGGAACATTTTGATCAAATCCCAACTAATTATATCCAAATCTTTATACTTTGAGGAACCTAATTAAGACAAGTTTTCAAGGATGTGTCTCTGCAGATTTGTAGATTTAGAAATTTTAATTACTTGAATCAATTTGTTATTTCATTATGTTAAGTTGAGATAGACATAGAGATATACAACTAGAGTCTTTGGTCATATCTCAACTTAAATTTATTCATTTAGTTTGGGGGTTTTGGAACCCATACTAACTCAACATCCTTTTTCTTGTATGGACATGAGAAAGAATAATGTCCAAGATGCAAACAATAGTGACAACATATGCAATCAACCTCATATCTCTTTCTATGATTTTGTTCAAGGTTTTTCTTGGGTATGTATTTGCCTTTGGGTACATACATAGATTGACTCTTTGGCACTTGTGTTCTTCCCCAACTAGGTTTTTGATAAGATTTTCCTTTAGGCTCATATCCTAGTCCTCTCCTTCCAATTTGATGATAAGAATTATTTAAACTTTTATCAAGAGTATCATTATTACTCAAACTATTAACTTTTTGTTGCAGCTTCACAATCTCATCCATTCTTTTTTTTATGTCTAACTTTGCTTGATCTAGATTAGATAACAAGGAATCTCTTTCTTTCACTATAGTATCATAATCTAGATGTGTACACAGAACATGTTGTTTTTGAAGATCATTTACTTGAGTTTGCAAATTTAACTTTTCTAGAGAAAGAAGATTGCAATTTGCTTCTACAGATTTTAGCTTAATATCATGACCTTCAATAAACTTTTTGAGATCTTCATTTTCAGATGTAAGAGAAAGAAGCTTAGCATGTAACTCATCATTTGCTTTATTAGATTTCTTTAATTTCTTCTTGCACTCAATATATTTATTGTGTGCCTCTTCAAGACTAGCAACTAGATCTTCTTTAGATAAATCAAAAAGGCTTACCTCCTCTTCTTCTTCTTCACTTATTGTAGCAATAAGACATTCTTTATGTGTATTTTCCTTCTTTGACCTCCATGGGCAACCAAGTGTTGTGTGGCTTGTTCCTAAGCACCAATTACAGCTTGTTGAAGGTTGTTCCAAGCTGCTCCTTTTCTTGCGATTGTAGGCACCACTACCCTTCATTCTTCAAGACTCGATTAGAGCTCCTTGAAGCCTGCTCTGATACCAATTGAAAAACCACTAGAGGGGGGGTGAATAGGGTTTTAAAGTTAATTTAACAATTATTTAACTCAAACAACCAACCACAAAAATATTGGACAAGGGGACAAGGATTTAGAGTGGTTCCAACCTTAGAAAATACTAAGGAAGTCAGTCCACTACCCGGTTGCTTACCCAACCGGGATTTTGAAAGCATTAAATTTTATTACCTCGCAAGGAATTTACATAAAATTACAATTCTTTCACCAAACCCTTCGAACAGCCTTCACCTAGAAGTAATTGCACCAACCTTGAAGCAGCCTTCTTGAAGTAACTTCAAGCTCCCCCTTGAAGTAGCCTTCCTCTTGAAGTAGCTTCCCGTTGCAATAGCCTTCTTGAAGTAGTTCGAAGTCCACCTTCTCCTCCGAGAAGAACCTTCTCCAATCCGCAGCCTCCAACCCTAGGAGTAGCAAGGAGAATACAAAGGATAAAAGGAACAAGAAGGAAAAAGGAAATTACACTTAACCTTTGAAGCACAAGGCTTGATTTGCCTATATCAAGCGTGTAGATCTCCTAACCAATGTATATGGAAGTGTGATTGCTGTGGATAGGAGATACTAGCCTATAGGACACGAAATTAGAGTAAGGAGAAGAATAGCCAATGCAAGTGTTGCTCAATTTCTCAAAACAGATTCACAATTGCAAGTGTAAGCTCAAGTGTATCACAAGTGTAGATTGGTGAGTTTAGGTGTCCTAAGGCATGTCCTATTTATAGGAATGACCTACAAGTGCTTAAGGACATTCTAGACACTTTCTAGGGGGTTCTTAGTGCTCAACTAGCCGTTATGTGTCCACTAATTGCATTTGCAACGGCTAGTTAATTGACCCTGAAAAGTGCAGACAGAACTCTTCTCGGTCGAAGATTTGTCGACCAAGAGTCCTTCTCGGTCGAAGATTTGTCGACCGAGGGACTTCCTGGAGTAAGTGTTTACAACGTTCGTTTCCAACTCCCAACCACCTTGTCTGCTGGGTCTAACGGCTAGTTGGGTCTATTCTCGATCGAAGATTTTGTCGACCGAGAGTTTCTCGGTCGAAGTTTTTGTCGACCGATATTTTCTCGATCGATGATTTGTCGACCGAGAATATTACTGAATCAATGTATTCATTTACTAAGTGTGTGTATCAATGTGCAATTGTGATACTATCTTGGGGAATGACCTATCTAAGTGTTGTGAGTGGATAGGGAAGATCTAAACGCTTGATTTACATGATATCTAATTACTTGTACATTATATACTTGTACAAGCATTTACATTTGATTACAATCATGAAAATAAAGCAATTTTATCAAATTGTTCTTCCAAGTCTTTGTTATCCACCAACTTATATGCTTGTTCCTGAAATACTCAAATAGCATGTTAAAACCACAAGAATGAAATGTTTGTCATCATCAAAATAAAGGGATTATCATAATGTCCAATTTAGCCAACAAGCTGGAGCACTACTGGTAGGTGGAGACGTGAAGTGGTGATTGATAGTTGGTCAGAATACCACTGGCGGTAGTCCAAGCAGCACAGTGGCTGACGGCCCAAGAAGAGCATCAGAGAAGGAGGATGAAAATGGAAACAATGTTAGCTACAACCACAAACAAATACACCTATGATGATATATGGAAGCATCTATGGCGACAACTAAGGCGACAACAATAATGGAAAGAACAACAGAATGATTGCCAGAACTAGGTGTTAAGGGGTGATGAAATAGAGAATGGGGAAAAAAGAAATTTCACATGTGCTATTAAGTAGAACTTAGTAGACTCATGTCATCTATTTTATAGAATAATGAACGACATTGTTCACACTTTGTTTGTCAATTTGCCAATAAGAACCCAATGGCATATATAATTACTCTTTTTAAAAAAATGCCAACCTCATTAAGACATATATTATTGGTTTCTAGAAAGAAACCAATGACATAACCCAATTTGAAAGGAAATATTTTTTGCAGGACATGTGGTGGGAATCCTTTATTGTCGCTTTCGTAATAAGGAACCAACATCACATGCTTTTTTGGAGGTAAATTTTTACACAATTGATGTGACCTACATTGTTAGTTTTTTGAAATTGAAGACAAGGTTTTTTCGTGGCAAAATTTATTTCTCCAGAAGGACCGTATTATCTGTTTATGTATCACTGTTGCTAAGTATTTATATCAAAATTTCCCCCTAAAAAATTAAATTTTGTGGCTATTTGTGACGTCTTTTCTACCCCATGAAACCAACATCATAATAAAAATAATACCCACATTTTTTCTTAATCGACAAAACTTAACCAATAGTGATGGTTGTGCTTTACCAACTGAAAATATATGCATGTAGTGTCAATTTTCTTATAAAAACAATGTTAAGAAAAATTATATCAGAGGTCAAAATGTACTAGTGTAATGTATTATCTAATTATATCTTTCTCAAATCGACTAGAAGATTGCCATAATACAAAACCTAGGGTTCAAAATTGGTGGACTAAGTTAGAGGAAGCTACATATGAATTTTTAGTTATTTGTACCATTTTTAACTTGGTCATATGAAATTTTACCCTTGGTTGACAGTTGATCTGTTGCTGACCTGTTGACTCCTGAAATATTCATCCAGTGTGTTAATCTATTTTTTTCCATCAAATCAACTCTAAAAATTATATAAATTTAATATGTTGTCTAAAAATAACTAGACACTTTATTATTTAATCCCATTTGTGGTTAACATTATACTATTTACAATTAAATATCATAATTCTATACTCCAATCTTTATAGTATAGTTGGATGAATATTTCCAAAAAAACCCCAACCAACATACATATTCATAAATAAAAAACTCTAAAGTTTCAAAGTCATAAGCATATTGGAGGGTATAATATATACAATTTTTTTCAAAGAAGTCTGAATCACCAGTAAAATGATGTAAATGTATATTTTATTATCACTAAACTTTACATATAAGTTCTGATTAATATGCTATCAATTTATTGACATCAACGAATTGAGATTAACCAATATGATCACACATATTAGGATTTCTTGGCAAACCCTATCTATATGTGACTATGTGATGAATGCACATTCATCATGATTTTCAGTCGCCTTCTTGGGCTCTTTTTGATTCAATACATCCAATTTCAGCTACTAAATATCAAAATGTGCAAAATGTCCTCATAGATTCAATTATAAAGGTTCTTAACTGAGTTTATGTTGATTTTATGCAGGTCTTGATGAGGTTGAACAATTAGTTGGAACCCACCTCCTTTCAACTCTAATCCATAAGAATCACCACCATTCGATCTTCATCTCAATCAACCATCATCCACATCAAACCCAAAATGAGTGTGACCCACCTTTATCTACCCTTGACTCATCCTTGGTCTTGACCATACAGTCTCTCCCATGCGGTCTTGACCAATCAGTTTCATCCATACGGTCTTAAGACCGTATGGGCAGCCTCACCTCAAAACCGTTTGGACATTTGCCTCTCTACACTGCCAAATTATGGGTCCACTATCCTATTTCATATGGGAAAATGGTTTCTATCTTGATTAGTCCTATCGGTCTTGCTCAAGACCATTTGATGCCACAGTTCGTCAAGACCGGTTGGGAAACTCTCTCCCAAGACCGATAGAGCACGACTTCTGAAGATCGGACGCAAGGCCAACCATCAAGCACAAACGGTCTTAGATCAAGCGCCTGCGGTACCTCCAAGACCGTTTGGACGACCTCATCCCAAGATCGTATGACAACGTCAGACCTAGACCGGTTACCGCCATTGTCTTCTTCTTCCGTCATCATCAGCACAGGAACCCTACCTCCACGAACCCCGGTCGTCATCCTCATCACCAACATCTACAAACCCTAGCTCCGTAGCACCCTATCTCCAGCCACCGAGATCACCACCTACTTGCAACATCACCCCTACCGCCGGATCCACCTGCACCTCCGCCACATCCAACAGCAGCGTCGACGCCTCCTCACCTACCTCCAACCACATAACCCATCTCCACCACCTTCACCTGCTATTCTCCACCTCGACCATGCCAGCCCAAACGGTCTCACAGGACTGTTTGGAGTCAACACTCTCCCAAGACCGCTAGGCTATGATCGGTCTCTAAGACCGGTTGGGAGCGGAGGATGTCAGGGTTTGTGAAGACCGTTTGCGTAGATCTATAAGACTACATGACGGCGCCGGGCTCTCTGTTACACCCCGATCTCACAATTTCCTCAAATCATGAGATTAGGGCGTAAGAAAGGATTTATAATTAACACAAAGATCACTCTTAACTTTTTCTTTTTTTTATTTTCCTTTAAAAACTCTTATTTCATCACATTGAACCACATAACATCTTAACAAGGAATATGAACATTTTCATTACTAATCAAACTTTAACAGAAAAGGTACATATATAAACATTCATGATGTCTTTCACAACTTGTGCACATAAACCTTGTTAATTAGCATACATATCAAAGAGGAACAACATTACACATTGTATTTACAACTCTCTCTCTTATCTCTTACTGAGGATCTAGAGTGACAAGGACCGACTGACTCAACTAATCTCATACTTGACTCTTGTGGCAGATCTACACTGAAGCTCTGATCATCTTCAAGTCCACGCGGTTAACCCTAAAATGTTTGAGTAGAGGGGTGAGCCTACTCGCTCAGTGAATGAATACTTCATGGAAACAGACTAATGCACTAATGTGATCAAAGATATAATTTAATTAAACGATATGAAATTTAACAACAATAAATATTACACTGAACAATTCTAAAACAATATAATTGAAATAGCACATTTCTAAGCATCATCAAGTATTTCAAGTAAATAAACAGTTATATAAATTTACTGTGAACCTATATGATCATTTATTCATTTATTATTATGCCCTAAATATATGCAGTGTACTCTGCATATAAAGATCCGTAACAAGTTCATGCTACGGCCCCACCGTACAAGACTTAGCGACACACCCGGGAATGCTAAGTCTGACGCCAGCCCCGTTCTGCCACAGGACCACAGGCTCTCCGGCCTACAGGCTCTCCGGCCTCAATGCACTACTCCGAGTGCTCTCTCGACTCCTCCTACTAACCTGAGCACACAGGCGGAGGGTCACAGGGTTACCTTCGCGACTCCGCACGAATGGTGTTAGATAACCGTGTTTTCTGGTGAAACCGCAGTGCCATTGTGACACAAGCACAATTGTTGTTAGACACTGCCCTTTTTCTCTTTCCTCGTTTGTCCGCGACACACGCACGGATGATGTTGCAACACGAGTTTCACCCCAAAGCTGCAGATACCACTTAGGGGTTCTACGGTGTTAGGGCACTTAGGTCTATACTTGATTAACAATAAACAATTTAACAGAAATATATTGAAATATAAGAAGTCCTGCAGTATGTAGATATCATTTCAGAGAGAACAAGCATATAAAGTTAAATGCACTAGAAACATACAATTCAATAGTTAAGCATCACCACATCTCATATCGAGACCTTTCATATTACCATAGCATGATTCATTGAACACCCTATCCTTAGGGTTTCATTCGCCTTATTCATTCATCACATGTCAACACCCTACTCGTAGGGTTGCATTTGCCTCATTCACCTTTTCATTTACCTCATTCACTTGTCACATGGCTCTCATAATGATTTCATAAGATATAAGCATTCACTAAATAAAGACTGTTTCCAACAAATCTTATATAATCAATATAGATATGAAATCATGGAAACTTAACTAAACTTAGGTTTTCCATATCATCACTGTGATATCATGTATCCAGAATAAGATTCAATTAATATAACCCACGAGGTACATCCTAACCACATATAGGATTTCTAGTCTTTTTCAAACAGGTTGAAACCCTAGCGATATCCCAATTAGGTCAAACCCTAATTACATCATTTGATATGAATCTAAAAGCATACTCAATAGGAAGTGTTGCATACGAATCTGATATGAATCTACCATTTAGGAGTCATTCAAACAGAGAAGGAATCCATATCATATCAATTTACAATAACTTAAATCAAATAGACATTTCAGGATTTAGAAATCGCATGCTAAACATTTAGGGGTTTGGTTGTTATAATCAAATTCGTCCATTAGAATGTTTGAAGGAAGAACCCACTCACCCTAAGGTGTGAAAACACCTTAAACCTGCAGCTCCACTCAGGGAAATCTCGAATTCCCATCAAAACCCTAGCAAATCTCCCAATTCCTCTTTCATTCAACTCGGAAACCTAGAAAAAGAGGAATTATGAAGAAAGGGTGAGAAAAGAGGGAATTTCGACATCCTCTTGGATCAAATCAGAGCATGGACGGAATCTTGACATAAGAGAGAAGATTCACCATAAAAGTCTATGCAAGGAATCCGAACTTACTTGATTTCATCCTTCCTGGAATCGCAAAACCCTAATTCAGCAATTTCCCCACTTTCTCCACTCAAGCCCTAATTCTCCCTCTCTCTCTAGGAGCTCGTTTCTCTGGAATGAATGACGAGAAATGAGAGCTGCTTGTGTGTGTGGTCGTTCATATAAGTCAATTGAGCTGCTTGGGTCAATTGCATATTGACCCAACACTTAACTTTAATTATATTGGCTGAATATTCAGTTATACAAAAGTTACTGTAATTCGTTTATTTCAGAGATCAAACATTCTTCAACAATTATGGGAATTTAACACGTTGTTTATAATTGATCTATAAAGCTTCAGTTAAAATTTGGGATCATTTGGAGTTACCAATAAATAATTAAAAATCGAACAGTGCACTGCTATATTGCAGTCTGCAGAATATATTCGGCCGAGTTTGTCCTGCACAAACTCGACCGACACCCTTACTGTAGGGATTCAAAAGTCATCCAAAAATTATGCCAATTTAACAGAGTGTCTAAAATTGTATTTATCAAATACTGTTAAAATTTGAGATCAATTGGATATAACAATAAAAAGATAAAATTCAATTACCACACTGCTGTAAAATTCTGAAATTGTGATCGGTCGAGTTTGAAACTCGGCCGACAAACAGGTCAGGGCATTTTTCAAAAATTCTGATATTTTCCAATATTGTTCACATTTTATATATCTAAATCATATCCAAATTTGAAGCAAATCAGAGTTACACATAAAATACTAAAAATCATTTAGTGAGACATTCCACTTATCAAATTCTGTATTCAAGCATTATCAAAACCCTAATTTTGGGCCGATTAGGGTTTATGCTTCTTAAACCCTAATTCTCAAAACAAAAGAACATTTAGACTTCTTATCATAGTTAAAACATCCTAATTGTGTTATCGTCATTAACTAGATTTCGAGAATGATTATTCTAATTAATCTTTGCAATTGTCTAGGTAAACCCTAGTTTACCAATTAAGCTCAGATGGGGTCGTAACAACTCTCCCCCCCTTAGAATGTTTCGTCCTCGAAACATAAACCTACAAGAAAGATACATTCAAGGTTATTCTAAGCTTCTAAAGCCTTCCATGTCATTATACTCTTGTATTTCATACCTGAATGTAGTTTTCAACATTAGATCTTTTAATTCTTTACTAAATCACAACATATTTCAAATAATTCTCAATGATATCAAGCAATTTTTTTACGCCACAGTCAAACATAGAATGCAAAGATAAACCACCATGCTTTCGCTGCGCAACTCTGATACTCTGATACAACTATCTCAACTTATGCTGCTCAGAAAGTTCTATTATTCTGTATCACCTTTAAGTGTCAAAAGCAAGTTCACCATACTGTTTTAAACTTTAATCAAGTGCTATTCAAATAGCAAAACAGTCTTGAATTAAAAGACTAGATTCAACAATCATTTGCACAATACTACTCTTGGCGTCCCCCTTGGGTCATGGATGCATGAGGTGAAGCATTACAACCTCATTCCATACTATCCCGTTTCGGTCCTGGGATCTGTGGGTTATGGGCCCACACACAATTCAAAGTGTAACCATCGTATAATATCATTTTACGGTTTCAACCACAGTAATAAAGTAATCCACAATTGTATCAGTTATTCAAGCATTAATCATACTCAATTACCATCACTCAGTTATATTAGAGCTAGGTATAACAAGCTACACCTCATTAGGGTTACTTGTCCAGACAATCTAATTATCATCCCTTTCTATTAATATGAGTGAATAGGTATAACTACCTTATTCAGGATATCCCTCCATGTGTTCTGACATCATCCAAATCGTATCACCATGTCACAAATACACAATAGTAAGATGCATATCATGTATGAATTACTACAACTATCATACGCCTTTAATTTAACATATAGCTTACACACATACACTGAAATCATATATAGAACCAGCTTTCATACCTTAATATGCCTTCAACAAATCATACATGTAAAAACAAATTCACATATTACACAAAGCTAGTGCTTCCCATATCTTTCTGCTCATTCATTACTTCTTTACTTTTGCTACCTATCCTTTCATATGATTATATACAATAAACATCATTAACATTGAAGCATTTAAGATAGGAATAGATTATTCATCATTCTTGCTATCACGCAAGAACTTATTTCTCATCACACTTCATCATATTGTATGTCACTATTACATTCACTAGATGACCCTACCAAGGTAGTTATGCACCATATATGATTCATTTTCTTATCATTTCATTCCCACCTTGCTCTCATTAAGGAATATATGAAAGAGAAGATGATTTTAAGACTTGGAATACTTGTATTCAAGCATTCCCTTAATACCTTCTCATATGTAGATTTACTTAATTATCAATAGAGATATTTGATTAATTAGCACTTGCTTGAATCTCACAACCTCTTTATTTTATAATTTCTCCATCATATTTCAAACCCTTTCTTACGTTTCATAGTCCTCTTACCGTATACTACTTTTTAACCCGTCATCTTTAATTCTAAATTTTTTTTTTCTTATGACCATGTTGTTTATTCATATGTATGGTCATGTATACCATGTTGCACATATTTCCTCCTTTATCTTTATACTATTGTGAAGTTAACATTCTAAATTAATAGTCCTTCTATTTGTTTTTCCTCATGTTGAATACATTACATATTCTTCATTTTTACATCAAGTGGATCATGCATGGGTCAAACATAGTTTCTCTTTCAATCGAGTTTTTTTTTTTTTTTTTTTTTCTGAAAACAGTCTACCTTTGTATGACTTATTCATTTGTTAAACTACACCTATGTTCTTTGCTTAGAAACTAGTTTGTTGTTCTAGTCTTATGAATTACATATTCATACGATTCTCTTTACCTTTACTCCTTTAAAGACTCTTTACTTCTATGGACCTATTGAATGCTCAACCCTATTCTTCTACTTAGCCTTTGCTTTAGGGTTCATAAAAGCATTATACTCTATTCTATGATTCATTCTTCATGATTGATTCTTGTTATCTTGAACCATACATACATACATTTCACATATCTCTTCTATATTTCACATGTATAGTTCATGTAATATTAATCAATAAACTGATTATGAACTTCTTATCATGTTCTATTATTCCCAATTATGGGTTTCACATATGAGACCCCAAAATTGAACCTCAGATATCAGTTTCAACTAATTCTTAGTTATTCTGATCTTACCCATATGTTTCAACGTCTTGCTGTATGTACATTCTTACTCTGATGTGGGTCTAATTATTCCAATTCTATTCTTATTATGCTATTGATAGGATTCATTAGATCCTAATAACGCATCCTGCCAACCGGACCAGACCAAACCTGAAGTCCTGAAGCCAAGAACTACAAGAATTACATTCTTCCTGAACTGCCACTCACAGCTCAGAAACTCGGCCGATCACTCTGGAACTCAGCCGATCGCCTTCCAGATTCTAAAACTCGGCCGACCAACTTCGGCCGATCAGCAGGAAACTCGGCCGATCCTCTGGGGAACTCGGCCGATCGAAACACTACTTATTTACCTACAAAGAAACTCGGCCGATTCAAGACCAAACTCGGCCGACCAAAACACTGTTTGAAATCCTAAACAAGGAACTCGGCCGACCAAAACATGAACTCGGCCGAACCGCTCACAGACTGAAAACCTAAACAGACCTGCTGATGTCAATTTCACTCGAATCAGCGGGCAAAACCATAGAAACAAAAGCTCATTCAAAGGTCAATTCTAGTCTACTTGTTACAAAGAATGAAATCAATAAATGCTACAATTGCATAGTATACAACAGATATTAAAGACCCATACTTCAAGGTATTGAATATTTCAATTCAAACATATAAGAGCATTTCTATACATTTCCAACAAAAACAACATTATGAAATGTAAGTTCTATCTCCTTTTACATTTATGCTCTTAATTCTTGTTTCTTTTCTCGTTTTCTAACCCTAACATTTCTAGGGTTCCTCTCTAGCCCATTCTTCCACTGTATACCTGGCCAGGGTATACGTGAGAGAATAGACAGAGTAGCTTATACTGGCTGATCCAAGTACTCAGATATCGGGCCAGGATATCCAAATACTCAAATCCCCAAAGCTAACATCAAACATCTCCTATCTGCCACGCTTAGGACTCTAACTTACTAACTTAATGGTCCTTGACAACTCACCCTAAGCTCTGATACCAAGTTGTTACACCCCGATCTCACAATTTCCTCAAATCATGAGATTAGGGCGTAAGAAAGGATTTATAATTAACACAAAGATCACTCTTAACTTTTTCTTTTTTTTTATTTTCCTTTAAAAACTCTTATTTCATCGCATTGAACCACATAACATCTTAACAAGGAATATGAACATTTTCATTACTAATCAAACTTTAACAGAAAAGGTACATATATAAACATTCATGATGTCTTTCACAACTTGTGCACATAAACCTTGTTAATTAGCATACATATCAAAGAGGAACAACATTACACATTGTATTTACAACTCTCTCTCTTATCTCTTACTGAGGATCTAGAGTGACAAGGACCGACTGACTCAACTAATCTCATACTTGACTCTTGTGGCAGATCTACACTGAAGCTCTGATCATCTTCAAGTCCACGCGGTTAACCCTAAAATGTTTGAGTAGAGGGGTGAGCCTACTCGCTCAGTGAATGAATACTTCATGGAAACAGACTAATGCACTAATGTGATCAAAGATATAATTTAATTAAACGATATGAAATTTAACAACAATAAATATTACACTGAACAATTCTAAAACAATATAATTGAAATAGCACATTTCTAAGCATCATCAAGTATTTCAAGTAAATAAACAGTTATATAAATTTACTGTGAACCTATATGATCATTTATTCATTTATTATTATGCCCTAAATATATGCAGTGTACTCTGCATATAAAGATCCGTAACAAGTTCATGCTACGGCCCCACCGTACAAGACTTAGCGACACACCCGGGAATGCTAAGTCTGACGCCAGCCCCGTTCTGCCACAGGACCACAGGCTCTCCGGCCTACAGGCTCTCCGGCCTCAATGCACTACTCCGAGTGCTCTCTCGACTCCTCCTACTAACCTGAGCACACAGGCGGAGGGTCACAGGGTTACCTTCGCGACTCCGCACGAATGGTGTTAGATAACCGTGTTTTCTGGTGAAACCGCAGTGCCATTGTGACACAAGCACAATTGTTGTTAGACACTGCCCTTTTTCTCTTTCCTCGTTTGTCCGCGACACACGCACGGATGATGTTGCAACACGAGTTTCACCCCAAAGCTGCAGATACCACTTAGGGGTTCTACGGTGTTAGGGCACTTAGGTCTATACTTGATTAACAATAAACAATTTAACAGAAATATATTGAAATATAAGAAGTCCTGCAGTATGTAGATATCATTTCAGAGAGAACAAGCATATAAAGTTAAATGCACTAGAAACATACAATTCAATAGTTAAGCATCACCACATCTCATATCGAGACCTTTCATATTACCATAGCATGATTCATTGAACACCCTATCCTTAGGGTTTCATTCGCCTTATTCATTCATCACATGTCAACACCCTACTCGTAGGGTTGCATTTGCCTCATTCACCTTTTCATTTACCTCATTCACTTGTCACATGGCTCTCATAATGATTTCATAAGATATAAGCATTCACTAAATAAAGACTGTTTCCAACAAATCTTATATAATCAATATAGATATGAAATCATGGAAACTTAACTAAACTTAGGTTTTCCATATCATCACTGTGATATCATGTATCCAGAATAAGATTCAATTAATATAACCCACGAGGTACATCCTAACCACATATAGGATTTCTAGTCTTTTTCAAACAGGTTGAAACCCTAGCGATATCCCAATTAGGTCAAACCCTAATTACATCATTTGATATGAATCTAAAAGCATACTCAATAGGAAGTGTTGCATACGAATCTGATATGAATCTACCATTTAGGAGTCATTCAAACAGAGAAGGAATCCATATCATATCAATTTACAATAACTTAAATCAAATAGACATTTCAGGATTTAGAAATCGCATGCTAAACATTTAGGGGTTTGGTTGTTATAATCAAATTCGTCCATTAGAATGTTTGAAGGAAGAACCCACTCACCCTAAGGTGTGAAAACACCTTAAACCTGCAGCTCCACTCAGGGAAATCTCGAATTCCCATCAAAACCCTAGCAAATCTCCCAATTCCTCTTTCATTCAACTCGGAAACCTAGAAAAAGAGGAATTATGAAGAAAGGGTGAGAAAAGAGGGAATTTCGACATCCTCTTGGATCAAATCAGAGCATGGACGGAATCTTGACATAATAGAGAAGATTCACCATAAAAGTCTATGCAAGGAATCCGAACTTACTTGATTTCATCCTTCCTGGAATCGCAAAACCCTAATTCAGCAATTTCCCCACTTTCTCCACTCAAGCCCTAATTCTCCCTCTCTCTCTAGGAGCTCGTTTCTCTGGAATGAATGACGAGAAATGAGAGCTGCTTGTGTGTGTGGTCGTTCATATAAGTCAATTGAGCTGCTTGGGTCAATTGCATATTGACCCAACACTTAACTTTAATTATATTGGCTGAATATTCAGTTATACAAAAGTTACTGTAATTCGTTTATTTCAGAGATCAAACATTCTTCAACAATTATGGGAATTTAACACGTTGTTTATAATTGATCTATAAAGCTTCAGTTAAAATTTGGGATCATTTGGAGTTACCAATAAATAATTAAAAATCGAACAGTGCACTGCTATATTGCAGTCTGCAGAATATATTCGGCCGAGTTTGTCCTGCACAAACTCGACCGACACCCTTACTGTAGGGATTCAAAAGTCATCCAAAAATTATGCCAATTTAACAGAGTGTCTAAAATTGTATTTATCAAATACTGTTAAAATTTGAGATCAATTGGATATAACAATAAAAAGATAAAATTCAATTACCACACTGCTGTAAAATTCTGAAATTGTGATCGGTCGAGTTTGAAACTCGGCCGACAAACAGGTCAGGGCATTTTTCAAAAATTCTGATATTTTCCAATATTGTTCACATTTTATATATCTAAATCATATCCAAATTTGAAGCAAATCAGAGTTACACATAAAATACTAAAAATCATTTAGTGAGACATTCCACTTATCAAATTCTGTATTCAAGCATTATCAAAACCCTAATTTTGGGCCGATTAGGGTTTATGCTTCTTAAACCCTAATTCTCAAAACAAAAGAACATTTAGACTTCTTATCATAGTTAAAACATCCTAATTGTGTTATCGTCATTAACTAGATTTCGAGAATGATTATTCTAATTAATCTTTGCAATTGTCTAGGTAAACCCTAGTTTACCAATTAAGCTCAGATGGGGTCGTAACACTCTCGATACCATTTGGTCATTGGCTCAAGATCGATTAGAGAAGGGAAGCAAGATCGCGAGATATCGATCTGAAGACCGGTTGGCGTTCAGCTGTGAAAGACAACAGATCCCATACCATTTGAATGAGAAGGATCATGCCAAACCGGTTGAGCAAAGGATACCAAGACCGTTTGGATATCTCAATATCCCAAACTGTATGGATGATCTGCTCCCAAAACTGTTTGGAGCATAGCACTCCAAACCGTTTGGATGATAACACCAAACCGATTGGTCAGACCGTTTAGAGCTAATCGCTTCCAAGACCGTATGGTCACATAACCAAGACCGTTTGGAGATAAAAACACAGGAACGTTTGGTCAGTATTAATACAAAACCATTTGGACCAGACCGTATGGAGGACTCACACCAAAAATGTGAGAACCAAACCTGAGCCTATAAATAGGACCAGCAGGGTCCTCATTTGGGCATCGGTTCCAGAACGCCGACAGGCTGCCTATATGCTGGTCCGATCCTGCCACTATCACTTCACCTTCCATTCCTACTGCAACTCAAGGATACCGAGAAGAGAAGGAAGGAGGAGTGAGAAAGACTACCCAGTCTGTCTTGGCATCCCTCGTTGTTCATCCATATCTGCTCTGACATGATGTAGGAGACTGCATCATCTTCATCGAGCTGCGACCACCTTCTACATCATGCTCATGGTAGAATCCTCTCTCTTTCTTATTCTTCTTGTTTCTCACATCATGAGCAAGTAGTTCCTTTTCGCTGGTGTGTGGGTACTAGCCCGCTGCCCATGCATTCATGTCTTTTCATTTAACATTCCAAGGCAATGTATATAACTTTTTATTTCATTGCTAATTGATATGCTTGTAGTTGATTACTTGCTTGCTTTCATCTTGTTCTTCTCTTCATAGCATAGAATGTCGATTAATGAGGTAGACTCCTTGACAAGAAATCTGATAGGGTTTCTTAAGGTCGTAAGTGTGTGATCCATGAGGGGACGAGCCATCTAACCTACGATGATGCTTCTGTGGTCTAAACATCCCTCAGGGAGGACCACAACCTTAGTTGGATGTTGTATCTTCTTATTAATCGTTGATGTTTGCTTGCAGACTTATCGCCTATATGCTTGTCAATTAGCACGGTTGACTCCCAAACTAGAAATAGAATGGGGTTCCTTGAGGTCGTAAGTGTATGATCCGTGAGGGGACGAGCCATCTAGCCCATGGTGATGCTTCTGTGGTCTAAACATCCCTCAGGGAGGACCACAACCTTAGTTGGATGTTTTATCTTCGGAACCATAAGTGCATGATCCAGATGGCAACGAGAAATCAGATGCCTAAGGGGATGCTTTTGCGGGCCTAAACATCCCTCCGGGAGGGTTCGTAGCAGTTCCATTTGGATAGTTAGATGCTTGCCTGGATGTTATATGTTTGGATGTGTTTGCATGTGCAGTGGTGGTGAAACGCGGTACCATCCCAGTGATTCCATATCATTAATCTAGATCCAACTTTAATTCTGCTCTTTACTTTCTTACAATTAGTTTAATTAACCTCAAATCAACCAATCGTTCTAAATATTAGTCTCACTTGAGCTAGATTTGACTGAAAAAAATTCTTAAAAACGTTGTCCTTTGGGATTTGATCCTTAACTATACTGTGATAAGACCCGTCCGCTTGCAGGTGGTATTATTGCACGAGGTTTTGGTAAAAGCTCGGGGATTTCAACCCCAAGTGAATTTGTTAGTGAGATATTTGCCACATCAAATTTTGGCACCGTTGCCGGGGACAACGAAATCAGTTAGTCAAATCTAGTTCTTTTAAGGCTAATCTAGGATTTACTCTTTCTTTTTGAAACCATTGATCATCTACTTGAATTTCACTCTACTCCATCAATTGTACTTTAAATCTTTTTATTTCAGGTACTTCAAGAAGGACTAGTACATGCATTGTTTGAACAGTCCCAGACTCACCACCAGCTTTGATCTGGAGATTGACTGAACCTTTCATTGTCAAAATAGAGAAAATCAGGAAAGAATGGCTCAAGAGGAGGAAATAGCCCGAAGGGTAGCTCAAGCCCTTAATGCACAGAGAGAAATGCTAATGCAAGAAGCCAGAGCTGCGGTTCAAGAAGAAATCCAAGCAGCACAAGTAGTAGAACTAAAAAAGGATCTTAGAGAGTTCTCAATCCCCAAAGCTGCTAATGTTCATCATCCAGTACAACCTCCTCCCATCAATGCTGCCAATTTTTAGATTAGGGCACATTGGATCACATTGCTTCAAAACAACCCATTCTATGGAAAACAAGGAGAGGATAGTTAGGAACATCTTTTGAGGTTTATTGATCTATGTGCTATGAAAAAGCAAAATGGAGTATCCGACGATGCCATTCGTCTCCATCTCTTCAAGTATTCACTTGCTGATAGAGCAATAAGCTGGTACAATTCATTGCAAAGTGAACCTATCACCACTTGGGAACAACTTCAAAATGTATTTATGGAAATGTTCTACCCTCCCTCTCTCACCTATGAAATTAGGGAACAAATAACAAATTTCACTCAAGTCCCTGGAGAAACCCTTATAAAAGCATGGGATAGATACAAAGAGCTTCTACGCAAGTGTCCACACCATGGGATTCTTAAGAATCAACTCATCGAGATCTTCTATAGAGGCATGGCTGATGATGTCAAGAGATTCTTAGACTCCTCATCTGAAGGAAACTTCATGCGCCAAACTTATGACAGTGCATGGAGGGTTGTCACCCTTGGAGCTGAAAATCAAGCTAATTGGGGTAGGTCAGTAGGAAACGGAGTGTTTAAGGTAGCTATGGCTGAATTTATTCCTGAATACAAGTCTATCGTTGAGACCCTCAAACTCTTAGTTGCAAAGCAAGACCATATTGAATCATCCCTTGCTACTTTTGAACAAAGACATTCACTACCACAACCATAAGAACAGATCAAGTCAGCTTCATTGTTCTGTGAAGCACGTAAGGGTACTGATCATTCCACTTTAGCATGCAATGTTCTCTACGATGTTATTCTAAGCAACACATGTGGACAAGGAGATAATGGTCAAATGGAAAATCTTAATGCTGTCAACACCATCCCTGGTCAAGGATATTACAATCCGAGTCAGAATAGGAACCACCCTGGTTTTCAATATGAAAATCCTTCAGGAGTGGAAAACTCATGACATTTTGGTTCAAATAATCAGCAACGAGGCCCACCAGGATTCCAGTATAACCAACAACAAAATTTTGGGAATTAGGGAAACTTTAGGGACAACTTTCAGAACAGGAACTACAATAATTATCAGAACAGTTCTCAGTTCCAGAATCCCAACCAAGTCCCCTACCAACAACAACAAGGGAAACAAGCCAACCCCGTCTCTCCTGATGATAAGTTTTCGGCCATTGAGAAGATGTTACAGTCGCAGTAGACAATGATAGCTAACCAGCAAGCCCATCAAAAGGCTATTGAATCTCAACTAGCTCAACTGGTAGCTAGCATGAAGCCACCTACTGGAACCTTTGCTGGCCAATCTGAGAACAATCCTAAGCATCCTGAGCAACTTAAGGCTGTCACCAAAAGGTCTAGAAAAGACTATTCAAATCCCCCTGTCAAGACACCAGTAGTTATTACATACAGAGATGACTATATAACTGTCCAAGACTCTACAACATCTGAGTCTCAACCAAAAGGGGCAATAACTGCTGATAAGACAACTGAGCCAAGTTCTGAAAAACCTACTGATGCAGATCCAGAAACACCAGAGCCAGAAGTACCAGTGTACAAGCCTCATATACCTTTCCTAGCTCGTTTAAGGCAGATAAAGCTTGACACTTGATTCAACAAATTCAAAGAAGCTATGAAGAAACTTCATGTTGATATACCCTTTCTTGATGTGCTGGCTGAAATACCAGCATGGACGAAGTATTTGAAGTCACTCCTTACAAGGAAATATATAACTAAAGAGTATGAGACAATCAAATTAGCAATGACTACTTCAGACATCATCTAGAGTAAGATGCCTAAGAAGCAGAAAGATCTAGGATCTTTTGGTATCTCATGCCATATTGGTGATTCTACACATAAGAAGGGACTAGCTGATCTTGGTGCTAGCATTTCGATCATGCCACTTAGCCTTTTCAAGAGGCTAGGATTTTTAGAATTTCTCCCGATTGGCATGACTATACAGCTTGCAGACAATTCGATAAAATGTCCGTTAGGAATTCTCAAGATGTCCCGATCAAGGTTGGAAAGGACACCTATGTCCCGTGTGATTTTGTCATAATTGTCATAAAGGAAGACACCAAATACCCTCTCATTTTTGGTCATCCATTCCTTGCCACTGCAAGAGCCCTAATTGATGTTGAAGCAGGAACTTTGCTGCTCAGATTGGGTAAAGAAACTCTCGAATTCAAAGTTCTTGAAAGTATGTAGAGACCAAGCATGCAAGAAGAAGTATATCTTATTGATTGCATAGAGCAGATGTCACTTCTCACTCAAGAGAATCATGAGTCAGATGATCCTTTACAAGTTACTCTAACAGACCCATCAGCCGATGAACCCATTGACAAACAAGTAAAGAATTGCATCGAATTTCTCGACCTGCAGAAGAAGATGTTGAAGATACTTTTGAAGAACTCAAGCCTATTGAAACTATTAAAGACATTTATGGAAAGGAGGAGACACCTCCCAACCCTATCATGACACATATCAAACCATTTTTAGGTGTCAATGAGCCTCCCCATCTAGAAACAACCATCGTCGAGAATGCACGAGTAGCCCAACAGACAGAGACTATTGATTTCATCCTCCCTCCGCAACAAAATTTGGACTGCAGTTTCTATCGAGAACATCCCTCAGATCCATATCTGATAGATGTTAATAACCAGTATTACTACGATGAAGGGATAATGCATCAACAAATGAACTTTTCTTCCGAGTCTCAACAACACTACATTATTAATGATGCCGTTCAGATTCCATACAACTATTTTCTACCTCAAATTGAGCAACAAAGAACAAGTCAACGTAACTCAGGTTATTTCCTTATATGCTCTGACATTGCTCATTATGTATGGGGAAGGTTACAAGAAGCTAAAATCAAAGTGAAGATTAATGAATGGTTGAGAAAGAAACCACCAAAAGAATATGTCAATCAAGTTCCACCTAGAGCCCCACCATGGTGATAGTATCCACGTCGATCCATCGACGTAAAACAAAGGCGCTTGTCAGGAGACAACCCGATAAATAAATTCATATTTAGTTTTAATTTCAAATTAGGATTTTCCCTTAATTTTGTTTTTACCTTTTAGATAATTTTACACCAAATAAAATTGTATCGCGAGATGCTATTTTGAGTTCTGAATGGTCTTTATGTTTGAGATTTTTAGATGGAGGAAACATGTTGATTGGAACACAACCACATCCAATGGTCCAAACGGCATGAAATTTCCCCTCCATCTTAGATTTAGAGTTTGCTTGGGATGAGAAAATTTCTAAGTTTGGGGTGGAGGGTGGGTGGTACGTATCTTAATCTCCACTTTCACCCATCTAAATCAGACTTAAGATTTCATTGTCGCATTTCTGACCTAAATTTTCAAATATTTTTTCAAAAATTGTAAAGTTTTCAAAAGAAATTTGAATAGATACCAGATGAAGTTTTGACACTTTTTCAATCTTTATGCATTTCGAATCATTATACCCTCCTTATTTGAAGTAGATCCTCAAAAGGACCACTTTCTGAAAACTAGCCTTTTGATTGAAATCATCTTGTGAAGCTTATGAATCCTAACATCACGATCTTTATGCAAAAATGGGAAGTGTCTGTCGAACTGATAGGGATCAAACACATCGTGCTTCCTAACTGACTAGTGGAACAACAACATGAAATCCTGACCGGATCCCATCAAATCATTATTTGAGCAGAGTACGATAAAGAGAATGACCCAGTGCACTGAATTGTAAATCAAGTTGCATTCTGATCTGAACTCTCTTCTACACTTCTTCTATCATCTTCGTACCCCTCCATTCATAAAAAAGAAACAAAAATAGCCAAAATAGTGCCAAACCCTAAGTTCGGGGTGGCACACACTTCCCTCTATATCTGCTTCTTCCATACCCCTTGCAATTAAATAGGGGTGTACCACCAAGAAAAGATGCCAAATCACACACAAAAAGAAATGCAATATCGAGTCGAATAGAGGATAGATTCACACAAAAAATGCAATAAATGAAATTACAAATAATATAATAAAAATCTTGAGTCAAATATAGGAGAGATTTATTTCTTCCTTCCATACCTCCCTTCACTACCTTTTCTACCTAATGGCACAATAAATGCCTCCACCACCCTGAAATACACCAGTGTCAGATCAGATGCACACTTGTTGTTCTGCGGGTATCTCTGGACTCTTACGAACCTCTTTGACATGCTTGTTGTTGGAAAAAGTGAGGAGGAAGTGAAGTTGGAAAGCAAACTCAGGAACAAAGATATGGTAAGATGTGTTCAGTGATCTCAGGAAGTTGAGATGCGTAGTCATACTAAGCAAAAAGGAAGAAATCGTGATGTAAATAGGAGGCAATCACATGACCAGAAATTATTCATTTGGTGACTATTTCAAATTTTGTGTTACTCGAGGATGAGAAACATTTAAATTTGGGGTGTTTTGATGAATGCACATTCATCATAATTTTCAATCACCTTCTTGGGCTCTTTTTGATTCAATACATCCAATTTTAGCTACTAAATATCAAAATGTGCAAAATTTCCTAATTGATTCAATTATCAAGGTTCTTAACTGAGTTTATATTGATTTTATGTAGGTCTTGATGAGGTTGACCAATTAGTTGGCACCCACCTCCTTTCAACTCTAAACTGTAAGAATCACCACCATTCAATCGTCATCTCAATCAACCATCATCCACATCAAACCCAAAATGAATGGGACCCACCTTTATCTACCCTTGACTCATCCTTGGTCTTGACCATACAGTCTCACCCATGCGGTCTTGACCAATTGGTTTCATCTATATGGTCTCAAGACCATATGGGCAGCCTCACCTCAAAACCGTTTGGAAATTTGCCTCTCTACACTTCTAGATTATGGGTCCACGGTCCTATTTCATCTGGGCAAATGATTTCTATCTTGATTTGTCCTATTGGTCTTGCTCAAGACCATTTGATGCCACCGTTTGTCAAGACCAGTTGGTAAAATCTCTCCCAAGACCGATAGAGCAAGGATTGTGAAGATCAGATGCAAGGCCAACCATCAAGCACAAACGGTCTTCAGAGTCCGATCAAGCGCCAGCGGTACCTCCAAGACCATTTGGACGACTCATCCCAAGATCGTATGACAACATCGGACCTAGAATGGCTACTGCCATTGTCTTCTTCTTCCGTCATCGTCAGCGACAAGAACCCTACCTCCACGAACCCCAGTGTCGTCCTCATCACCAACACCTAAAAAACCCTAGCTCCGCATCACCCTATCTCCAGCCACCGAGATCACCACCTGCTTGGAACCTCACCCCTGCCGCCGGATCCACCTGCACCTCCGTCGCATCTAGAAGCAACGTTAACGCCTCCTCGCCTGCCTCCAACCACATATCCCACCGCCACCGCCTTCACCTACTATTCTCCACCTCGACCATGCCAACCCAAATGATCTCGCACCGTTTGGAGGCAGCACTCTCCCAAGACCGCTAGGCTGCGATCGGTCTCTAAGACCGGTTAGGAGTGGAGGACATTATGGTTTGTGAATACCGTTTGCGCATATCTACAAGACCGCATGACGACGCCGGGCTCTCAAGACCGTTTGTCGTTGGCTCGAGATCGATTGGAGAAGGGAGGCAAGATCGCGAGATATCAATCTGAAGTCTGATTGCCGTTCAGCTATGAAAGACGACAGATCCCAGACCGTTTGGATGATAAGGATCATGCCAAACTGGTTGAGCAAAGGATACCAAGACCGTTTGGATATCTTAGTATCCCAAACCATATGGACGATCTTCTCGCAAAACCGTTTGGAGCACAACACTCCAAACCGTTTGGATGATAACACCAAACCGATTGGTTAGACCGTTTAGAGCCAATCGCCTCCAAGACCGTATGGTCACATAACCAAGACCGTTTGGAGATAAAAACACAGGACCATTTGGTCAGTATTAATACAAAACTGTTTGGACCATACCGTATGGAGGACTCACACCAAAAATGTGAGAACCAAACCCGAGCCTATAAATAGGACCAACAAGGTACTCATTTGGGCATCGGTTTCGGGACACTGACAGGCTGCCTGTACATTGGTCCGATCCTGCCACTATCACTTCACCTACCGTTCCTACTGCAACTCAAGGAGACCGAGAAGAGAAGGAAGGAGGAGCGAGAAAGACTGCCCGGTCGGTCTTAGCATCCCTCATTCTTCATCCAGATCTGCTCCGACACGACGTAGGAGCCCGCATCATCTTCACCGAGTTGCGACCACCTTCTATATCATGCTCATGGTAGAATCCTCTCTCTTTCTTATTCTTCTTGTTTCTCGCATCATGAGCGAGTAGTTCCTTTTCGCTGGGGTGCGGGGACTAGCCCCACTGCCCATGCATTCATGTCTTTTCATTTAACATTCCAAGGCAATGTATATAACTTTTCATTTTGTTGCTAATTGATATGCTTGTAGTTGATTACCTGCTTGCTTTCATCTTATTCTTCTCTTTGTAGCATAGAATTTCGATTAATGAGGTAGACTCCTTGACGAGAAATCTGATAGGGTTCCTTGAGGTCGTAAGTGTGTGATCCGTGAGGGGACGAGCCATCTAACCTATGGTGACACTTCTATGGTCAAAACATCCCTCAGGGAGGACCACAACCTTAGTTGGATGTTGTATCTTCTTATTAATCATTGATGTTTGCTTACAGACTTATCACCTATATGCATGTCAATTAGCGCGGTTGAATCCCAGACTAGAAATAGAATGGGGTTCCTTGAGGTCATAAGTGTATGATCCGTGAGGGGACGAGCCATCTAGCCCATGGTGATGCTTCTGTGGTCTAAACATCCCTCAGGGAGGACCACAACCTTAGTTGGATGTTGAATCTTCAGAACCGTAAGTGCATGATCCGAATGGCAATGAGAAATCAGATGCCTAAGGGGATGCTTACGCGGGCCTAAACATCCCTCTGGGAGGGTTCGCAACAGTTCCATTTGGATAGTTAGATGCTTGCCAGGATATTATGTGTTTGGATGTGTTTGCATGTGCAGTGGTAGTGAAACCCAGTACCATCCCAATGATTCCATATCATTAATCTAGATTCAACTTTAATTTTGCTCTTTACTTTCTTGCAATTAGTTTAATTAACCTCAAATCAACCAATCGTTCTAAATATTAGTCTCACTTGAGCTAGATTCGACTGACAAAGATTCTTAAAAATATTATCCTTTGGGATTCGATCCTTAACTATACTACGATAAGACCCTTCTGCTTGCGGGTGGTATTATTGCATGAGGTTTTGGTAAAAGCTTGGGGATTTCAACCCCGAGTGAATTTGTTAGTGCAATATTTTCCACGTCACTATGTTTATGAATAAGGAGCATGCATATCTATATTAAATATTTAAATCACATGAAAATCTCAAAATTGGAATTAGGGGTTAAAAGCAATGATTACCTTATAAGTTGGGGTAAGGTCATAGTAGTTTCTTCCCTTCTAAAAATGTTTCATCCTTGAAACTTACAAATGTACAAAGAAATCTGCATTCAAATTTCTATTGACATTCAAAATTTTGGTATTTCATATAATCTTGTATATTTTATTTGAATACCAAGTTATACACTAATGATTATGTTTTCAATCAAGTTGTTTCACCTCATGGTAAATCTTTTCATGTCAACAAGAAACATATATTTCAAGATAAGTTGTTAAAAACGAGTTTTCTTTCAGTCAGGTACACTTTAAGGTTTAACCCCCGTATATATCCAATCTTGTACTGTATCAACTTATGAATATAATTCCATGTTATAATTATGTGGAAGAACAAAAAAATACTAGTGAAATTACTTTATTATTGTGGTATCCCAATTTTGGATCCCTTATACTATGAAAGACCAGATCAACCACAATTCTACTGCATTGAAATAAAATTTCTTATTATTGAATAACACAAATCATTACCAACTTTTCATTCCATTTTTATATCATATGCATGAACAATTTAAATCACATGCACAAAGTTTACCTTCCTTGGAACACCTTTCACAAGCTATATTTCTATAAAACCTAAGCAACATTAAAAAAGTATGTGTTTCACGGATTCATTACTTATTCATCATTATGTGTATTCTTAGTTATCCTTATTCCTTTGGTTACATTATGAGGAAACTAATGTCTATGAGAGTTCTAATACATAGAAGTTAGCATGACCTTACTATTACTCTTGATTTTAATTTTAAGTTGTATCTCTTATATTCTAAAATCATTTGTCATTCTTCTTTCTTAATCTTTTTCATGTTCTATTTTTCAAACCTTATACCATAAATTACTTTTTTACTTGTAATGTACTTTTCCTATATTCATTTTTATTTTTCCTCATATGACCTCATTTTAATCCAAGGTTAGGTCTCTATCCACCTTTCTTGGGTTGCCAAGGCCTAAAACTTCCTAAATATGTCATTCATCTACAATTTATACTCTTTAAGTTATTGTTTCTATCCATATTGAAAGTTCATTCTTCTATTAAGCTTCTCTTGTATCTTACTTTTCTCTTATACTTGAATTTTAGCTTCCTTTTACCTTAATTTATGTAACTATCCATTTATTGTATAATGAATTGGACTGTATGACCATTACTATTGACGTCTCTCATGATGTTTAAGCCTCATTATAAATTAACTTGTATTATGTTCATTCTTAAAAATAGAATTCTATATTTTGGAAATGATTCGAGATTTCCAATTCTTTGTTAGGATCCCAAATATAAGAATACGACCATATGAAAAATATTATCAATAGTCTACATCAAAATTTCTTGAGTATTAATCCTTTGATAAACTCTAAATTTCCAAGTCATTCTATTTTATTCTCTTAGGCTATGTACCCCAACCAAATTTATATACTCATTTTATTGTACTAGTTAAGACTTTATAATTAAGTATCTATGTTTTACTTATTCACAAGTTATATATTCTTCATTCTTGTCATGTTCCCAATTTTATATAATTTTATGAACATCCCTCTTCTTGCATGTGGTTTCATTTTTAGTGGGTATTTTCTTCTCATTTTACTTTAATGTAGAATTTTTTTAAAGAGGAGATATGTAAGTAGTTGGAATTGTATTCTAGAAATATCCACACAATAATTTTCTCTTGGTAATATTAGAATTCTTGTCTTGTTTGGGTCTAATCACTACCTATTAAATAAAATACATTATTTATCATATTTATACTCATAATTTTTTTTCCTTATCATCATTTGAATATGACTTCATCATTTATAATATAACGTTATCATCTATACAACATCGGTTTATTGTTGTCCCTCATGTACACCATTCCTTTCATTTACATACTTATTCGTCATTAATTTCTTATTATTCAATTAACATTGCTATATTTATGAAAAATTTAAATCCATGACTTTTATTGTTCTATTATCTCTTGCATGTCCCATACTTAACTGCATAAAAAAGTCCATGTTAATGTTACCTTATAAACTTAGTACATGGCGATTGATTTACTCTAGTTCATATGCCTCATGTAAGGGGTAAATGTTCATTTTGATATTAAAATAAATTCATATCAATGTGAATCATTCACTTACTTGACATTATATATATCCTTCTTAAATACATCCAGTCACAAGAAATAATGAATCATGTCAAAGTGAGATTAACCAACTACTCCATAGACACATCTATAAAATGTAAACAATCGTGAATACATTAAAGTTATCTTGTGATATATGTTTATAAATAAGGATGAATACATTAAAGTTCTCTTCTAACATGTGTTTTCATATACTCCTCTTATCATACAATGCTTTCTCCCTAAACCAAGATTACTATTTATTTCCTTGTTCTTGTTATTTCATCCTAATTTATTGTCTTAACCTCATGACATACTGATTCATTTACTTTGTCAAATTTTGCTTTCGTTCATTCCTTTTGAGAATCAATCCTTTTTAACAAATTTATGGGTTTGTCTCACTTCTGTTTTCTTCTTATTTTTATTCAATTAAGGAATGCACAATTATGAGGCTCAATTATGGAGTCAATTCTTCTAAACTATTTCCTTTCTCAAAATTCTTCTATGTATGCTCCTTTATTTTAAATGTCATATCATACGTAGGGTTCTTTTTCCAAATTGACCATTAGATCTCCTCATAAAAATTTCAATAAACTTCCTTTTACTTTACAATGATATCACTTTTTTACTTTTACCTGGTTAGCAAATTTCTACATATATTTAAACTATTTTACTGATTTCCTTCTCTAGTTCAGTCAACTTGTTGATTGGACGGTCAACTTGTCTTCTATTCAGCTACATTCTCAATTAGATCTTGGAATATCATATATTTATGTTATTTTAAGTTTTTAGTATAATGCAAATACTAATTTAATCTTGGATAACCTAATTTAAGTATTAATTGTAATTAAATGTGCTTCATACACATTTGTATCTTAAGTTTCCTTTTTAATTCTCTTTTCATGCTTAAAGGTAAAAGTTTTTCCCATTATTTTGAATATTCATTTAATTACTAAATTCAATCGAATTATTTTAATTATTCCACACATTTTCTTAATTTTCTCATACCCTCAATATCTCCTAATTTTTATTCTCATATCTTGGATAATATAAAGTCATTAGGTCCCAATGTCACATCATGTTAGTTGCACCACGATATACATGCTATCTTGAAGCCAACAATTACTTGGGGTCAATTGAATTCATCTTAAGGATGTATGAAGAACATTAAGTCATGGCAAGCTCAATTTAGTATAATATCATATCTACTTAATGAATAGAGCATAAACAATATCTCTTTAACATTTAAAATGCACTTAAATTTGCAAGGGTTTATATATGATAACACATATTATAAATCGAGTATCTAGAATTTTTATAAGAAAGAGAATTACTATTCTTTTTATTTTTTTGTATAACCTAGAGCTTAATTCTTATTCATCCTATGCTTTAGAACATGCCAAAATAAGGCGAGGTTCACATCAAGTATATCAGGATGCCATGATGGCCTATTACTATGAATAGAGTAAAAGGTGCGAGAAAGTAAAGAGGTTTTTGCAAGCTTGTCAGCAACCTAATTCAAATCTCTGGGAATATACATAACTGAGAGATGCTTCAAAGCTTCTTGAGTGACATGAAATTTACTCCAAACCTGTTGGAGCTTCGGTGAGGTGCAATGTGTCTGATTTACCAGGTTAACCGATGAACTGGAATTAGATAGGATCACAGAGTTCATCATGTGACACTCTTTACAGATGCAGGTGGCAGTGGCAATTGCTAGTAACTCAACATGGAGATGAGGTGGCGTGCAGAGGTACACCTTCTCTGGAGATCAATTTGCCAAGGCTATCAATAATATGGATGCCTACTCCAGCATTCCCAGTATCACTCATGAAAGCAACATTGACAAATAGAACAAAGTCCACCATGCCTGGCTGTGTGAGATGCTTCACGAATAGCTTAAAGTTGTTGGGGGTAGGAGACATGGCAAGGATGATGGATTGCGATCTTTCCTAAATGAAAGTGATTTGAGCTTGCATATTGGGAACCACATGTTCATAGATTTGTTTGTTCCTACTATTCTAGATATGCCAGCAGGCGGTCAGGTTTAATATTGTAGTATTGTGGACAATTTGTGGAGTCGAGATGATCCATCATATCCACTCGTCTTCGGAGGTGAGGAAGGAGTAGACAGGGGAACCCAAGCTTCTCCATATGACCACACTTGTAGTACAATCCTTGAGGCAATGCAGAAGAGTGTCTTCATGATTATTGCAAATTGGACAGACAATGTCCACGTCTAGGTGTCTTCGCTTCTTCTCCACATTATTCTAAAGGGCACAATGCTGAAGCAGCCATGCAAAGAGCTTAATGTGTTTAGGGGCACTTAGTTTCCAGATGTCGTTCCAAGTTCCTTCTATAGGGTCAACGTTGTTGTGCCTAATCCATTTATACACTGCCTTGGCTGTGAGATTGCCTAGCGTGTCTTGGGGCCAGACCCAACAGTCGAGCATGGAATCACCTATTGGAGGAGGAATATACTGGATGATATTGCTGGCAGTAGGTGGCATAAAGGCATTGATGAAGAAGAAGTCCCATTCGCCATTGTCGAGCCTTAAGGAGCTGACTTGTAGGTCGTTTAGTTCATGTGGGATAGGCCCGTTCGGATCTATCTTCATGAATGAGGTGCCACTGAGCCAGTTATCCACCCAGACATTGGTTTCCGAACCGAAATTGATAGTTTTGTGACATTCATCAGTGATGGTCTTCATATTCCGCTTGATGAAACTCCAAATTGAGGAGCATGGTTTGTTTACCGCCTGTGAGCTGTAGATGTATTTCTCCTACATAATGTGCACCCATAGGGCCGGGTGGTTGTTTAGAAAGAGCCACACATTTTTCAACATGAGGGCTCAATTTTGGTCTCTTGCATTATTTATACCTAATCCTCCTTTAGATTTGGGAGTGGTGACCTTTCCCCAAGATACTAGAGAGAGTTTCTTCTTATCTCTCCTATAAGACAAAATGAAGTTCTTAATATGCTTATTGATGTCATCACATAATGAAGGAGAGAGCCTCATTGTTTGCATAGTATAAGACGGGATAGCTTGTAGAGTGGCTTTAGCCAAGGTCACTCTACCAGCCATTGAGAGATGACGGGCTGCCCAACTGGTCATCCGCTCCCTGATGGTTGTGGAAATGTGCTGGTGCATGCTTTTGTTGATATGGTGATGGAGGATAGGAATGCCAATGTATCTACCCAGATCATCCGTTCTTTGAATGCCAATTGCCTCATAGAAAGCGCGTTTGTCTTCCCTCATTGTATTTGCTGAGAAGAAACACCATGATTTATCATTGGAGATGGATTGCCCAAAAACTATGCTGAAGTTATTGAGGATATAAAGAATGGTATGTGCCGGATGTGGGTCAGATTCCACCATTAAAAGAATATCATCCGCAAAGAACATGTGAGACAGGGGAGTTCCATGCATGGTTAACCTGATAGGCTTCCATCGGTTATTGTTTACAGCTTCATTGATTGCTTGAGATAGTCTTTCTATACATAGAACAAAGATGTATGGGATGAGGGGGTCACCTTGTCTAACCCCCCTTACAGATTTAAATGGAGGAAGATGAGTCCCTTCCCACATAATGAAAGTGTTCCCTGATATAATGATGTCCATGATAAGGGAAATGGTGATGGAAGGGATGCTTGTTTTCATGAGAGTGTCATGCATGAAGCGCCAATCCCTACAATCGAAAGCTTTGGATAGGTCTAACTTGATGCTAACCCATTTCTTACCACTTTTTTTGAGCTTCATAGAATGTATTACTTCCTGTACCAGCAGAATGTTGTCGCTTATTCGTCGACCAGGGATGAAACTGGACTGATTCTCAGAAATCTTGTCCGGGAGATGAGGCTTAATGCGTTCCACCAAATTTTTTGAGATGAGCTTGAATCATGAGTTGTTTAAAGAAATAGGTCGCAAATACGAGCAACGTTGAGGTTGCTTTGTTTTAGGGATAAGAATCATATGAGTTTTAGCAAGCTCATCGTCAACTTTGCCACTATTGAAGGCTTGCTGCACCATTAGCACTATGGAGGGGGCAATGTTCAGCCATTAAGATTGTATAAACTCATTGTGAACTCCATTTGGACCAGACGCTTTAGACGGTGACATGAGGAAAGCCACTCTGCTGATTTCTTCATACCCATATAGTCTAGCGATGAAGTTGGATGCTCGTGGAGATAAAGCTTTAAAGTTGCCAATATAAGAAGTGATTTGTTTTGTGCTAGTAGGCTGGATGTTTCACTGTGCCATGAGGATATAGAAATGGTCCAGGATGAGCCGTTGCAAGGCTCCCTTGTCTTCAACCCATACTCCAGAACTGTCGCATAGTCTACGAATTTTTGTAGAGTTTCGGAGAGCTTTAACATAGGAATGGAAGTATTTTGTATTGCCATCTCCACATTTGAGCCAGTTGATATGTGAGTTTTGTTGCCAATCTAGTTCCTCGGTGAGAATAATTCTAGAATGTTGTTCTTGCAATCTAATGGATAAAAGATCATTATTAATATTTGGATAATGACTATCAATTACCTGACAATGGGACAGTTTGGACGTAATGGATTTTTTTAGATTGTGCTTCTTCTTGTGATTATTCTTCTCCCACTTGAGTACCAATGGCTTGAATTGGAGCAGAGCTTCAATGAAGGATTTGGATTTGTCCCAATGGGGCATCATGGATTGGCTGAAATCTTTATTGATTGTCCAACTTGCTTTGGTTCGGAAAACTACTGGACCTACTTTCGTTGCATTTGAGGTTGATACCACGATGGGGTTGTGGTCAGAGTGGAGTCGAGGCAAGACTAAAACTTGGAAACCTTCTTTAGACACAATCCATAGATCGTTAGAGACAACTCTGTCAAGCCTTTCTAGGAGATATTGGCATTTAAAGGTGTAGAAATGGACAAACATATTAACCTCTGCTAGCCCGATGCTTTATAAAGTTGCGTTAAAGGAACGACTGTTGTGGCGGTCAAAGTGTTTCCCTCCTCGCTTCTAAAAAATGTCCAACATAGCATTGAAATTGCCAAGAACAACCCATGCTTCATTGATTGATTTGGAGATATCCACAAGCCATGTCCATAGGAGCTTCCTTTTCAATGGAGAGGGACTTCCATACACAAAAGTAGCACACCATGCATGATTTATTCTGCAATGTACAAATTGTCTATGATTGTACAGGATGTCTGCATGACATCTAGCATCATCCCAAAGGATCCAAATGCCCCCAGAAAAACCTAGTGCCTCCACCCGATGAGAAGAAGGGAAACCAATTTTCCTGACCACGTTGTCAACAGAGTTGCCACTACATCTAGTTTCAATCAAAACTAAAATGGATAACCTGTATTGATGTTTATATTCTTTAAGAAGACGAATTGTATCCTTGGATCAAGCTCCTTGGACATTCCAACAGATGATGTTAACCATTAATGGATGTGGTGAGATGGGGTTTTACTGAATAGCAATGAGGAGACCTTTTGCCGGGCCGTCCTCTACTTCTTCAATTGCTCCAGCTGACTCCTTTGGGCATGGATCCACAACATTCATGTCCTGGGTATGCTAATTGAAATTAAGTTGTTGCTTAGTGCCAGAGAAATCTAGGTTACCAACACGTTAAGCAAGTTTCCCTTTCTTACACTCTCTTCCTGGGCTAACCACCACATTTTGATACATAACCTTTCTCTTCCTCAGGATAACACCACTATTAGTCGTAGAGGTGTTTCCCCAATTGAAGTTGTTCGGAGGCTAATCTTCATCACCATGTGGGATGGAGCCACCAAAGAGGAAGACTTCACCATTGTTAGGTACTGTGTTCCTACCTTCCGACATCTGACCATCAATTAGGATGACTGCAATATCAGATTGAGTGGTAGTATTGGTCTTCGCTGCGCCTTGAGACTGTGACGTATGTTGCATTGGCGGTTTGGGAGGACCTTTCTTCTTGTTTTTCTTACTGACTACCATTTTCTAGTCTGAGTCATCACCAACATTGGCATTGTTTCCCGACTCTGTGGTAGTTGATTTCGGCTGGGCATTAGCCCCATTGGAAGTTTCATGCTGGGGCGTGACACCTTTGCTTTGATTAGAGGCAGTCTTCTTAGGGGGTTGTCGGTGCACTGGCTTTGGGGCATGGATTGCATCTGTGTACGTGCATGGTCCGTGGAGATCTACTGTAGTAGATGAGGAGGCCTCATTTGGGATGAAGGGTTGCACAAAGGTACACACTTTGTCATCGTGTCCTAGCCGCCCGCATCACATACAAACTACAGGTGGATTCTCATATTCCAACATATAATGCTCTCCATTGATGAAGATAGCAGGTAGCAAAGGTTTTTTTGTGTCCACTTCAACAACGAGTCAGGCAAACTTGCCCCAATCACTAGCCATTGTTTTTGCATCTATCTTGATTGTCTTTCCAACCAAGTCTCCGATACAAGCAAGCAACATGTTCTGATAGAGATAAACTGGAAGATCCTTCACACGTAGCCACACCACAAGTTTGCGGGGGATCAAATCAGAAGGCCTAAAGTCTGGTGACCATGATTGACCGACAGATAGTTGCCAAACACGGTCCAGGGACCTATGGTCATTGCTTTTATGAAATCTTCTTCATTGGCCAGTTGAATAATGTAGTAACCCATCTCAAGATCAATCACCTTGAAGGAATCTATAGGATCCCAGAGTATGGATAGATGGTTTATGAGTGTTTAGAAGCCGATGTTTCCACCAATTAACTTGACAATAACTGTGTGCCGCCATGGCTCAAGCAGGGGTGGTAGAGACACATGGTTAATGGTGAGGGCCGGAAGGGCTCCACTGCAATCCACATGGATGTCGTCGGATGAAAGGGTGCCTGGGGAGACTATCTTGAGCAGATATGATACTTTGTGACCTGTCATGATGTCTTTGTAGGAACAGACATTTGATGGTTCTGGTATATTGCTGCCAGTTGCGTTGGTGTTGTGGCCATCCGTTTCTTCATCAAGACTTGAAGTCTTGATGCAGGGGTTTTTAGTCACTTTTATAGACTAGTTTTACACTCGTTTTATGCGCTTATTGGTCATATTTGTGGTTAATATCGCATGATTCAATTCTTTTAACCTATTATCCTTGCCTGCATCAAATTCATCTTATTTTACATTGTTTTGTATAGAGTATCATATTTCTCAGATTTGATTTGTGTTTTTCTCTCATTTTCAGGCAATTCATAATTTTGGACCCGTCGATAACATCGACGGTCCGTCGATAGCATCGACATAGCAACAGTGAAATAGCCAGAGTGGAAGCAGATAGTTCGATACCATCGACACTTTGTCGATGGTCTCAAAAGTCCAACAGCGAGCCGAATATCACTCCGTCGATACCATCGACGGAAACGGTCGATGGTATCAAGAAGGCTTCAAGCGGCTTCCAAAAATTGAAGAAAGCATAGGTACCCTAAGGTGTCGATACCATCAACACCCCATCAATGGTATCAACGCCGTCGGATTAGAGTTTTGTCCAACACAACTTCAATTGGATGGCTGCATTCTTTTGGCTACCGTAAGTGGTACCTATACCTAGGAAAAGACGGCCCAAAGCCGTCATTCACGTTCTATTACATTACACAAGTCTCGAAGGAGGAGAGAGCAAAGAACGGAGTCGAGAGCTACACCCCGGGAGATTTCTGAGATGTAGATGGAGCTTTTCACCACCGAAAGGCTGCAGAACGCTCATCCCGTGTCGAGGATCATCTGGTTCTTCTCCATTCATGGGTTACACCATCTCCATCCACATTTTCTCCTTCCTTTATGGTGTTTTGTATTGATATGAACATGCAAGGCTAATCCCCTTTGTCTCTAGGACCGGGAGTAGCCCAGGAAATTGTTGTATGACTCTTCTTACATAGTTTATCATAATTTGTCCCTAAAATCCATGGTATGATATCATTTTCTCCATTGCTATCATTGTGCTTGATCTCCATAATGGTAATCTAATACCTTTAATTGCTTTTGATGAAGAATTAATGGTTGAAAAGAGGCAGTAATCACATTAACTAATAAATCCTTTGGAAATGGTGATGTACGGTTAATGGTGGGAACCCAGAGACATGTTTTTCATGCACCTAGTTTAGGGCATAGGTTACTACTGGCGTGGAACCGACCTAGATTAAGGTAGTGAATTGTATCGCGGAAGCGAGCAATTCTGGCTACAAGCAACTATCCGGAAAGGGAGACGAGTTGTGATAAATGTGAAGGAATTAGTACAATGAGAACCCGCAGTAAAACTGCAATCCTGGAGATTTCTTTTGAATTGATTAAACCAACCATTTAATTGACTGTTTTGTTTTCTTTTATTTTTATTTTTATTTTTCAAAACAACTTCCAAACTTTTATGATCGGTTTAGCTGATCGCAAGTAGTTAGCAGTAGTCTACCGATAATTATGTTTCCCTATGTTCGACTCGGACCTCACAAGGCCTATATTACATTGACGCGTACACTTGCGTTATACTCACGGTAAAGTCGTGTCAAGTTTTTGGCACCGTTTCCAGGGAAACGACAATTTTCGACACTACGAGTGCTACAAGCGGCCACTCTAGGCCACTTTTAATAATTTTAAAAATTGAGAGTAAATTGTCTATCTTTTAAATTCTTTAATTCGTCTAGCACTGTACTTAATCAAATTTTCCCATTTCAGGTACTAGTGCATGGTGAAGATGCGTAATACTGACTACGCACAGTCGACACTTGAGATTCTACCTTCGGGATTGGGTGACAAGGAGGAGCATATCCACAATCAACTCGAAGACTTAGACACAGATTCTGAACCTGAAGTAATGGCTAAGGAACAAACAATATGGGAGAAGATCAAGGCTTCTTCCTCTTCTGCATCCAAGGGACCGATCAAAAAACAGGCTATCAACATTCCTACATACAAGATTGATCAGACACTGATAAACTTGGTCAAGTCTAATGCATTTCATGGGCTGAATAATGAAGATCCAGTGGCCCACATCAACACATTTGTGGAAAACTGTGATATGATAAAGATTGAGATGTTCCCGCAAGAAACACTCTACTTAAAGCTTTTTCCCAGTTCTCTAACGGGAAATGCACATGAATGGCTGCACAATCTCGATGACAAGAGCGTCGAGACCTGGGACCAGATGGTAGAGGTCTTCTTCGAGAGATTCTTCCCACCTGAGAAGACAGATGACCTCGTGGGAAAGATCCATAACTTGTGTCAAAAGGCCGGTGAGACTTATTCAGAGACATGGGAACACTTCCAGATCATGCTAAGGAAGTGCCCACATCATGGGCTGGACAAGTAAAAGCAAGTTAAATTTTTCTACTTTGCTCTCAATGAGCATGACAGAAGCAACTTAGATTCAGCGGGCTTAGGCTTCTTCTTGAACAACACAGGTACAAGGTGTTGGGAGATCTTGAAGAACATGGCCAAGAAGCAGTCATGGGGTAATAAAGATGCACCGGAACAAATTAGAGTTGCAGGGGAATCAAAGGCAATTAAAGAGCTAAATGAGAAGATGGACCTGATAGCAAAGAGATCGCTAGCAAAAGAGGATGAATGATCTGATGATGAGACACATGTCAAATTTATGCGCCAACAACAAGGGTACATGAATAATGATTACTCTTGGAGGAAGGATAAGAAGTTCTCCTGGAAGGATCCCAATAACTTTCTACAAGATTCGGATGCCAAACCACAACCTACTATAGAGGAGAAGAGTAATGAGTTGCTCAATAAAATTGTTAAACAAAACCAAGAACTCATGAGAACTTTCAGCAAGCACCTGCAAACTCAAGGGGAATTTATGAATCAGTTTGGGCAGACGTTACAAAGCCACATGGCCCAAATGAGGACACTTGAGACATCTTTAGCACAGATGGAAACGGGGATTGTGAGTCTAAAGAAGCCCACAATGCAAGGTTTCCCAGGAAATACTAATGTTCCCAGAAAGAACCATCAAGCTAACACCATTCTATTGAGGAGTGGAAAGAAACTTTTAAACTCCAAGGCCGATGAACCGAGCACACCACAACAAGAAGACATAGGTGAGGCCGCAGAGGATGCTGTAGTTATAGAGACAGTGGGGGATGATGCAGAGAAGGCCATAGAAGAGCCCATTGTAGAGAAAGAGGCTGAGAAGAGGACGCCTTATGTGCCACCACTTCAGAGGGCATAGACTGTCCCAGTTCCTTATCGAAATAGTCCGAAGGCAAAGAAAGTTGATGCACAGTTCAAAAAGTTTCTGGATAGCTTTAGGAAACTTTTGGTCAATATTCCCTTGCTAGAGACTATTGAGCAGATACCCTCCTATGGTAAGTTTTTGAAGTATATAATTACCAAGAAGAGGAAGATTCCAGACACTAAGGTGGTAGTGCTTAAGGAACATGTCAGCGCCTTTATTATGGGGAAATTGCCACCAAAGCGACAAGATCTAGGCTGTTTCAATATTTCATGCTATATTGGGAAGGTGAAATTTGGTGAAGCAGTGTGTGATTTCGGGGCAAGTATCAACTTGATGCCCCTCTCTACATTCAAAAATCTTGGTCTTAAAGAATCTCGACAAAGCAACATGACAATTCAACTCTCAGACAATTCTGTGGTACGACCGTATGGTATTTGTGAGGATGTCTTAGTCAAAGTTGACATGTTCATGTTTTCAGATGATTTTGTTGTCATGGAGATGCAAGCTGAGCAAGGGAATGAGCTGCTCTTAGGTAGACCTTTCCAAGCCACTGCCGATATGATATTGGAGATGGGTAGAGGTCGATTGATAGTGGGTATAGCTGATGATAGATTCAAGATAGTCATGCCGCCAAATTCAAAGCAGTCACAAGCGAATGAGCAATGTCACAAAGTGAAGCACTTTGATCATAACATCTCTCTTTGCTTAGGGAAGCCATTTCTTGATATGGCTCACGTCATGATGAAGGTAGATATGGGAAGAATTGTTGTGGACATCATGGAACAAACAAAAGTGGTTTCTCTTGTTAAAGCTCTGGGTTATGCCAATGATGAGGAAGAGGAAGTCTCACCGTCTACTGAGGATGAAGCTATAGCAGTCTCCATGCTTGACTCATACCTACAATTACCTCTTAAAGCTTATTTGTTTAAAATAATGGATGATTGGATGATAAGTACGTCCTTACAAGAATGTGTTAAGATGCTTCAAGTGCTTCCTTGCTACTATGCCAAGTACTATGAAGAGATAGGACCACTGCCACCACCACTTCAATCTTCTTTGATCAGCCCGCCGGAGTTAGAGCTTAAGCTGCTACCCCCTCACTTGAAATACACATTCTTAGCAGCTGATGCAAAGCTACCGGTGATAATTTCGGCATATTTGAGTGCCGCTGAGGAAGAATAGTTGATGATAGTGTTGAAGAACCACTGTGGTGCATTTGGGTGGTCAGTTTCTAACATCAAGGGGATCTCCCCTACTCTTTGTCAACACAAGATCCAGCTCACTGAAGGAGCCAAACTTGTGATTCAACCACAACATCGCCTCAACCCCGTCATGATGGAGGTCGTCAAAAAGGAGGTGATCAAGCTTTTCTCCGCGGGCATCATCTATGCTATTTCAGACTCTACATGGGTGAGCCCAACACAGGTAGTCCCTAAAAAGGGGGGAATCACGGTAACTCATAATCTTTTGAATGAACCTATCACCACCCGATTGGTAACTGGGTGGCATGTTTGTATTGATTACCGTCAGTTGAATTCAACCACTTTAAAAGATCATTTTCCTTTCCCATTCATTGATCAGATTTTAGAGCGGCTGGTTGGATGCTCTCACTTTTGTTTTTTAGACAGTTATTCTGGCTATAATCAAATTTCCATAGACCCTAAGGACCAAGATAAATCTACTTTCACTTGTCCTTATGGGACTTTCACATATTGCCAGATGCCGTTCGGTTTATGCAACGCACCAGCTTCTTTTCAGCGATGCATGCTTGGCATCTTTTTGGATATGGTGGGGCACTTTCTAGAGGCTTTTATGGATGACTTTTCCATCTACAATGCGTCTTTTGATGAGTGCTTGTATGACCTAGATAAGGTACTACAAAGATGTGAGGACACACATTTAGTCCTCAATTGGGAAAAAAGCCATATGATGGTTAGCGAAGGTATAATGCTTGGACACAAGGTGTCTAGCAAGGGACTGGAGGTAGATCCAGTGAAGATTGAGGTTATATCCAAACTACCTCCACCGAATTCGGTGAAATGGGTGAGGAGTTTCCTTGGTCATGTGGGGTTTTATCGTCGGTTTATCAAGGATTTTTCTAAAATCACTAAGCCATTATCGGAATTGCTTGAGAAGGATGCTATTTTTGACTTCAATGATAAATGTATGCATGCCTTCGAGGTCCTCAAGAAAAAGTTGATCTGTGCACTGATTGTTCAGACACTGGATTGGACTAAGCCCTTTGAGCTTATGTGTGATGCGTCAGATTTCACCGTGGGGGCCGTTCTTGGGCAGCATCTTGAGAACAACCCATAGTCATTTTTCTATGCATCTAAGACTTTGAATGATGCCCAACTCAATCACACCACCACAGAAAAAGAATTGCTTGCCGTGGTTTTTGCATTCGAAAAATTTAGGCAATATTTGGTGGGGTCTAAAGTTGTAGTATGGACGGACCATGCCGCCATAAAATACTTAATGGAAAAGAAAGATGCCAAGCCTAGACTCATTAGGTGGATCTCACTCTTGCTAAAATTTGACATTATAATTAAGGACAAGGCGGGCATTGAGAATGTGATTGTGGACCACTTATCTTAGTTAGAGCGGGTAGATGAGAGAGATACCAACATAACCATTACCGAGACCTTTCCAGATGAGCAAATACTCTCCATTCAATCTAAGGACCCTTGGTTTTCACATATCGTGAATTATCTCGCATGTAAAGAAATTCCAGATGATTGGACTTATCAAGAGCGAAAGAGGTTTTTCCATTCTTTGAGATATTATTTTTGGGATGACCCTATTTTGTTGAGATAGTGTAGGGATGGAATTTTGTGCAGGTGTGTACCTGAGAGTGAATATGATAGTGTGCATAGTCACTGTCATACATTGCCCACCGACGGTCATCATGCGAGTACAAGGACTGCGACGAAGGTGTTAGAGAGTGGCCTTTATTAGCCTACACTTTTCTGGGATTCCTATGATTATGTGAGGAGGTGTGATTCATGTCAAAGGGCAAGCAACATCTCAAAATGGAAAGAAATGCCCCTCAATGTATTTCAAGAAGTTGAGGTATTTGATTTGTGGGGAATTGATTTCATGGGACCCTTTGTGTCCTCTAATTCCAATTTATATATTTTGCTTGTTGTTGATTATGTGTCGAAGTGGGTAGAGGCAATACCCACAAGGACTAATGACGCTGCGGTAGTGTGCAGGTTCGTGAAGAAGCATATTTTTTGTAGGTTTGGTGTGCCATAGATGATCATTAGCGATGGAGGCACCCACTTCATGAACAGGAAATTTGCTACACTGTTGAGAAAATATGGGGTCAAGCATAATGTAGGTACCCCATGTCACCCGCAGACGTAGGGCCAAGTGGAGGTGTCCAATAGGGAGATTAAGAAGATATTGGAGTGCACGGTGGCCTCTTCAAGGAAGAATTGGAGTGCATTACTACTGGATGCACTATGGGCATATAGAACTGCATTCAAGACACATATAGGCACCACGTCCGCGGGCTTGTCACTTGCCGGTGGAATTAGAGCACAAGGTGCACTAGGCGCTAAGGAAGTTGAACTTGAGTATGGATGATGCAGGGAGAAAGCGAATGTTAGAGCTCAATGAGTTGGATGAGCTAAGGATGAATGCATACGAGAACTCAAGGATCTACAAGGAGCATAAAAAGCAAATACACGATCACCACATTCAATTGCGAGTGTTCAAGAAGGGTGAAAGTGTCCTATTGTTTAATTTGAGGTTGAATTTGCATCCCGGGAAATTGAAATCCCGATGGAGTGGACCTTTTGTTATAGAGGAGGTGCGACCCCATGGTGCTATCATGGTGATAGATGGTGAAAGAACATTCTTGGTGAATGGTCAACGGTTGAAGCACTAATATGGGGAAGACTACACAAGGAAAGTGCATGAAATAAAATTCATGGCACTAAATGAGGAATGAGGAGCATGCATGCATCTAGCCTAAGATGTTAAATGAGGCGCTTGTTGGGAGGCAACCCAACCTTGGTAGTGTACATGTTTGTTTCTTTCAATTTTTCACATTCCTAGGTAGTTTTCATTAATTTAGCACTTAGTCTCTAAAAATGATACCCTGATGTGTTTGTTGAGTGTGCAGGCTAGGGAACGATCGATACCATCGACATCTGGGTCGATGGTATCAAATTTGGAACAACGGACAATTCTACCGAAATTTCATTCCGTCGATACCATCAACGGCCTCGTCGATGGCATCGAACCTGGAACAGGAAAAAAAAGGATCGGGCGTAGATTGTATCGACTCGTCGTCGATGATAGCTAGTTTTCTAGATATTTTTAGACGAATTGTCTGAGTGATTTTGATACCATCGACACACTGGTCGATGGTATCGACATGTCTACAATAACCTTGAATTGGTCAGACTTCACGAGAATCAAAGGAACATACAGGTGTCGATACTATCAACACATGGGTCGATAGTATCGATGACACATTAGCGATCTGAGGTCTTCATCGAGCGGTCCACAATGCCTATCCGTGGACTGTGTCGATGGTATCAACACCCTGTCACTACCATCGACACGAGGCCGATCCGGGTCCCCACATCGAGCCGTCAACAACCGTCGATTGCAACGAGGGGTAGATTCCAACAGCCGTCGATACCATCGACGGGTCTGTCGATGGTATCCACGCAGCGAAAGCAGACCTGCCCATCCCTTATAAAAAGGAGGGAAAATCTTCATTCTAATCACATAATCTCATTGCCTACCATCCACATCTGAGGCTTAACATCCCTGAGTGCCCCAGAGCAACCAAGATCTCCGCCGACGATCGTCTCCGAGCATCTTCTTTGGCTTTGCGGATCTCAGTCTTCTCCTGGTGCTCCGATCGTCTTCTCCGAGCTCCATTCTCTTTTCTTTTCCTCACTCGTTACCATGCAACCATGGTGAGATCGGGAGCGTCATCATCTAGGGCTAAACCACCTGCACTACCCACTCCGCAACAAGGATTAGTCTCTTGCCCGAGGCTAGTCCATCCATCGCTGGAGGTAAAAAAGGTGTATGAAGAGTTATGGAAGCGGCCCGTTGAGCCAACCCAGTATGGTGACCGTGAGCTTATCAAGGATCTGGAATTTGAGGACAATCTCACCTATGTTCTTCAGGGACAACAACGAGAGTCCCCCATGTTCTGCCATGACCATGTGGATGGGCATCCATTCTTCAGCGGATGGCCTACCTACAACGAAATTGTAATTGAGTTCCTGGCGTCACTCGATATATGTGTAATTCCCAATGAACTACTGCCGACACAGACAACATGGAAGGAGGGGCGTGTGTCTTTCTACCTATACAATAGGGACTACAGTCTTACCCTCTGTGAGCTCAATAGGATATATGGGTGGTGCCATGGTGATATGTGTCAGCCACCACAGAATGCTGATTATGAAGCAATGTATGCAAAGATGGTCACCATACCCGAGGGGTATTCTATCAGCTGGAACCACACTGCTTTATCTATTTTTGAGCATCCTTTTATCCAGATTCTTCACTGGATAATTTCCAAGTCATTCTTTGCAAGGTCCAAGTTGTCTCAGCACAAGTTCCAGGAGACAAATCTCTTCTTCCTCCATTGTATGCTAGAGAGGACACCGATCAATTTTGGAGCCTTCCTTCTCATGCGCATGATGGCGGTAAATAAGAATGTGTATCTCCAGGCTCCAATCTACTTTGGGGGCCTTATTACTCATCTTTCCACACACTTGGGTCTTGATCTTTTTGGACTTGACAAGATAGAAAGTTGAAACACGCTCAACCTCTCTCACTTTGTCAACTCCAGCCTCCTTGAAGTCCAACATGGCGTCGCCTATGCCACATGTCATGTGCGAGGTGTGTTTCAAAGGGCGCAATTGCTCGACCCTGCTTTCAACATCAGACCAGGCCAAAGCTACAGCTGGCCGATCATTGATGTTGATGATGAGGAAGCAGAAGAAGCTCAAGAGGCGGCGGCTCCAAAGGGAGACGATGATGAAGAAGGGGAGGAGAAAGCCACTATTCCTCTTCGACAATGTATTGCTCTGAGAAAGTGTCCACGAAATTATGGAGCATCCTCTTCTTCCCAGCCACAACCACCACAGCCCTCCCACGACGGAGATGAACCCTATTCTATGAAGGGGATGTATACCATGCTCCAGTCGATCCAGGAGTCCCAGCAGATAATGCTGCAGTCACATTAGACAACTTTTGTAGGGATCCAAGATACACAGAATAGGCTCTATGAAAATTAGCATGCGATCTTTGAGAATGAGCGCCAACTCTTTGCCAACCAGCAGCAGGTTTATGACAGGTTGGGCAAGTTCGAGTAGCAGCAACAACCTTTCTATGATCATTACTAGAGCATAGACTACTTTGGGGGATATCCACAACCACCGCCCATGCCACCCTATGATCCCAACTTTCAGGGGCAGTATCCAGAGTGGAACCCCCATACCCACCAGTACCCTCCGCACCTACCACCTCAACAGTAGTAGGGTATCACTATTCCACCTTCTGAGTTTGTTCTTGACTATGAGGCCATAGTCGAATTCAAGCTTGGGGGGGAGATGGAACATTTTCTATCTTAGTTTTATTTTATTTTCTTTTGTTTGAGCATTTTCTTAGCTTTTTGCAACTTTTCTTGTAGTTTTGTATTTTTTTATTTATGTATTTTTAGGACCCACTTTCTATCTAGTGTAATCCGTGGGTGTCTAATGTAAGTGTGTCATCTCAATGTTTTTCATATGGGACTGATGTGTGAATTGTTTGGAATTGAGCACATAACTTATGAAAATAATTGGGTAGGTCAACGTTAAAACTTATGATCATAACTGTATATCCTTATGGTTCAAGAAATGAGGACATATATGGATTTTGAGCTTAAACTGACCAAATGATAACGAGACTTTAATTTGAAGTGAGAAAGAGAAACCTCTTAGTTACCCTGTGCACATGTCAGTAAGGAGGGACATATAATCTTTTCCAATGGTTCTGTCATTTAGTCTTGTGATCTATCCACCTTACTTCATTCACACTCCACCAAAAAGAACTGGGAGCACACTATAGTTTTTCATCTCTTGATTGCATGTCATTTAGATAGGATTGCATTATAGCTAGATTTTGCATAAAAATGAAAAATAAAAAAATTTTGTAGATCAGTTATGCATGCATACATTTTAGGAGTGCATGACATTGTAGTTGCATAATTACTTCTATGTAGTGGCACTTTGCATATCTTTGAGCATATAGGACATTATGTGCCTAATTTCTTCTGAAAAATAAGAAAAACAGGTAACTTGTTCTATACTCTCTGAAAAGTAGATTGTAATGCATCAATTGTAGAGTTATGTGAAAATAAGCCCAAAAAAAACTATGTTTTGTAAATATTTTCGTAGTCAATTGAGAAAATTGGGGTTTTAAAAAATAAAAAAAAGGAAAAGAAAAAAAAGTAGAAATCAAAGGGAGAAAGGAACTTGTTTCACCTCCATAATAGGAAGAATAAGCACATGATGTTGTATTGTAGACATTCTATCTCACATTGAGATGGAATAGTAGAGCATGCATCATTCCACCTAAAATGTAGGAATTAGGTCATTTTCATATGCATATACATCATTTAGGTCATTTTTGTTGTTTTTGCATGTTAAACTATATTGTGCTCTCTGTTCTTTAGGAGATCACAAGATGCACCATGCATGAACCGGAGGAATTCATTATATTATCTACTTTATTTGATTGTGATCATTGATTACGGGGTGGACATCTCTCATGAATGATCATTGTCACCTTTAGGGTAGTTATCATTCCTTGGTTAGTGAGAGTCAATATGTGCCTTGCAGGTGGGAATCATACTGTGATGTCTTTTATGTGATTATGTTCTTTAGTTGACCCTCACAATTTTATTCTATAGTTTGTTGCTCGAGGATGAGCAAAGTTCAAGCTTGGGGGAGTTTGATGCAGGGGTTTTTAGTCGCTTTTATAGACTAGTTTTACACTCATTTTATGTGCTTATTGGTCATATTTGTGGTTAATATCGCATGATTCAATTCTTTTAGCCTATTATCCTTGCCTGCATAAAATTCATCTTATTTTACATTATTTTGTATAGAGTATCATATTTCTCGGATTTGATTTGTGTTTTTCTCTCATTTTTAGGAAATTCACAATTCTGAACCCGTCGATACCATCGACGGTCCATCGATAGCATCGACAGAGCAATAGTGACATAGCCGGAGAGGAAGCAGATAGTTCGATACCATCAACACTTTGTCAATGGTTTCAAAAGTCCAACAACGAGCTAAATATCACTTCTTCAATACCATCGACAGAAACGGTCGATGGTATCGAGAAGGTTTTAGGCAACTTCCAGAAATTGAAGAAAACATCGGTACCCTATATCGACACCCCATCGATGGTATGGACGCCGTCAGATCAGAGTTTTGTCCAACATGACTTCAATCAGACGGTTGCATTCTTTTGGCGGTCATAAGTGGTACCTATACCTAAGAAAAGACGACCCAAGCCGTCATTCACATTCTATTGCATTGTACAAGTCCTGAAGGAGGAGAGAGTGAAGAACAAAGCTAAGAGATACGCGTCGAGAGATTTCAGAGATGCAGATTGAGCTTTTCACCACTGGAAGGCTGTAGAATGCTCATCTCGTGTCGAGGATCATCCGGTTCTTCTCCGTTCAGGGTTACACCATCTCCATCCACATTTTCTCCATGTTTTCTCCTTCCTTTATGGTGTTTTGTATTGAGATGAACATGCGGGGCTAATCCCCTTTATCTCTAGGATCGGGAGTAGCCCGGGCAATCGTTGTATGACTCTTCTTACATAGTTTATCATAATTTGTCCCTCAAATCCGTGGTTTGATATCATTTTCTCCATTTCTATCATTGTGCTTGATCACCATAATGGTAATCTAATACCTTTAATTGATTTTGACGAAACATTAATGGTTGAAAAGAGCGGTAATCATATTAACTAATAAATCCTTTGGAAAAGGCGATGTACGGTTAATGGTGGGAACCTAGAGACATGTTTTTCATGCACCTAGTTTAGGGCATAGGTTACTACTGGCGTGGAACCAACCTAGATTAAGGTAGTGAATTGTATCGCGGAAGCGAGAAATTCTGGCTACAAGCCACTATCCGGAAAGGGAGACGAGTTGTGATAAATGTGAAGGAATTAGTACAATGAGAACCCACAGTGAAATCACAATCCTAGAGATTTCTTTTGAATTGATTAAACCAACCATTTAATCGATTGTTTTGTTTTGTTTTATTTTTATTTTTATTTTTCAAAACAACTTCCAAACTTTTATAATCAGTTTAGCTGATCACGAGTAGTTAGTAGTAGTCTACTGATAATTACATTTCCCTGTGTTCGACTCGGGCCTCACAAGGCCTATATTACATTGACACGTACACTTGCGTTATACACACGGTAAAGTCGTGTCAAGTCTTCTCTCCTGATCGCGTGTAGAAGGATCCACGGAATCTGCCTCCTCTTCCACTACTTCTTCCTATGCGGCCACGGCCGCCGCCGCCGCCTAATACTAGGCGGTCTCCCATCCCATATAGACAAGGCATTACTATTCCTTTTAAATTGAATCAATAATATATATATATTATCATATGTCTTTATGCTCTTAGTATCTTATTGTTTTTATATTATGGTTTTCTATTTCTAATACTTCTAGAATTTCTCTCTAACCCATCCTTATACTACTTTTCTAGGGCATGCACGAAATAAATGATAGAGTATCTAGATATTGGTCTACCCCACAATACCCAAATACTCAAATTTCACAAAGATATAATCATATAATTGCATACCTACCACACATATGAATATATATATTACCGACTTAATCGTGAGATTGAGGCTCACTGCTAGCTTTTTTTTATTGAAAGATTTTTAGGTTTTTACATTCATTACATAGACTAAATTTTCATTAGTAATCAGAACTTGATTCCTTTTATATGGTTTCAGATAATGATACATATTAAGACATTAACAATAAATCTTGTTATTTACATGTACATGAGTCTTGATAATTAAATACATTCTTTGAATATTGAAACAATATTACACATATTCATTTAAAACTATCTTTTTTCTATTCAAGGACCTAGAGTATCAATGACTATCTCAACTAATCCAATACTATACTATTGTAGCAGATTTACTAGAATGCATTTACATCTTTGATTACATGCTTCCCCCAGAAAAAACATGAGTAGAGAGGTGAACTACTTTCTCAATATTCTCAATACATATGTAAATTTAAATAAATAGTTTATTTCTCATAATTAGGTACTTAGACATTCTTTAGTAGAAGAATTAGAAAATAGCAATGGCTTTATAGAAACACAAATTATATAGCTATTAACATGCTTTACTAACAATAAACAAAATTCCAAAAATCATTCTCCTTTGCTTTATTTTTGAGTTCCCATTAACTCATATTTGACTTGGTTGTGCTACAAAACTAACTATTATAAAAATTATCCAAATAAAACTACTTTAAATTGTTGTTCTATTTAATATTGCTCCTGAACAGCTTCGGTTGTACCATTTAAGCAAAAACCACTATTGTATGAATTACTCTAAAGTCTTAAGGTAAACCCTGAGACCTTAAGACTTCTACAAACTACTTGGTATACAATAAGGTTGCCTCATAACTCCCAACAAAAGATAAACATCATCTATAAAATTATAATGCAATGTCTTGAAAATTTAGGGGGGTGTCTCTATGATAAAAAGCCTTTGATTCCATGTAAAGAGGTCCCACAATGGCTAACTCACAATGCATAGTAACTATGATCTGGATTCTATTCACAAAGGCTATATCCTCCAACTATAACTGTCTTGGGTACCACTAGGATCTCTGGTTATATTTGTAATGCTCTTAGTGAGATGGAATAATACCACTAGTTATTGTTTGGTACTCTATTGAACTAAAGTACCAAAAATACCTACTCGATTGCTGTTTAGTACTTCATATCTCTATATATACTAAATAGAAGTACTAGAATTACCTAGTTGATCGGTGATTGGTACTTCATATCTCTGTATTTGGGCTACCTTTTCCTATATCCAGTAGTCTAGAGCTTGCTTTACCATTCTCAGTACAGACCTCTACAAATAAATCTTGTGTTGTACATTGGCATCTATTGGTATTGTATTTTCTATTTATATATTTCTCTTAGACTAACCTTTGTTTATGTTGCATATTACTAAATATTTGAGCTATTGGACTGAAGTCAATAATAATATAGAAGTGGATACTTGGTTTCTTGATTACCTTTCTCTTAGGGTTTCTAATGGCTCATTCACATATAATATTCTAACATCTTCAAACAAAATCTATATCGGAAGTTAGATTTGGTCTTATTCAACATTTCACACATTTATGTATAGCATCAATAGATTTCCTAACTAAGGGAAATATCATTTATATTTGTGTGAAATAACATAATGACTCATTCATTTTCTTAGCAAGTATATAGACTAAGCTTCCACACTGCACACTAATATTTACACAAATATGAAACAATATTCAACTAGAAATTCTAGTATTCATAAGAACCACTTCAATCAACCATTTGCTACTGAATAAGACAATTACTCTTTTAGAAGCATAATAAAGTGAATATCCATCACCGAGCACTGGCTTTTCAAAATATATACATTATATAGATTAGAAACTTGAACTTTTTTGTTGGTGTGAATTGCCTTCTATTTTGGATGTGGAAACAAATTCTTTGGCATAGAGAATCCCTTTTACCTTGCATATCTTATTTCATTGGTAATGTAAAGATGTCTTATATGGCTTGATCCCCGGAAACCCAATAGTAAATTCCTTACTAATTGTATTAGCAAAGAGCTTAACATGGTTAATGAGAATGAAGATTTGAAAGTCAATTGGCTCTCTTTCAAAATTCTACATCATTTCATACTTGTGTTTGGAAAGAGATGCATGATAGGTTGTCTATAATTGAATATATAATAAGAATTGGCTTCTTAGTTTTGTTGAGGGGTATTCTATGTTGAGAGATTGTAAAGAATGCAATCCATTTGTTCTTTGAGGGTGAACTTCTAAAGAAATATATAGTCAATCTGCTTCACAGGGTTTGGCCACAATTAGGCCTTGCAATATGTATGAAATGTTTCTATTTCAGAGTAGAGATCACCATTAGTTATTATTCACATTTTGCAAGGAAGGAGTGGAGGCATTTGTGATGATGTTGATGGATCTATATAGGTAATGTGGTCTCAAATTATGAAATACTTTTAGAGCCCTTTTCATTTTAGGCTTTCTGCTGATGAGTTCATGCTAATTTTTTTGTTTGTAGTATCAATTTGTGATGTATGGCTAGACTTGAGGTGTTATCATACTATTAAGTCAATACTCTTCAAGACGAGGCTGGTGAGGTTTCTACATGAAGAGGAATTCACTTGCTTGTCCTATTTGTTCTCTTCTTCTATTTTTATATTTCTCTTGAGAGAGAAATAATTATCTATTTAGAGATTAGTGTTCAAGTCCACATGAGAGAGAAGGGGACAGTTGTAAAGCTTCAACCATTATATATGCTAATAATTATACAAATAACCGAGAAAAGGAAAACAAGGAGAAACACACTTTTGCACCAAAAAAAAGAAAACCCTAACTTCTCAAGATTTCAAATTGAACTGTTCAAACACATAAAATTCAATCACTAGTTTCCTAAGTAAGACCACATCAAGATATTTTTGGGTTTTTTCTAAACTATCACTTAAACATGAAAAAACTCCAGAATTTCATATTTGTAAAAAAAACCATAAAACCAAAATTCATTTTTTTACAAGCTTAGATTCATATATTTATGTTATCATTAGGCCATAATTTGATCAAATTCTAGGCAAATTAGAACCTGTCATGTAATAGCTTACTTGAAATAGTAAGTTGAGACTGAAGAATTTGGACGAATTTTCTAATTCAAATACAATTGAGCTATGGAGTTAAATTCCTCACTCACATTAATCCACTTGACTATGGTTTCAAATTCTAGGATAAATCCATTTGATCTCCAACTAAATCAATTCATCAAGAACAAGGCATTTCATGTCAAGAACATGGTGCCTAAACCCCTCTTTGATCAAATCTTGGAACAAAACCATGGAAAATGAGAGTAGATGTCTAGATAAATACCTTTATAGCTACAACAATAGAAAACAATTATTAAAACATTATTTACCCAATGTTAATCCAGAATGAGGAATAATCCCTTATTCTTCTCATTCTTGATGAATCTCCCTCAAATCATAAAGATTTCCTTACGCCAAATCCTATAGTTGGAGTAAGTTTAGAGGAATCTATACCTCTAATCATAACTATTATAAACATTTTAAACTTGGTCAAATACCATTTACCATCTCCCTAATAGCTGGTATGCCGTCGATCTGTATACTCACCAAACTATTCAACCATTGTGTTAATCCTTTTATCTTCCACATTAGCTCTAAAGTTTCTAAAAAAATAATAAGTTGTTAAAAGACAATTATCTGTATCTAGTTAAAAGTCCATGAAATTTAGAACTATAGTAAAATATTAAAAATAAAATACCATTCTTCTATACTTTGGTCCATATAATATAGTTGATTGAATATTTTTTCATGAATACTCAAACGACAAACATGTACATAAATCAACCAAGAACGCTGAAAATTTAAATCAATAATCATAGTCAATTAATCAAATATACACCAAATTTTCAAAGCAATATGAATGACCAACTAATATTATACACATTCACTATACTGATATATTATCATTCAAAGTTGTAACACATTTAAGATTATTATGCATTATATTTGTTGTTTCCACATGTGTAACATTACAGTACATGTCATGATGAAGTTTTCTAAGAATATCCTATTTGTCAAGAACCAGCCCCAATGTTTACTTACACTTTGATTATCAAAACCAAATCACTGGTTTAGCTCAAAGATAACCCCAAGAGGTAGATGAGCATGAAAAATAAGTAAACATCAATGTCAACTTGCAAAGAACATCTCTGTAAACAACAAATAATTTAATTAACATATCTCATTAAAACTTCAAAAGTTCGGATGGCATGATCCATATAGTCATATGACCATAATCACATCATTTACAAATAAATAACTATACATTTTATAGACAAGAAGTTGTCCATAAAAATATAATGGCATGTATCAAAATGTAAAGAAGCTCACATGTGAACCTCATGACCCCAGTACATGAATATACATACATCAACACGCCAGGGAAAAACTTCACCTAACAGTGATGAAGCCACTTAGTAGGAGAGAAGGGCTACATGGCTGGTATGTCACCTAATGACCTAAATCTTGCTCTTTGGTTGATTAGACAATGTCTAAGTGAATAGATGACATATATATAGGGAATGCTACAACTTTCTTATGCTAAGAATTTGATCCATTTTTAACCAGTCAACATGATCAACAAATTATCTAGGAAAGATGGTCTAACATAGAAGGAAATTATAATAAGAGAACAAAATATTAACAAGCAATAACATTGTATATACATTCTTTCTTTTATTGTTTGACTTGGATCTACCTAACCTGTACCTATCCAAGTAGACATCATTAAGGTGTGCTCAAGAGCACGATTCACATACCTTAGGGTTTAGCTAACCACCCTAAGGCAACACAATCCAATTTTGCCTCTGGGTAAGTAGGCCCTAAAGCCTCTCTACCTCTCTCCCATCTTGGTACGAGGGGATGGTGATCAAAACATATACATATAAGAAGCAAGTACTTTTCTCAATTTTTAATCATGTACTGCATGGGCTTCACCCCTAATCCCATATCTCAAGGCAAAAATATGGCTCGGATCTTGCTTCCACATATGTGGAACTTCCACTAACCTCCCATAGATTATCCCTCAAGGTCTAATATACTCTAGTTCTTCATCACTTGGGCTTCACTCTATGTGAGACATACATGTTTCACCACCCCCTTTTAGAGATCAAGGATGTCTCAAGGTTTCCATGGCTCCTAGCTAGATGCATTATGTTTTCTCTTTATTATAAAATATATTATCTTAGTTTAAGATTTATTATTTACATTGGTTAAATACAATAGAAACTAATAGTTTAGGATAGAAATTAAAAGAGGTATGCTCAACAACAACTGTCATCACACACATTTTTAGTGTGATGCCTCAACATACTATAAAATCGTCACATTCATAATCAACCTTTTCTCAAGACTATAGATCAATCTTTAAGTCCACCACTAAAGACACAAGAGTTCTAACTTGTCATTGGTGAGTATTATATATAATAGTTTCTCTTATTTGCATGCTTCATATTCCACAAAATTGTCTTTGGGGTTGATAGCCCTATATTCAACGTTTGTTTCTTAAAATAAAGTGACTACAAGAATACCCAGGTAGGGAATGATCACAACAATAGAAAAAAGTTGTTTTGTCATTCTTTTAATATTTACATACACTCTAAAATCCTCCCTAAGGTCTAGTTTCATAAGTAAAACTGAAGGAATTTGATTTTTAATTCATATTATATTTCTTTCATCATTTTTAGGCATGTTTGAAGTTAGAAACCTTAAAAACACAACCCTTCTTATAGAATCTACACTAGAGAAAGTGAAACCGAGAAAGAACAGTTTACAAGAGGCTTGAGTTTTGAGATAACTATATGGCTCTAGCCCCATTGAGATCTTTGTTCATTGATAATCCACCCTTAAAACTCTTGATATCAGTTTCCTTAGCTAGGAAGTCAATGTTAGAGGTGAGAAATCTAGAGAAGAATCTAGGGTTAGCTTTTTTCCATATCAAATCAGAAAAAAGGGAGAGGAATTAGAGCCAACATGAAGGAATAGAAGTTTTTGCTATGAAACCAATCTTCATATGATGAAGAGTGGAGAATCTCACATTGTGACTCTTGAATTTGCAAGAAAACCCCTCATTTTGGCACTCATTACCATTGATCACCCTACATCTATTTGGAATCACACTACTGGCCTCTTATGTTGGGTATTACTATTTTCTTGGATGGATAGTTTAAATATGAACCTAAAGAACCAAAATTTATCTAATTTCAACTTGTATGTCAAAATTTTTGTAGTTTTTTATACAAGCTACACTAGACAATGATGTTATTCATGCTCCCGATGGGATCAGATGCATGATGGCTACACACCTCACATGCTTGTTTGTGCTATAAGTGTACAAGCTGGAGGGATGCATGCCCAGTGGTTGCACAATCAATGAGGCCGCACACCTATGGGCAGGATTGATGGTTGTTTTTTTTGATAAAAGGATTGATGGTTGTTGTGCACATGATTACTGAAAATGCAACAACTTTTTCATTTCACCTCTTCTTGCATCCATTCTTTTTGCATTGAATTCATAGTTTCTTTTTACAAAATATATGCCTTAAAAATATCATTGTACATTTTTATAATGAAGTAATTACTTAAATCTTTTAATCTACAAAGCTCTTTTCACCATGCTTATGCATATTATTTTTGCCTCCTTTACGGCTTAACTTCAAGGTACACACACAACACATTTATTCTCTAACTACATTAACATATAAAATATGAGGTTTAGTTATCCACAACACAAGACAACACCACACACACACACATACACACACACATAGGATCAACCCTTATGAGAGGAGATTAGACTAAAAATGGTGACTAAAATATGGTTTTGAGATAACTCAATTTTGGTTTGTTACAAATCCTTTGTCCCTTGTGAAGTTTCATCTCGAAGCTTGAAACAACTTAGGATGAGTTCCCTCATCTCACTCTCAAGCCCCATGTCCTCTTTCATGTTATGATGTTTCCATATCACCCTAGCCATATGTATCTCATGATTACTAAGTTTTTGGACTTTCCTATCCATTTACTGTACTATCCCTCCTCATAGGTAGCATTGATTTCTAGTTGTGCATTAGTCATTTGTAGAATCTAAGTTTCTCTGGGTGACAATTCCTCAACATGGATACATAGAATATATCAAGCAATTATTGTAATTCTGATAGTAATTATAACCTATAAGTGACTTTCCCAATCTTCTCAATAATTGGATAAAGGCCCACGTACCTAAGGGCATGCTTACCCTTCTTTCCAAATCTAAGAACTTCTTTCCATTAGAAAATCTCCAGGAAGACCTAGTCAAGTACCTTAAATTTCAGAGGTCGATGCCTCTGGTCAGAATAGCTCTTTTAACTATTCTATGAGGCCTTTTTTGTTGCCTAATTACCTCAATATTTTCTCTAGTTTGTTGGAATATCTCATGAACCGTCAAGTATTTCTCACATACCTCATGCCAACATATCAATGACCTACACTTCCTTTGATAGAGTGCCTCATACGGTGTTGTTCCTAATCTGGATTAATAATTGTTGTTGTAAGCATCAAGCTTACATGTACGTTCCATATATTTAGAAATTGTAGAATGTATGCCATTACATAACTTTTAGGGTTTGAATTTTCCTTTGAAAGTCCCTCAGTCCAGAGAATAAGGACTGTGCTAGAGTTAAGCCTTGTCCCCATAAAATCATGTATCTTATCCCAAAATCTAGAAGTAAATTGTGGTCCTCAATGTGACACTATTGTGGGAGGGACTTCATGCAATATAACTTTCTCATTTATATAAATCTGTGCTAGAAAGTTACTATACATGTAGTTTTTAGAGAAACAAATGGACCTGACTTTCTCAGACTATTGATAACAACCCATAAGGAGTCAAAATTTCTTGGTAACATGGTAATCCTACCATAAAGTCCTTTGTCAAGTGGTCCCACTTCCATTCCATATGGGTAAGGGTTGAAATGTCCCTTCTGGTTTTAGATGTTCTGCATGAACTTCTCAACACACCCCACAATTTTGCCATGAACTCAACTACATCCTTTTTCATGCATGAGCACCAATACAACTCTTTTAAATTTTGGTAAATCTTTTTACTTCCTAGATGCATATATAGCCTAAATAGAAGTATGGACCTCATCTAGGAGTATCTTCCTTAATTATTCTTGATCAGGCACACATAATCTTGCCTTAATTTGTAGGGTATTATATTCTAAGAAGTGAAATCATTCTTCCTTTTCTTGATGCATCTCATATTCAATATTTTTAATCTAGGGGTCTTTATTCTACTATTACAAAGTTGTTCTAGAGTTGGCTTGATAAGAAACTAGATGAAAGCAATATTGCAAGTTTATACTCAACTTAATATTCAACCCTATGATATTTAACAACATATATATTCTTTTATAAGCTAAATGGTCACCCCAACTAAATGTACACAATATAATTTATGGCTCAATGTGTGTGAAAGCACACTACTCTTACATGGGTATTAGTCAGTTGTACATTCATACTCCTTAATTAGGTCAATCCAACTGAGTTGTCTCAGATTTAAATCCTTATGGATGAAGATGTACTTTAAGATTTTTTGATCCCTGAAAATTTGACACAGAGTTATCCATCAAAATATTGTCCCCAAGCCTTAAAGACTAACATCAATGGAGCTAATCCCAAATTGTGTATCAGATAAGTCTTCTCATTCTTCTTCAACTGCCTAGAAGCATAAGAGATTACCTTGGCATCCTACATTAGCATACAATCCAATCCTTTTCCTAAACCATCACAATAAACTACAATGACTTTACCATTTTTTTGGGTAAGGATAAGACTGGTGTTGTAGTCAATTTTTCCTTTATAGCCTAAAAAACTATTATCACATTGCTCTATCCATACAAAAGGTGTTTCATTCCTTGTTAACCCCATTAACAACATTGCCATAACGCTGAAGTCATGTATGAATCATCTATAATATTTTGCTAACCCAAGGAAGCTGCATACTATGTTGGAGTCCTGGGATGATCCATTGCAACACTAATTCAACCTTCTACAAATTTATGCAAATACCTTGTCCATAAATAACATGGCCTGAAAAGGCAACTTCAAAAAGTAAAAACATGCATTTAGTAAACACAACATACAAATAATGTTCTTCTAAAAGCTGCAAAGTTGTTCATAGATGGTATTCGTACTGCTCAAAATTATATATATATATATATATATATATATATATATATATATATATATATATATATATAAAATTAGGCTAGAATACACTCGAGTGTATTCGGAGCAGAATACACTCAAGTAGTTTTTCATGATACAATGTTTTTTTTCTTTCAAAAATCTAATCCATTGATCTTCTTAAACATCTTGTGAATAGCTCATACGCAAAATTTGAGCACATTTGGACATTTATAGGTCATATTATAAAGACCACAAAAATTATGCATTTCAAATTAGTTTCGCACGTCGATTTTGTTGCCCTTGGATGAGTGACTTACACTCATCCAAATGGGCTCAAAATTTGTATGTATCCTAGTTATAGTATGAAAATGAAGATCAATGGTTTACATTTTGCAAAAAATAGCCTTGATATGCAAACACACTTGAGTGTATCTGTGCGATCTATACACTCGAGTGTATTCTAGCCTGACTCTCTCTCTCTCTGTATATATATATATATATATATATATATATATATATAACAACATTTTGAGGAAAAAAGATCCAACGATTATATGAACACTATGCCATTAAATCCATGAAAGCTGCTGGAGCACTGACTAGTCCAAACAACATAATAAAAAATTGATAATGTCCATATCTCATACAAAATCTATCTTTGGCATGTTCTCAGGCTTAATCTTCAAATATTGATAACCCAATCTCAAATCTATTTCAAAAGATGGTATCTCCTCTAAGCTTACGATACATACCATCAATCCTAAGTAAAGGATACATGTTCTTCATTGTAACATATTCGACTTCCTATAATCAAGGCACAACTCATTGTGCCATCTTTCTACTTCATGAACAGAATTGGTATGCGACATGGTGATATACTTGGTTGTATAAAGACCTTGTCTAACAGTTTCTACAATTGTGTCTTTATCTTGCTAAGCTTTGTGAGTACCATAAAATAAAGTGGTAAAGATATTAATAAGGTGTCAGGTTCCATCATGATTTCAAAATCAACCTCTACAGGTGGTGGTAATCTTAGCAATTCCTCAGTAAAAATGTCAGCAAACTCCTACACTATAGGTACCACTTACAAACTAAGAGTTCAACACTAGTGTCTATCACATGTTCTACATGTTCATGACATCCCTTTTTCAACATCCTTTTTCAATCATTATAGAAGTTATACATGTTTTTAGAACTTTTTTGTCCTCAACGGAGGTCTAAGGTCTATCAACATCATGAAACCCTATTTCCTTTATAAAGCAATCCAACCTTATCTATATTGTTCTAAGTAGTTCCTACCCAAGATTACATAGAATCCATACATCGTAAGTGACAAAATATTCACTTGAATGCTATTAGTACCATCTGATAAAACACATTTAGGCCATATCTCAACTACATACATGGGATTTATTGTAGAATATTCCATAACAACATCATAAGGAAAATGTACTACTAAAAATGTTTTATGGTAGTTAAGATTAGACTTGAGTAACAACCCACCTCTTCCTATAGAGCCATCTACTACAAGTTCACAAATAGTGGTGGATAGGAAGTATGATTTACAACCATGTGTACCCTTTAACTATGCAATATTCAAAAGATCCATTCAAGCTAGTGGAGTTTTGTAGCTTCTGAATACCTAATTGACCCCTACATCACTATTTCTTATTTCATGTCATATTATTCATGCTAAATCTTAGGTTTCTATATGATTAACATATTACACAATTTTTCATTATATTTTGGTTTTTGCTACATTAGAGGATGACCACGTAATAGAAAAAATGAAATTGCAAATTACTAGAAATATCCAAGATGTTTTGGAACCATTCGTATCATGTTTGAAGACATATGATGTTTATGAAATGATTGCCAACCATAAATTAAGAAATCATGGCATGAGTGGACAAATTCAACTCGATACTAGAAAATAATTAGTTGTTGTATCCATAACATTTGGTAACTCATTATAACATACAAGAATAGAGTATGGGGTAATTTCAGTAAGCTAAAAAATAAATGATAAAGAGCTATAAGTTTGAGAAACTAAATGAAAATAGTTGAGTAGTTTGATCATCTTAGGCATGATCAAGCCCAATTGATGTTCTCAAACTGATATAGATAAAGGAAATACATACAAAAAAATAAGAAAACTACATCAATAATCAACCTAATATTTCAATATTCAAGAATAACACTCTAATTAAATGACATGATGAATGGTATTTTTGCATCTAATACAATAACAACTCATCAATTTGGATAGGTGCCTCCTGATTTGTAAGTCGGTGTTAGTTATAAAGGAAGACATAATTCATGTCAAGTTATCATGTGGGGATTTCCGCAGTTGATTAAGAAATCCATATGTAGGCTTTGAATACATTTGAAATTTAATAGTTTTGATATAAAAATGAATGCAAAATATGTAAATAAGACTTTTGGAAATAAGTATTAACAAATTGATCCATTATTATATAAGTAAATTGAATATGAAAAATACATTTAACCTTTGGAAATATTTGGATTTAGTTTATATGAAGGTAAATAATAATAATATATGAATTAATATCAATATATTAGTAAATAAAGTACTAAGTGAGGTTTAATATTTAATTTTTGAAACCTATCCATTGGATTTGGATGAAAATTTTATGGTACACAAGTGGTTATGCAAGCAAGGTATGGAAAACTTGTGAGGATCATTTTCAACAATAATTTTAACAAGAATTTATTAATAATTTATGAAATTTCATATAAATTTATGTTGATATATTTAAGGTGTTTTGGAACAAAAATAGACTTATAGAATAGAACATTGCATAATTTTTTTGATTATGCTCAATAGGTCAAATCATAATGGGAGAGTGGGTTGTTAGATATCATGGATTGGGAATATATTATATGGGAACGTTCCCTACCCCAACATCAAAGATTTAACAATTTGTGACATATCTTACCTCCATCTGAAAACAAGATGGACTAATGTACATTTAGTGTAGGTTTGGGGAAGGGGGGATAAACCTATGTATTAGAAGTGTGTGATATTTTTTGGGAACCCTTGTTATACACACTAATGTGAGACCAGTGGACTTTTTAGGTTGGATGATTGATTTTACTCCATTATGATGTGGAAATGGAAACCATACTAGCTTACCTTCTTGTAGCATGGTAAGTGAACTAGGAACAATAGAACTCTAGAAGGGAACTAAAATAAGAGCACCCTCTCTAGTCATTGCATTCCATGGCTCATGAAGAGGATGGAACTAAAATAAGAGCACCCACTCTAGAACTTACACTCCATGGTGGACAACATGACAATGCTGAAATAGGAGGACCTAAAAGAAAAGCTTTATAAACCCTACCCTCATATTTGGATAATAGTGTGGGGAACAACCTAAGTGGGAGATAAGTGATCATCGTTTAGCAATAATGGACCATGATGGCCTAGATAGGTCTTACTTTATATTTTGTACCTTGCGCTATGCTTATCAAAGGGCAAAAGAATAAACATCATTTGAATGTCATATTACTATAGTCTTTATTAACAATATGTTTTGTTCTTTTAACATTAATCATGAAATTTATTGAAAAATATGCATCTTGATAATCTATAGTTTTTTGAAAATAGCTCAATATCATTAAAAGTAAGCCATACGACATATACAAGATAGACATCTCAGAACTAATAACCAAGCAACAACTCCTACAACAGAAAGACATATCACAAAGCTCAGATTGCGATGTGAAATGTACACTTCTGCTCCATCCACCTCTTGTAGTGGCTGTCTCAAACAACTATCTGGGATGGAATTCATCAATCTACAAGTGCCTATGAGTACATCGGGATAGGAGTTTGCATAGCCGTTGGAAGAGATAACCATCATGAAGACAACAAATGGACACATGAAAAAGAGCTTGACCACCAAGAACCAACACAAACACAGCCCCCCACAAACTGGACAAGAGACACAACTACCAACTAAGAAAAAACAAAAGGAAAAACAAGCACATGACAAACGTCGAGCACTAGGAGTGCACCAACTAGGAGACCCGAGAAGGAGGCCAAACCCCAACTGTGCATATACAACGGAAGGATGGCTTATGCGGATACAACGATGGGGGGTAGAGGGTGCCAGAAACCCCACCACCACTCCCGACCACCACTGTGAGCAGGGACCGAAAGACTCGCACGAAGCACAAAACCCAGCTTCCTCCTCCTCTGCCTAAAGCACTAAGGGGCTCCCACTTCCCGTCCTCCCACAAGGGAACCCGAGGCACGACAACATAGGACACCAACAACCAAGACAGGAGAAGATCAAAAGAAAAACAACACAAAAGCAAATGCAAAGAACAACCCCCCCAAACCTATGACTACAACCAAACCAAACAGACCCACAAACAGAAAGCAAGAAGGGGAAGAAACAACATCCACACCCATGGAGAACAACGTTCCAAAAAACCATACGAAGCTACCTCCTCGCACCGAAGAATGATGCCGATGCCAGGAAACGAAGCCACGCTCTGGGACACCTCCTCGCACCCAAGAGACCACGAACCAGATCTGGATCTGGGACGCCGTCCAGCAAGGAGAAGGGAAGGTGTGAAGGCGAGGAAGCGGCGACCAACTAGATCCGAGGACAGAGACCAGTAGGAGCAAGGTTGAAGATGGAAGCCCAGGGGGAGCGAGGTAGCTGCACACCGGCCGCCGACCTCCTCCCCCAAGCTTGAAAGGAGCGGAAGCCCTAGCCGCACGCAGACGCTCCTAGCACCTCGACAGCGGCAGGTCAAGAAGATAGGCATTCTTGATAATCTATATTTACATTATATATTTGGCATAACATGATAATATACAAATAGGTTCCTAATGATTTCTTTTGATGAGTCAAATATAAATCTATGATCTAATCTTCATGGATTATCTCAAATAATTCATATTTATAAAGGTACTATATAGCAATATGTTATTAATAGTTGCAAAAAGTATAATCTAATAATCTAAAATATAATATAATGATATATCCCTATGTGCCTTGAATTTATCATTATTCTAGATATTCAATAATAGATATTATATATCATTAGATCTATGTCAGAAATCTAGGATATACATTAGGTGAGCATATTGATGGTTAATTATGTTGATTGTCAATAAAATTTGTAATGAACTATAGTCATAATATGGAAAAATTGTGTTTGGTATAGAAAGACCAAACATAATTTAGTGATGCTTAACATAATAAGCCCTAATTTATGTGATGATATGGATGTAGTATGTATATATATATACATATGTGTGTGTGTATTAAGGTACATGCCACTTAACATGATTGTGTATTTATACTACAAAATCAAGATAAATGTTCAAGCTAAACTTAAATCATAGGGTATGTCTACATCATTAATAATAATAATGATGTGAGGAAATATTTGACAACGATTAAATAATTTGTCATGATATATAAATAAAATGATAGAATAAAATAGTAATACAATGAATGTTAAGGTGTATAAATTGATACTTGAGAAGGACTTGGATTACTAGAACACCAATGGAACCATAAGATACCTATGCTAATAAATCCCATAGAGAGATAGTATGATAAAAGGACAATAATAAAGGAATACAATATAATGGTGTAATAATTTTCCCTAATCTATTCATGAAACTAACAAAAACATGCTTTACCAATAGGTAGATAAAAATTTGTGGAGATGGGAAGTGTAAGTGAAGACATACACTTTGAAGTTGAAATCTAGGTTGCTACATCCTATAGATAACTTGATTGAATTGTTAGTGTGGGTAAAGCATATATCAATATGTACATAATTATATTAGCGATTATGAACAATTTTTTCTTGTGTTTTATGGATCACATGCACTATCATTTCATGCTAGGTTAATTATGATACTATTGGCATGTTCATGATAATAACGATATGAAAGTTATTGAGAAAATATGATGAAAATGTGTTTTAATTTTTTTCATGTAATATGATATTCCAATATGTACGAAAGTAACTTTATGAATAAAAAATATTATTCAAGGTTTTAGTTTCATGATACTGTAGATGTTGTATTATGAGTGGAATAACAAAAGTGAAAAGTTTGGATTAAAAAACTATGTGTGAGATAATCCTATATTGGAAATATCAAAACATCTTTAGGTGAAGATGAAACATGATTCAAAACTATATGAGTGACAAGACTAGAGTATACATGATCATGAATGTCATTAATTTAATAAATTCTCATGTTGTCTTATAAGTGGTATAAAAGAGGTGGTGAGGATAAATTGGAAATCACTGAGATAGTAATGGACTGTAGAATATCCACTCATCCAAGAGCAGCTACATATAATGAAATTAATGGGAGAGGGGAAAAAGTGCACTATTCAAAATTTTGATGATAAACTATATATTTACAATATCACGATGAATGTATAAATGCCATAAGGAAGGTATGATTGGTACTTCATGGTATTTATGGATAGTGTAGAGTGATTCACTTTATATTTTGGATATTTATCATATCAGGGTTTCATAGATTGGATCTAATATTATCATCCTAGATTCATACTATCTAAAAATTTCCTAATCATGTGAATAAGTGGTATCAATAACATTCAAACTTTCATCCAGAAGAGGAATATGACATGAAGTACTCAAAATGTCAACTTATAGATCAACATATGGAGGACTATTTTCCTAGTGACTAATATCCATGATACAGAATATACATAGTTCCTTTCACCTCCATAAGTGTATTATATATGTGAATGTGTGAATTAAATTAAATTAAATTATATTATAGTATTCCTTATGACATAATGGATATCATTCATAGTGGTATTCTTGATACATATTCATTGTATTCGTGAAATATTTAGAAAATAAAAATGAGAGTTTTAAGGATCCATATTTGGAACATTACATGTCTGGTATCAAACTTTTGAATCTAGTAGATCCAACTACTAATTTTGAATAAGTTCCGTATGGAATTGTCTTAGAGGACGATATGTAAAACCTATATATATATCTAGAAGTATGTTTGACCCATGATATAATAGGCATTATAAGTTCATGGAACATGTTATTAATAACCTACCAACTTAATGGTACCTTTAATCACATGATGAAGATGATTACTTTGTATTCAATTGATTATCATCAAGGTTTTATCATCTATGAGTATTGGCCTACTGTTATCTACACATATAAAATGGTGAATTACAATATAATTAAGGTGAATATCCCAACATAAGGCTTCAAAGTTGAGCTTCAAGTGAGATTTTAGGATAGTAAGAAAAACATGTATGTACTTTCAACAAAAGCTTGTGACATCCTTTTTCCACAATGGTCTGTAGTATGAGACAAAGACAATTGAGGGACTATAGTGAAGATGTTGTGAGCTTGAAAATATTTCCTTTTTACCTTCTAAGCGTTTGTGAAATGGGGGCATGCACTAACTAGTGTTCTAAAAGTAGTATGGTGAGATTAATAAGCTCTAGGTAATATCAAGTCATAACATACTAATAAAAATATAACAAACTGAGGGAATCTAAAATGTAAAACTGAACACAACACCAAAATCAATGCAAGAAAAAATCATAATGGATCCCAAAATAACACAAAACCAAATCACAAGGTACACAACTTGTGTTCTATAGGGGAGGGGGTGAATAGAGATAATAATAAACTCATGAAATTTCAAAGACAAAGGAAGGTTACTTGTCACTTGCTTAAATAATAATTTAGCAGAAGTATAAAGCAAGTAATTAGACAATGAAAGCAAACTACAAAAGACACAAGATGTAGAGTGGTTTCCTCAAAAGACATCAATGCACTACCCAATTGTTTCCAACTAAGATTTGTCAACCTTTTATTTTATTACCTTTCCTATACCGATACAAATACAATAAGAAGACTAGTGTCTTTTGAGGCCCAAGACAACCTTCCTTTTCTATCTCAAGGAGAACTTGCACAATAGAGTAAATCAAAACCAACCTTCAATCTCAGTCATAGCTTTCTCGCAAGAAGTAGATTCAAGAAGATTACCCACAAACTTCTCACAAGAAGTGGTTGGAAGCAACAAGAACAAGTAAAGTGAATAAGAGATGAAGAAAAAATTTGCACGCTTGCATTAGCAAAAAAGATGAAGAAAAAATTACAACTCACATAAGATATATAATTTGTATCTCTCTATGAACAAGTGAAAATTATTTCTCTACAAGAATTAGGCAAGTCTATATTTGGAAGAGTTAGATGCTACTATTAAGTCAAAGCATTGACTAACTTGAGGGTAGCTAAAGATAGAAATGTAGAATTCTAAGCTTGGAGTACGATAACATGTAGTATGGTTCTCAAGTGTGTATTGGGTCTTCATAAATCACTCCTATTTATAGAAACTACTTAGGGATAGTTAAGAACACTTATGGAAGTGTATAGGATGAGATAAATGCTAAACTAGCCATTAAAATGTCAAAAGTCAAGTTTACAACGGCTAGTAGACCACTACAGATTTTGTCTATAGAATGTTCTTAGTCGAACTATACTTCGATTGAGGTCCGTTTTGGTCGAAGTATAGTTCAACCGAGAGTCAACCAAATTTTAGGTTTCACAACAACTATATACGATCTAGGTGTGGTTCTACTAAGAAACATTTCTATAGAAGAAAGAGTTTGACTAAAAAAACCCTATAAATGCACTACTATATTTTTGGCAAACGGATGAAATGATTTTTCTAATAAAACTAACTATCCTAAAGGCTTATAATAAGTGTGGAATAGTATTTAGGATAGGTATGGACCGTTCATAATTTTTCTTACATCATTCCTAGAAAGTTATATAAATTGTACATGTACAAACATATATACATGGTACAATGCGACCTACAAACATTTTAACATATATACTATTGAATGTTCTTTATTGTTGGATATTATCTAAGTTTCTTGATCACTTAAAACACTAAATGCATATATTAGTGACACAAATGGGAAATATTTACATCATCAGAATAAGTGTGTGGCATATAAAAAAAGCCAGCAACATCCCCTTTTTGATGCAGAAAAATATTTCGATAAGATAATTTGGAAGTAGACAAATTTAGAGCATCATACTTTTAAAAAAATGGTGATTCATTCATCATGTCATCAGGGGTTTGAACTCATGACCTCTCAGTCATACAACATTACTTTTACCACTCAGGTACCACATCACTAGCAAAGCACAATACCTTTAAATTGATATAGATAGTCAGATTTATGTTCATGGATTTCCTCCCCCTTTGTAGAAGTAAAAATAGGGTTATACTTACCAATGATCCCTATCAAGGAAACACTCCCCTCAATAGCATAGTTATTTTAAACAAAGAATGTATATAACCAATGAAATATAGATGTATCTATTGAAATAAGAAATCAATATGAATACACGAATCGAAAAATGGACACATTTCATAGTAGGGTGTATAGACAAAAGGCCATAGTTGTTCAAGGAACAAATATTATCTAATTACCAATGACAACAATATTTAGTCCTTTGTGATAAAAAGATTCTAACAAGCAACATATATTAAAAAACACTCTAAGCAACTGGTAAGGAATGTTAAGTCCACCATTGATATAGAGATTCCATGAATAACACCAATTTTCTAAAGAATATCACACTATAAATGCAAAGAGCGTGAAGTCCTCCATGATATATATATATATATATATATATATATATATATATATATTGCCATAAAAAACCAAAGAAAACACCAAATTTTTTTGTTTCAGTCAGGTTTTTGGTCGAACTATACTTTGATCAAACCACCCCTCGGTCTAACTATACTTCAATAGAGAGGCCTTTATCTCTATCAAACAATTTTAGGAAAATGCAAAAGTAAAACTTGTCAAAGCATAATTTATATATAAACAAGATCAAAATGATATCTATTTTAACTCATGATATTTCAAACCTCATGGAAGGGAGGTTTTAGGGATCCAAACATGTTGCTTTCCTTTCTCTTTCCAAATGGGTGTGAAAATGCATAATGCCCAAATATCCCACAATCATAGCAAGTAACTTAATTAAAAGGAATATGAGAACTAGATTTCGGTTAACAAAAACATGTCCTCTTGATTTTATTTATTTAATATTTCTTGTTATATAACCAAGTCCATGAGTAACAACATGAAAATGCAACATTTTTCTCAACACATTTCTACTATTTGAAAATTTATCTAAAGTCTTCTTAAGACATTAATTTTCCTTAGCAAGCAATACAAAGTCTATAGTAGTATATATTAAGCATTTTCTAGTTATAGCAATATCTTCTTCAAGCATATGAATTTTGTCATTCAAATTAGTATTTTCTTGAAGAATAATATCACGACCAGCATGAGCACAAAATGGAGGTAGTCTCTTCATGTAATTTAGTTTTTCTAAATGAGTGGAAACTTGATCTTGAAAATAATCATTTTGAGAGATTGGATCATCTATTCTTTTGTTTTTACTAGCATATAGACCATCTAGATCACTAAGCTATATATTCAAGGAGTCAACAACATTTGCAAATTCAACAAATTCATCTTTAGAAAATGTGAGAGATACACCCCATCATTGTTACCTTGTGCACCTTCTTTTTCTTTTTCATCATTGTCTTGAGCACCTTTTTCTTATTGACCATTTTTTCCTCATGTTGGGCAATGAGGCATTCGACTACATGATGACATATTTCCTCATCACTTGCCTATGAGTTTAAAGAATCATCCCAAGTATCATGAAAAGCTTTTTCTTTGGTCTTGCACTTTGTCTTCTTCTTTAATTCAGGGCACTCAGACTACCAATGTCATTTTTATCCACATATGAGACACGTAGTATAAAAACACCTAAAATTTTTGTTATAAGAAGAATGAATATATTTCTCACCTTTATGATATATTTCTTCTTCACTACTAGATGACTCACTAGAGGAAGATGATGACTTTGAATTTCTTGCTTCAAAGGCCAAGTTCTTTTTCTCAATTTCTTCTTCTTCTACTTTGGTCTCCTCTTTAAACTTCAATTCATGTGTTTCCAAGTTTTGATGTGAGCAACTCCATCAAAATTTAAAAAGGTTGTTAGATTCTTCTATAGCAGTTATCTTGTCTTTGAAGTTAGGTGGATAGGAACTAAGAATCTTGGATACTTGTTACTCCTCACTTATATGCTTTCCTAAAGCACTTCAAACATTTACAAGGGTAGAAAATATAGCATACATTTCAAAAATAGTCTCATTATATTACATATAGAATAATTCAAATTTGTACTTCAACATGTTAATCTTTGTACTCACATTAAGTTCTTTCATGTGTGACCACGATTTTTTATGCATATATCCCATGCAGTTTCAAAAGAAGGCATTCTATTAAATTAACTAGGATATAGAGAAGAGTATATAATACTTGCTGCTTTGGTATTTGGAGTTGTCTTTCTTACTGTATTTGGATCCCGTTCCTACATGTTTGTTGTTGGAAGTTCATATGGTAAGGAAATCATCCTCCAAAGATCAGAACTCAATAAGAATTGCATGAGCCTCTTAAATTATCTACAATTAGAACCTTCAAAGAGTGTTTGTCTAGTGACTTAGGTTCCTTCAAGGTTGAGGTGGTCCAAGCGGTATTCCTACATCATTAAGACTTGTTAAATCCCCTTGAAGTATGCTTTCATACCAATTATTGTGCTCTAGAAGGGGTGTGGGGGTGAATAGAGATAATAGTAATCATATTTGATTTCAAACACAAAGGAAGGTTAATTGCAACTTGCTCAAAAGATAATGCAGTAGAAATATAAAGCAAATAATTGGATAATGAGAATAACCACACAAAACACAAGTTGTAGAACCCAATTTTTTCCAAATAGGATTTCACAACCTTGAATTTTATTACCTTTTCGATATCGATACAAATATAACAAAAACACCAGTCTCTTTTGTGGCTTGAGACAACCCTAATTTTCAAGCTCAAGGAGAACTTGCAAAATGGAGTAGATCGCAATCAGCCTCCTATATTAGTCGTAGCCTTATTGCAAGAAGTACATGTAAGGAGTCAGCCCTGGTAGGAACCACTCCTTACTTAAATTTATGGAAATGATTACAAATACCCCAATACATAATATCCATCACAATGAAACCATTAAATAATTTGGGTCCATAACATTTCTTTAAACATAATGATAACAAGAGCATAGTTTTGTAGAATTAGAAAGTAAATCTAACTATAACATGATATTATCATCAAAGTTCAACTAATGAGCCATAGATGGGTTAAAAAAAATAAAGCCTATACTACTCAAATTAGTTCATGGTGAGTAATCTCTCCATCTCAGAAGTCCTCAATAGTTAATTCTGGGAATCACCACCTAACTCCTGGTCCTTAGGTTGTGCAACCTCTGGGTGGGTGAAGGTAACACCCAGGAGGGAGAAGCAAAAAGAAAGGACATCAGCAAATGCTGAGTATGTGCATGATATACAACTAGGCAATACTTAAGATATTGGGAAGGGAAATGCAAGGTATCAAATAAAGGAAAAGTTCAAAACAAAAAGTTCTAAGAGGATTTAATAGGCCAAAAAATGAGGCATTATAATATAAGAGATGATTTACTGAAAGAAAATATTGAAATATAACAAAAATTATAATTAATAAATAGTGCATGTAAACAATTAGACCATTTTTATTTATGTAGGGTTGAGACCCATAAAACCTCAACCCCAATTTGGATGGAAAGGCGCACCCTGGGTAAGAAGGCGCACCTGATATATATATATAAATAAATATATATATATAAATATATATATATATAAATAAATAAATATATATATATATATATATATATATATATATATATATATATATATATATATATATATATATATATATATATATATAATATGAGTGGAAAGGCGTACTCGGGGTGGAAAGGTGCACCCAAATATTATGATAAGTACATATGTACATGATACTAAAAATAAACCTAGTCCATTTGCACATGCACATGACATAAAGAGCAAGATATAATTTCAGTCATCATCAACATGAATCGAATAAGAGAAAGAGATTATTTTAATAAATAGGCTAGATGACCTTCAATAGTAGAATTCATGGTATCAACAATAAATCAGGACGTATCTAGGAAATAGGAAGGTATATTCGAAGATGAATGAGATTTAACCAAGAATGCCTCATATGGGAAATTTGTGGGTGAACATAGTATTGCCTTGATAATCAAGAAATATGGACACAAGTTCACTTGAATAAGAGATTTAATCCTAACCCACTAAGTATAAAGTCAACTCCACATACATATAGGATTATGTCCATCAATTAGGGTTTATGTTCTAATATGTATATGTATTGGAAAAACCCTAAAAGACCAAATACATCGACAAAACCCTAGGCCGACTCATGTTAAAGGCCTAACATTGAGTTTAAAGTTTCTTAATGATGTTTAGACTCAAAATTACAACTCTATTAATCATGATGTTATCTTTAGTTACTATTAGATCATAAGTGAAAGTTAAACCCTAAAAATCTAAAATTTTGACAAAAACCTAGATTGACTCATGATTTTATCTTAGAGAGAGGGTCCAAGTTTACCGATCATGGATTTGACCCCAAGATCTCAACTTTATCCTTTAAATACTTTCTTTAATTATTAAGGTGATATGATGAATGTTAAAAACCCTAAAAATTCAATCTATAAAACTTGTGAATTTGGCTAAAAAAACTATACCAAAAGGTAGAGAAAATTCTCACGATTCTAAAACATATATTTGCATCATTATTCAGAGTTCCCGATAAAATGTTATGACTTTTAAAGTTTTGACCAATTAGAAATTACCAAAAATCCACGTCAGTGGACATGTTTCGATTATGTGGGCCAAGCCAGCCGACTTGGCCCAATCGTGGGTGACCAAGTACCAGGGTCCCCAGCTAGCTAAGTGATGACAAAACTCTCAAGTCAAACAAACAAAAATATAGATCTACCCTTGGTGAGAAAGAAAAAGAAATGAGAGGGGGGTAAACAAGTAAACTAGCCCCTAGTCATCTCTTTCCCATGCCTCATGTGAGTCATTGCTTCTTACAAGGCATAATCAATAGACAAAGATTGGGGAAAATCCAACAAACAATCGTCTCCTGAATCGAGAAGACTATCGGCCAACAAAAAGTCTTAGGAAACTTACCCCTTGAGTTAATTAGGTTTTAGAGGTGCTGGGTGTTGAGGCAAGGAGTTGCATGCACAACACAAAGATCTTGTTCGGTGGTGGTTGAAACAACAAGGCGGAGGAAAATTGGAAGAGGTAAATGATAGTATGGGATGAGGTGGAACCGGGGGTAAGGTTCCCTATTTATACTGTTGTATCTTAGGGTTTCTTCATCTTGATGCTTTGAGAGGCTCAAGAATGAAAATTGGGCTAATCCTAAATACTTGATGAAAGTTCTAAAGTAATACATTGATCCATGTAGAACTGAAAAAGGAACACATTGGCAAAGAAATATTGAGAAATGATACATTATGGAGAGAGAAATCACGATTTTATCATGGGAAAAAACTCAATATGTTTCCTTTTTCTGGCACAAAGTTGATGAAAACCTGCATGATCCTGATCCAACAATGGACGTGTATTGCATGCCTCAGTCAAGGTGGCATGACATTAGTGTTTTCCAAATCAAAACTGAATGAACTGATACATATATCAATTTATTTTCTTTTACTTTTATATGGGATGAGTAAATAACCTTTAAATAAAGTGGAATGTTGGTGAGTAAGGTGATAAGGACCAAAAGAATCCAATTTTGGAGTCAATTTTACTTTTTGGGAAACTTTAATGTGTGAAACACACCATTTGAGGGAAAGTGTATTTTCTTTATATCAATGCATTCATTTATTATTTATTAACAAAATCTTGGGTGTAACTCTCTCTTAACCAAACCTATATATATGAGAAATCTACAAGGATATTTTTGAACTTAAAAGCCTTAATTTGAAAATTTTGCACCACTATCCCAAAACTAATGAATATCCCCTATTGCTTATATTCATGCTTTAAATCTATATACTTTAATTTAAAACTCTTATAATACACACCAAACTATTAAAAAGAGTTCAACATAAAATATTATAATAAAAGGGTTAAAGAAAAAATTACCTAAATTTGAGTACGTTACAACTGTCCTCCCCTTAAAAGAATTTCATCCCTGAAATCTCAAGCAAAGAGGGAGTCAAGAATCTTCATAGGATATTCTTCATAAGTAAGATCTCCACGAATCTCTATGGGTTTGATAGATAACACATGGGGTGGATCTTTCACATACTTATTCATCATGGACACATGAAAAACATTATGAATCTTATCATAAGTAGGTGGTAATGCTAAACAATATGCACACTCCCCAATTTTATTCACCACTTCAAAGGGTCCCTGTAACACCCTGATTTTCATATCACATGAGCAGAAGCACATTGTTTTTCTTCTTTCAATCGGGAGTGTCACAAATATGATAATCGATGCAATTAAAGTAAACAAAACACTTTGCATTGAGTAAAACTGATTCATACATAGTTATTGATAAAAAGAAAACTACAACTAATTTATTTCAGAAATCAAATCTATTTGTTGACATGAGTAAGCATAACATAGCTAAATTTTTGGACCGACTCGGTAAAAGGCACCCCACTAGGCAAGCTTGAAAATATCTAAGGCTTTTGCTTGTCCTTTTGTTCTTTAATTGCTCCAAATCCTACGGACATCGCGTCCCCAGCCATGCATTGGGAAAAATAGTCATTAGAGTAAGTGGCATGAGTATTCTAATATACATGTTACTAAAGAGATAAAATGCTACAAAATATCTTTGAGCATTATAAACATGAAACTAACATTAAACTTTGTATAAGATCTGAAACATAAATCTATCTTCTTTCTTTAGCTTATCTCTTATATTTTTACTTTATCTTATCTTTCTATGGAGACCTATACTCTGGTAGCTGGGTCTCATGACCTGCACTAAGGTGCCTGAGTCACATAACCTGCACTCTGGGCCTGGGTTATGTCTCTAAATTGTCCTGCACTCTGGTTCCTGGGCCACATGACTTGCACAAAGGGCTTGAGTCATGTTTCTCTTATCTCAATCTCTTTTACAAAACTATAGGTGATATTATTTACATTCTCTTAACTAAGACATCTTTTATTTATGACTTTTATCTGACTGTGGCCACCATTATACAATATGTCCTCCTCTGTTGACACTGAGGTGTCCTCTATGATGCAACACACCCTCTATTGGCACATCGTGCCCTCTGTTGACCCAAAGTGTCCTCTATGGTGCAATGCACCCTCTGTTGGCACATCATGCCCTCTGAAATGGAGTAAACACTCCTCTGAATTGGCAACAGTTTCTCTGAAACATCCCCAGACTCTCTGATTGAGGACTTATCATATAATGTATTATGTGAAGGTTCTGAATTAATTATCTTAAGTCTAAGCTTACTAAATTCTAAATTTGGACTTATCTGAAACTGAATACTGAACACGTACGGAATCTTGAATCTGAATCTGAATCTGTGCTCTTAAATTCTAAATTGAATCTATTACTGAAATGTGAATATGTATCACAAATTACTATGTAATTGAGATTGGGTCTACAACCCTTATCATGTATCTTTATTCAATATCTGACTACTCAGACACTGAGTAATTTAAGTTTGAATCTAAATCTGATATTCTCATTATCTGGGTAAACCTTTTATTCTGAGACTCAGATTTGGTAAAATTACTTCATTTCTACCAATTATATGATAAATGAGTCTAATATCTTAGGAGAAAGGATCTGAAATTACTATAGAAATACTAATTATACCAAGTAACTTAAGTCAAGGCTATGAAAATAGCGTAAGTTTAAAGTATCTAAAAACATGAATTATGACAAGATAATTTGACCTTTATAAAATCTGATTTTTACCCTGAATCTTAATGTTTACATATGAGCTTACATTTTACAACTTAAACCTTAAAATAGCAATCTTATATAATCTTATCTTGAAACTTAATCATAACTTAATGCATCATAATATTATATCTATCATCATAACTCAAATTACAATACACTCTAATAGGGCCCTTATATTGAAAATAGATCATGTCTTAATACATTCAAATCTCATTTAGTATTTTGCTTCTAGATGTTTCTCATTCTATGAAATTTGATTAATACCTTAGTTCTTAGATCTTTATATATATAAGAAATCTAGATAACATGTTTCTACTTGAAATCTTAATACTCAACTATATGTATAAAAGTGAGGGACCCTATTAGTATGTTCATACTTCAAATCTTAACACATGGCAATATCTCATCACCATGGATGTATGTCAGTCTTAACTTGTATTTCTTGTCTTGTGGTCTTGAACATTCATATATAACAACATTAAGAAAAGGAGAGGAATTTACCCTTCTATCTTTATTAATTCATTTCCATCTCATGACAGATCCCTAATTTCTACATTGAGCATATGAAGTATCATAATCATAAAGTGTTGAAAATCTTATCTACATATCTGATTAGAACATTGGATATGAAGTTCTCATTTATGATGCATGTAAATGTACTAGATTTCATAAACTGAAATACTCATGGGCATGAACCACTTACCTCTTGTACTGGGGGTATCTATAAGGAAGTCTTGATTCCAAGTTCCATAACTTTAATAACCTGGATATCATCATAGTTTTATCAGTCCAAGTGTATGTTCCCTCTTTCTATTCCTAAATCTCAAAACCCCATCTTCTTAAATTTATATACCAACTTAGGGTTTTATTTAGACTAAACATATCTTTAATCTAAAATCACCATAAAATCTTGGCATTTAAAATAAATAAAACTCTTATTATGTAATTACTATAATCTATATACCCAAATAAGACATAAGTCATCGTATGCACTTATATGAACATATACTTCATATAATAGGAAAAATCTCAAACATAATCATATGTACTTATCTTACTTGACTCTATTATGAAATTAAAGTAGAATACCATTAGATAAATAATAGCAGACTTAACTAGGCATATATATCACTTATTGTCTCAAGATAATTATATATTATTCTACATAATGACCACTTAGGTCCAAAAGTACATACTAACATAGTAACATAAGAAACTCCATCAAATCTCTAGAAAAATAATCCTACAATGTATTAAGGTCCTGAATAAAAATATCAAGTCATTTTATGATCATGTCATGGGTGAAATACCCAAAATGACCTTGTTAGGATTAGCATCAAAACTGACGTAGAAATATCAAATTAAAAAGACCAGGCTTTGGAATCATACTAGGCATACCAAAATAAGATTACTGTAAATTATTCATAAATTTCTAAAGTTAGTTGCTATTTTTAATGCCCAAAATATAGAAATCATTTATATTTAAGAAATCAAACTAAAATAAATATAAAACATCCAAAACACCCTTTGACTATATTTTTATGCAATAGTAAGCATCATGAGCTTTTTTTAGGTACCTTATTTGATAAAATCTGATTTCCCAATCTCAATATATGAATTTTAGAAGCTTACCTAAACTTGGTCAATCTCGGTCATCAAGATCTAATCTAGCAGCTAGGGTCTCATACACATCTAGGACTGGCACATCCTCCCGTCTTCTTCTCCCTCATGATCCCCTGTTATGAGATTAGGAACAGAGTATGGTGGCACCATCCATGGATGCCCTATCCAGACCATCACCGTGCAAGATCTAGTTGCCAACGACTCCGGATGACTCTCCTTAGTCTCGACGACACCATCTCCGCGTGTAGTGTGGTCAAATTCGAAGCTTATTGGTGGTTCCATGACACTCACATCCTCTGTCCACTGCCATTGTGCCCCTCCCTCTCCTTCATTTTCCTCCTTCCCTCTCAGTTCACATCAAAATAACCCTAGCATAGGGCTCGACCGCCACCAAGCATCAAGGACCGAGAGGTTTTATAGACTTTAACCCTCCGAATCATAGGCAACTATCCCCTTCTTCTGGACTCTACTCAGACCCTATTAAACATGGGTTGCGACATTTCCAGTTGGCGCAGACTGGGTCGCCCCCTTTTTTTTTCTTTTTGATAAAAGTCGATATCAAAGAAATATTTATATAGCCCACCCTATAGCTCAGTTTGACTTCAAATTTTGGGGTAAATACTATATCATCATCATATTTATATGAGAAAGATTTTAAGTAAAAACTAGCTGTACAAACACTCGAAACATGTCTTTTAAATAAAACATTATAATTACTAATTTAATTACTTAGGCCACTATATACATCGAAATCATATAATATTTCCCCCACAATCTTATATTAGAATGTTGCTTACTATAAATATATCTTTAGTATTTATTATGACACCAAGATACTCCATACTCAAATTTGTACTCCAAGGACCCATGCAAAATCCTTAATTTTCCTTATTGGGCTGAATTTGGATCCTAGGGCCAATGGCCCTTCTATTGATTTCCAAAAGAATTCATACGATTAATCATATCTTCATTTACAACATTAAACTTTTGAATATACATCATTCCTCAATTACATGTTCCTTATGATACCCTCGATGATTATGACTTCACTTACTTAATATGTAGAACTCAACTAAGTCTAGGGCTCAAACCATCAACTACAGTCATTGTGTTTCCTTCATAGTTCAACTTTGTATTTCATCTCATATTATCAAATAAAATATAAGATTCCCAGACTTTTAGGATACTAGAAAACTATCCTGAGTGCGTAAAAGACCTCTCTGCATTCTTTTTCTATAGAATCCAAATATTATGAAAATTGGATAAACTTTATTATAAACATAAATCTATCCCATATTGATGTCATCAATAACTTAATAATGTACTTTCTAGGTTCCAAATATCAGGGTGTGACAGTCCCATTACAAGGACTAAGCTTTCCTTTCACCTTAGATCTTACAATAGACTCGGTTGTTATTATTTAAAAGAATACATAGTATCCAACCATGATGTTCACATCCATCCTCTTCTTATCATCATACATCTTATGAAAATTCTTAGTAGCCTTCATTCGTTTCTTTATCAGAGCAATATTGTCCTTCATTAATTTCATGTCATTAATCTTAACTAGAGTATGTTCACCCACATCATCCCATTGTAAGGGTGAACGATAAGGTATGCCATACAAAGATTCAAAGGGTGGCATACCTATGCTTGCTTAGTAACTTTTATTGTGAGCAAAATCAACTAAAGGGAGATATTTATCCCAAACACCTCCCAAGTCCATCACACAAGCTCATAAGAGATATTCTAGAATATGAACTGTCCTCTCATACTACCCATTAGTCTGAGGATGGTAAGATGTACTGAAACATAAATTTGATCCCATCTCTTCTTGAATCTGCCTCCATAGGTGAGGAGTAAACTTAGGGTCTTTATAAAAAAGAATAGATTTTGATACACAATGAAATTGTACCATCCAATCCACATATATCTATGTGATGTATAGAACCTTATATGTAGTCTTGAAAGGTAGAAGATGAGCAGACTTGGTAAGTCAATCTATCACAACTCAGACATCATCATAACCACTTATAGATTTTGGAAATCCTGTTACAAAATCCATCGTAATATTTTTTTTATTTCCACTTAGGTATTTGAAAGGTTGTACAAGTCCACCAAGGCTTTGATGTTCAATCTTTACTTGCTGACAATTGAAATAGTTCACAACAAAAGTAATGATGTGCTTCTTCATATCCTTCCACCCAAAACTTCTTTGTAGATCTTTGTGGTGCCAGGGTGAATCATATAGTTCAAACCATGAGCCTCACCCAACAACTTCTATCCCAAATCATCCACATCTAGTATCCATAATAAATGACAAAAATTAAGTGCACCATCAACACCAACAGAGAAATCAGATTGGGGTCATTCCGTCAAGGTCTTCATCTCACGAAGGTCAGGACTAATTGCTTGTGCCACAATAACCTCAGAGATTTAAGACAAAGTAACTGAGAGACTTTCCATGTGCACACAAATCTTATCCACAACAACATATTCTACTTCCTTCTATAATTCAGGTCTCTAGCTAGAAACATGCTTCACGCTTTTCCACATGAAACTATGGAGAGATGCACAAATGACATCCTTCTTATGACTAGGAGCATCAACAACTATGTTGGCTTTTCCAGGATGATACGTGATCATGAAATCATAATCCTTCAAAAATTCCTTCCAACACCTTTGTCTCAGATTCCAATCCTTTTATGCAATAAGATAGTGAAGACTTTTATGGTTTGCAAAAACTTCAAATTGTATGCCATATAGATAATTCCCCCAAATCTAGAGAGCATTAACAATAGCTGTGAGTTCAAGGTCATGGGTCCCCCAATTTTCTTCATTTGGATTCAAATGGTGGGAGGAATAGGATATAACCCATTAATCTTACATCAAAACACAACCTAAGCCTTATCTAGATGTGTCAATGAACATAACATAAGGCTTGCCTTCATGGGTAAGGCCAAAACTAGAGCAGATATCAAACAACACTTCAGCTATAGAAAACTCTTTTCACATTGTGGGGTCCAAATAAACTTGGTGTCCTTGAGAGTCAACCTGGTTAGAGAATGAGCCAACTCAAAAAAGTCCTTAACAAACTGCCTATAATAACCCACAAGACCCAAGAAACTTCATAGCTATGAAGGATTTTTTGGAGGTTGCCACTTAGTCACAACTTCAACTTTAGCTGGATCAATAACTATATGACCAACAAATATTTGTGACCTAGAAACATCACTTACTTTATTCAAAATTCTCACTTAGAAAACTTGGGATAGAGTTGGTTTTCATGAAGTGTCTGTAAGACAATCCGTAGATGTTCCAGGTGCTCAGCTATCATTTTGGAGTAGATGAGAATGTTGTTGATGAACACTACCATGAAGTCATCCATATACGGGTAGAAAACCTAATTCATCAAATCCATAAAAGTGGTAGGGGCACTAGTCAACCCGAAGGGCATCACTAGAAACTCATAATGCTCATAACAAGAATGGAAGAACATCTTCAACATATCCTCATATTTTACCCGCATTTGATAGTAACCGCTTTGCAAATTCATCTTAGATAAATTTGTAGTAGATTTTAACTGATCGAATAAATCATCAGTGCACGATATCAATTCTTCACCGTCACTTTATTCAATATTCTATAATCCATACATATTCTCAAAGATCCATCCTTCTTCTTTACAAACAGAACATGATATCCCCATATGGAGACACTGGGGTGAACAAACCCCATGTCGAAGTTCTTACAGTTGCTTCTTAAGTTCCGCAAGCTCCGTGGGTGTCATATGGTAAGGAGGTTTAGACATGGGGGTGGTACCTAGTATGATATCGATGGTGAATTCAACTTCCCAAGAAGGTGGAATAACAATAGATCTTCTAAAAACATTAGGGAAATCTTGAACCACTTCAATATTTTCTAACTGAGGTGGTGAAGGGTCCAAGACAATGGAGGCCAAGTAAGATTGACATCAATGGGAGATAAGATTTTTAGCTTTCATTGCCAATATGATGAATTGCCTATCCTCACATTCTCTACCCTTTATACAAAGTCATTCACCATCTGGCTGAAGTAAGTTAACAATTTTCTCATCAAAAAACAAGACTACCTTAAACTTTTTCAACCAACCATACCCAAGATGACGCCGAAGCCATCATGTTAAAGAAATGAACTCGGTCGCAAACATCTTTCCCGATATACATAATTCCATGGGTGGGGTTTTTAGGTAAGAACATATCCTCCCACTAGGGGGTTTGAACACCAAGAATATAGTCCATATATGTAGGTTCTATGTCTAACATTTCAACAAGCTTAGAAGATATAAAGACATTTGAAGAACCAGAATCGAATAGAGCTTTTATAGGATGTAGATGGAGATGTATGGTACCTTCTATTATTTCATTGCCATCACCATCATTAGCGACATCCATAGAGAAAACATGTCCAACACAACACTCTATCAGAGGGCCTCGCCCTTGTGGATTGTTGTTGTTATTGTTTCTTGGAGGTGGATTAGGACGAGGCTGAGGCTGATTAGTAAGTTGTTGAGTAGGCTGTTGGGTAGGAATAAGACATTGCTACAATTAGAGGACACAGGGGCTTAACGTGTCTATCCTGACCACACTCATGGCATACTACCAGTCTACACTCTCTTTGCAGTGCTGGGTCACCACCAAAGTATTTCCCCAGAGGATGATGGTGAGAGAAATGCTTCACCTATCCTACTTGTGTGCATGGTCAGAGTTCTTTCTCTTGTTTCTTTGCATCAGAGCTTGGAATCTAGGATAAAAATCCACTACTAAGGCTTTGTGCATCATTTGCTAAAAGGTCCAAGGAACTTGAGGGACTAATGTATGTCCCATATGATAGTTGAAGCCTTGCAAGAATAGGTCATCCCTACATTCTTCATTCAACCCAACCACGTACTGCTCAAGTAGTATAAATCTCTATACATACGTAGGGACATAGAGGAATCCTTGTCGCAGACTATAAAACTATGCTTTTTTCTTCTTTAGGGTTGCAATACAGATGTACTTCCACAGAATAGCACTGGGTCAAAGTAGAGATGTCATGAGTTTGTTCTATCTTGTTCCATAGACACATGCTGGTCCGTCCAACACATAAGAAGCAAACATGACCTTCTGGTGTGGAGGGCAAGCCATACCATCAAAAGTATGCTCTTTGTAAAGACCTACTCATCAGCCTTATCAACCATCTCTAGTTCCCCTTCACCCTTGAAGTAGGGTGGTTGCATTTTCATGAAATCGCTCAGTGTGTACTCCTTTGTCTTATCAGGCATAGGAGGGGTGTTCAACTTTCCTACCACAACCATGGTGAGAAACTATCGCAACAAGGCTAACTCCTGCTCAAGGGTGAGGCCGGTCAAAGTAGAGGTAGGGGTGTCGCCAACCCCATGACCAGAGTTAGGGTTGATCCTAGGAGGGGGATCCATGCCAAAATGAGGGTTCTCCAGTGTGAAGAATCTATCTGAAATGCCAGACTAAGGAGTAGAACCGGTGTCACCAAATAGGTTGGATCTTCTGAAATATAGGTTTAACGGGTAAGGTATACATACTAAGTAAAGACTTCTGAAATAGTTACATTACCAAGCAAAACATGCTCTGATACCATTGTTGTAAGGAGTGAGTCCCGGGAGTGACCGCTCATGACTTAAATTTAAGGAAATAATTGCAGAATACCCCAATAGATCATATCCATAAAAATCAAAATTTAAATAATTGGGGTCCACAATATTTCTTTAAATAGAATGATAACAAGAACATAGTTTTGTAGAAGTGGAAATTAAATCTGATTATTATAAGATTTTATCATTAGAGTTGAACTAATGAGCCATAGATGGCTTTTAACAAAAATCAAAGCATGTACTACTCAGATAAGTTTGTGGTGAGTAACCTCTCCATCTCAGAATTCCTCAACAGCTAGATCTAGGCATCACCACCTAACTCTTGGTCCCCAGGCTATGCAAACTCTGGGTGGGTGAAGGTAACACCCACAAGGGAGAAGAAAAAATCAAGGATGTCAGTGAATGCTGAGTATGTGTACAATATCCAACTAGGCAATACTTACGATATTGGGAAGGACAATGCAGGGTATTAAATAAAGGAAACGTTCAAAATAAAAAGTTCCAAGAGGATTTCATAGGCCAAAAGATGAGGCATTATAACAAAAGATATGATTAAATGAAAGAAATTTTTTTCATATAACAATAATTATAATTCATAAATAGTGCATGTGAACAATTAGACCACTTTTATTTATGTAGGGTTGAGATCTGTAAAACCTCAAGCCTAAGTCAGGTGGAAATGCGCAACCTGAGTGGAAAGGCAAGCCCAATATATATAATACGAGTGGAAAGATTCACTCAGGGTGGAAAGACACCCAAATATTATGGTAAATACATATGTACATGGTACTATAAATAAACCTAGTCTATTTGCGCACACATATGATAAAAAAGCAAGATATAATTTCAGTCATAATCAATATGATTCAAGTAAGAGAAAGAGATTATCTCAATAAATAGGCCAGATGACCTTCAACAGTAGAATCTCATGGTTTCAACAATAAATCAGGAAGTAGCTAGGAAATAGGAAGGTATATTCAAAGATGAACAAGATTTAACCAAGAATGCCTCATATGGTAAATTTGTTGGTGAACATAATATTACCTTGATAATCGAGAAAGATGAACATACCTTCAGTTGAGTTAGAGATTTAATCCTAACCCACAAGTATAAAGTCAACTCAACCTACATATATGATTAGGTTCATCAATTAAGGTTTATGTTCTAATATGTATATGTATTGGAAAAACCCTGATAAACCAAATCTATCAGCATAACCCTAGGTCAACTCATGTCAAAGACCTCACATTAAGTTCAGAGTTTCTTAATGATATTTTGACTCAAATTAAAATTTTATTAATCATGATGTTACCTTTAGTTACTATTAGATCATTAGTGAAAGTAAAACTATAAAATCCAAATCTTCGATAAAAACCTAGATTAATACATGATTTTATCTTAGAGAGAGGGTCCAAGGTCACTGATCATGAATTTGACTCCAATATCTCAACTTTATCCTTTAATACCTTTATTTAATTATTAAGGTGATACCATGAATATCAAAAACCCTAGAAATTAATCTTTAAAACTTGATAATCAAGCTATAAAAACTACACCAAACGATAGAGAAAATTTTCAAAATTCTAGAGCATATTTTTATGTGATTTCTAGAGTTCCCAGTAAAAATTATGAATTTTAAAAGTTTTGACCAATTAGAAATTGCCAAAAATCCATGTTAGTGGATACGATTTGATTAAGTGGGCTGAGTTAGCTGACTTTCTCCAATCATGGGTGACCAAGCACCAGGGTCCACCACCAGCTAAGAGCTAGCAAAAATCTCAAGTCAAACAAACCAAAATACATATCTACTCTTGTCTAGAAAGAAAAATAAATGAGAGGGGGGGGGGTAAACAATTTAACTTACACCTGGTCATCTTCCCCCCTTGCCTCATGCAAGCTATGGCTACTTGAAAGGCATATGCAACAAACAAAGATTGGGGAAATCCAATGAACAATCGTCTCGCAAATCTAAAAGAACAGAGGCCAATGGAAAGGATCAAGAAACTTACCCCTTGATCTAATTAGGTTTTGAAGGTGATGTGTGCCGAGGCAAGGAGCTACAAGCACATCAAAAAGATCTTGATTGCTGGCGGTTGAAACATTAGGGTGAGAAAAAATTGTTAGAGGGAAAAGATAATATGGGATGTGGCAGAACTGGGTGTAAGGTTTCATATTTATATGGCCGTGTCCTAGGATTTCTTCATCTTGACGCTTCAAGAGGCTCGAGAATGAAAATTGGTCAAATCCTAAATACTTGAAAAAATTTCTTGAGTAATACATTGATCCATGCAAATTGAAAAAGGAACATGTTGGCATAGAAATTTTGAGAAATGATGCGTTATGGAGAGAGAAATCACAAATTTATCATGGGAAAAAACAATTTGTTTCCTTTTTTAGGCGCAAGGTTGATGGCAACCCACATGCAATCATATCGCGATCTGACCGTGGATGCATATCATGCACCTCAGTCGAGATGGCGAGACATTAATGTTTTCCAAATCAATTTCTTTTCTTTTTGGGAAACTTTAAAATGTGAAACACACCGTTTGAGGGAAAGTGTATTTTCTTCATATTAATGCATTCATTTATTTTTTATTAATCATTTTTTTGTGTAACTCTCTCTAAACCAAACTTATCCATAGGAAAAATTTAGAAGGATTATTTTGAACTTAAAATCCTTAATTTGATGATTTTTGACAAGTAACCCCAGAACTAATGAATACCCCCTATTTCTTGTATTAAGGCCTCACATCTTTAAACTTTTGTTTCAAACTCATGTATGAAGGCTTTTAATTTCCTAGTACACACCAATCTATTAAGAAGATTTCAACATAATAGGTTACAATAAAAAGGGTTAAAGACAATAAGTACCTAAATTTGAGTATGTTACAACTCTCCTATTCTAAAAAAGATTTCATCCCAGAATCCATGAGAGTAACTAGCTATGACGGCTAGGGGAACGAGAGGGTTTCCGGGGTGCGGCGGGTTTCGAGGGCGGGGTTCATTCGCTGGAGGCAGGGGGAGAGAGATCCTGGGAGACGGTGACGACAGAAGTACACCCACACACAAGAAGGGGGTTGAGGAATCAACCAGATATGGCAATGAAACAGCAGGCGACCCAGGCAGCGGAGATCCAGGAGAAACAAGAGGGGTTTTCGTCAATGTGGCAGAAGTCGAACTTAGCCTGTAATACGGCGGCATGTGAGGGGAAGCAACCCAAGAAGACCTGAGATCTCAAGCTGGAACGTAGAGGTACGAGAAGGTGTTCAATGTTGTAGCAGATTGGATGTCAGATGACAGTCCGTCAGTCCAACAAGGCATGAATTTGGGATCTGAAATCCCTAGTACCAAGGAAGCTGGGACAGATCATGTCAGAGATGCATGCACTGCTTGGAATCGAGGATCTTTCAAAGAGGCAATGATGGGCTGTCAAGGAGGTACATCACAAACAGAGTTCTTGGATGAACTAGTGTCCACAGATCTACATCCGAAATATGTAGAGCTCGTCATCGACAAGGGTTGTCCTGAGCTGTATATCAAACCAGATGCAGAAGAGAACTTGCTACAACCATGGAAATTTTTTGTCATCATAAAGCTGATCGGCAAGAGTGTAGGATACATGACAATGCAAGATCGCCTGCGTCTACTGTGGAAACCCATTGGGAGGATGACGATGTATGAACTGAATCTGAACTTTTATGTTGTTCAGTTTTCTTGCAGGACTGATTATGAAACTGTAATTACCGGTGGGCGTTGGTCCATGTTCAGTAGTTGTTTGATGGTCTAGAAGTGGAGTGGAAGCTTCCAACCATCAGAGGGATTACCGGATCACATAGTCACCTGGGTCAGGATACTTAATCTACCGCTACATTTGTATGTGCCAACTATTTTCGAGACGGTAGGCCGAGCTCTAGGGACATTGGTAAAGGTGGATGATCACACCATCAAGAGGACGAGAAGCCGGTTCGCGAGACTAGCAATTGAACTGGATACTTAAAGCCCGATTCAACTTGCCGTACTAATCAATGGATTAGAGTATAAGCTTGAGTATGAAGTGCTCCCTGACCTCTGCTTAAGCTGTGGCAAACTAGGACATAATTCAAAAGCTTGCACCCCCTGGAGACAGGGAATAGCAAGCCTATGATTCTAAGGAGGCATCTGGGGTGAAATGGTCCGACAAAGAGGGTAAGTGGCAGAAATATTATGGCAAAGGTATCGACGCTAGAAGAAGACAGAGGGACAAACAGAAAGACATCAAAAATCAAGCAGATGGAAATCGATATAAACCTATAGAAGTGGACCCACTAGAGGAGGATGAAGTATTGAACAACTCATAAAATAGTGTGACTGTTGTTGTTTCCATGCCAGACCCTAGAGGGCCAAAAGTATGGAAGAGAAAGAAAAGTTCCCATGCATCAGAACATGAGGCTGAAACACAGACAGACACATCAACAGAAGGTAGAGATGTTAGTCAAGCTGCAGACAATTCAATGGATAATGAAAGTCATCCTAACACGAGTAAGGTAGTGAGTGATGGGATGCACACAGTGGTATTCCCAGATGTTGATGAGGTAATTGAAGGCATATCATTTCAAGTTGGCTTTGGACAAATTGGGCCTGAAGGTGAAGAAATTGTGACACCAAACCGCTCCAACAAACACAAACAAAAAGGACGAGGGGTTAAGGGAAGTGGAACCAAACTCAAGAAGACCAATGCATGGTCATATAACTTGAGGAATAATCCCAATAGTAACCAAGAGGATCATGTTGAAGGATGATGAAGTTGATGCGTGTTAAACAATTATATCAATCTATGCAGCCTATGAGACAAAAGTTTACATCATGTGATCACTCGTCCTTCCAGTGTCTGAAGTATATTTTGGCATGTGAAGCCTTCTAGATTCATAGAGATCTAGTAAATCACCACAAGAAAAACCCTTATCACTCTCAAGTCTTTGAGAGATTGGTGGACCTGGTGTCCACTATTATTTTAGGAAAAAGTTGTAATGGTACTGATAATACCATGTTTCTTATTCACAGATTAGGTTTCTTGTTATGTACGTTTCTTTTGATTGAATATATGGTAATATTATAAAAAAAAGATTTCGTCCCTGAAATCGCAAACAAAGAGGGAAAGGTGAGTTCTCAACATTTCTTCTCTGAGCTCCCAAGTTGTTTCCTCTATATCATGACACTTCCATAGAACTTTTACTAACTCTATCTCCTTGTGCTTCAATTGCTTCACCTTGGAGTCAAGAATCTTTACATGATATTCTTCATAAGTAAAATCTCCACAAATATCTATGGGCTTGATAGAATAATACATGGTATGGATCTTTCACATACTTCTTCAGCATGGATAAATGAAAAGCATTATGAATCTTATCATAAGCAAGTGCTAATGCTAAATGATATTCACACTCCCCAATTTTATCCAACACTTTAAAGGGCCCCACATAGTGAGGACTGAGCTTTCCTTTCACCTTAGATCTTGCAATAGACCATATTGGTTTTATTTTCAAGAAAACATAGTCTCCAACCAGAAATTTCACATCCATCCTCTTCTTATCAGCATAAATCTTATAATGACATTGAGCTACCTTCATTTGTTTCTTTATTAGAGAAATTTTTCCCTTCATTAATTGCATGTCATTAGTCTTAACCAGAGTATACTCACCCACATCATCCCAATGTAAGTGTGAACGACAAGGTCTGCCATATAGAGCTTCAAAGGGTGGCATACCAATGCTTGCTTGGTAACTTTTATTGTAAGAAAACTCAGCTGAAGGGAGATATTTATTCCAAACACCTCCCCATTCCATCAAACAAGCTCATAAGAGATCTTCTAGAATCTGAAATATCCTCTCAGACTTCCCATCAATCTAAGGACGGTAAGATGTATTGAAACGTAAATTTGATTCCATCTCTTCTTGAATCTGCCTCCATAGGTGATAAGTAAACTTAGGGTCTCTATCAGAAACAATAGACTTTAGTACACCATGAAGTTGTACCATCCAATTCACACATATCTGTGCCATGTCGGAAACCTTATACGTAGTATTGAAAAGTAAGAAATGAGAAGACATGGTAAGTCGATCTATCACAACCCAAACAACATCACAACCACTTCTAGATTTTGGAAATCCTATCATGAAATCTGTCATAATGTTTTCCCATTTCCACTTAGGTATTTTGAGATGTTGCAAATGTCCACCGAGTCTTTGTTGTTCAATCTTTACTTGCTGACATGTCAAACATTTTGCAACAAAAGTAGCGATGTCCTTCTTTATATTCTTCCACCAGAAACATCTCTGTAGATCTTTGCACATATTTGTCGTGCCATGGTGAATTGTATATTTCAAACCATGAGCCTCACCCAACACCTTCTATCTCATATAATCCACATATGGTATCCATAATTGATGACCAAACAAATTGTACCATCAACACCAACACATAAATCAGATTGGGGTCTTTCCATCAAGGTCTTCATCTCACCAAGTTCAGGACTAGCTGCTTGTGCCACGATAACCTCAGAGATCCAAGATAAAGTAACTATGAGACTTTTTATGTGCACACACATATTATTCACAACAAGATCATCTACATACTTCTTTTTTTGGATAAGGTAAAATATTACTAGATCATCAAAAAAGCGTATAGGGGTAAACCACCCTGTATACTATATATGGTCACTTAAGACCCCACCTCAAAATGACCTCAGGATTAACCTTCAACAGGCAACCCGGGTTCGCTTTACAATGCCAAGCCAACCTATTTACAAAAGCATCAAAACATGGTACTTATCACTCCCACTCTTACCATGAGTTCTAATGTTCCTCTCATACCATATATGGAACATAAGGCTGGTCCACACCAGGCCAGAAAACCTCCTATGATGTTTGTCCCCTCTGGACCTACTAAGCATCCAGGTCAAGCTGTTATTGATGCCCGTGGGGGGGTTGTCACCCCACATGAGCTTGAGAGAGGACCGGGTCCAAAGATACTTGGTGATGTCACACTCAAAAAAGAGGTGCTGCTGCGTTTCATCGACCTGATGGCACATTGGACAAGCACTCACGCTGCCATTGAACCACATGCTAGTTCTGTCGCTGGTGGGAAGCCTCCCCAAAATCACCCTATAAGCGCATAAACTCCATTTGGGGCAGTGGAAGCTCCCCCAAAGCAGCTGGTACCAAGGAACTTGGGGTTGATTGCGGTTGATCTTCCAAGGCATCCTGCCCACAATCACACTCCGGTTCCCGTGCATCTCAACATAACTCGTCTTGTAAAACTTCCACTCAACACACATTCTCCTCCAAGCTCTAGAAGAACCAGCGTTGTCAACACCCATATCAAGGAAACCACCATAACGAGCCCTCATCCATACACTCCAGGTAGAACTAGGATTAACAAGGAAATCATCGACTCTTCTCGCAGTAGCTTCCAACATTATATCTGAGGGATCGACCAAACTCAGCTCTCCTCCCTATCTCGGTTGGGCAACCTTCGCCCACACAACTGCATGATGCTTCCGACTCCACAAAAAACCACCCAAAATCGATCTTACTTTCCCCAAAATGAACTCGGGTATCACCGCAAGTCTACACAAGTAGAGAATCATACTAGTCAGAACAAAATTGACCAGCATCGCCCTCCCGACTAAGGAAACCTTCAGACCACTCCACTTCTCAACCTTTGCCAGCAGCTTATCTAGGCAAACCTGGAAATCGGCCCCTTTCCCCACACCACCCGATAGAGGAACACCTAGGTACTTGGTCGGAAAGTACCTGATCTCCAAGTGGATGGCCTCTTTTAATCTTCCTCTCCTCGAGTCACAAGATTTCAACAAAAACACTTATGATTTAATATCACTGATATGTAAGCAATTGAGATCAACAAACTTCTCAAAAATATGTCTCACTCCTCAGAACACCTTAGCATGAGCCGCCACAAAGAACATGAGGTCGTCAAAAAATATCAAATGTGACATGACTTTAGTGCCTTGGACTTTGTACGTCTTTATAAATCCATCTTCTTCAACTTTGACCATGAGATGAGATAGGTTTTCCATAATCAGAGTGAACAACAAGGGTGATAGAGGATCACCCTGCCTCAAGCCATTTGAGGCTTGGAACATACCTTTTGGGACCCCATTTACCAGCACCAAGAAGGAATTCGTCTATATGCATTGTTTAATGATGTTGATAAATCTCTTAGAGAAATCGAGAGCCTCCATCATACTCCACAAACCATGCCAAGAGACATGATCAAAAGCTTTAGCTATATCCACCTTGATACATGCCTGCTTCGATATCCCCTTGACTTGGAAATCTCTCAAGAATTCTGAAGCCAGTAGAACATTACCAGCGATAGCCCGCCCTTTCACAAATGTCGTTTGATTAGGTGAAGTAATATCAGGTAGAATACTCTTCAGCTTTCCCGCTAGCAGCTTTGCAATAATCTTGTAGACAACCGAACAACAAGTGATAGGGCGGAAGTCACTCATGATAGTTGTGCCAACTTTTTTAGGAATAATCCTAATAAAGGCGTGGTTAACCTGTCAGACCATCCTCCCCCCCACAAGGAACAACCTCACCACATTACACACTTCCCTTCCAACTATATTCCAAAAGCTATGGAAGAACTTCACATTAAACCCATCGGGGCCCAGTGCTTTGGAAGCACCTATGGAGAAAGCCGCGTGTTTAATCTCCATGTCAATAGCTAACTTCAGCAGCCCAGTATTCATACTATCACTGACTTTTCTTTCAAGACCAGAAACACGCCTTTCACTATATCTATCCTCACTGTTATACAACTCGGTGAAGAAATTCACAACCGTCTCTTCAACCTTCACCTCCTCATCAACAATCTCTCCCTTGTCATTCATCAGATTATGTATATGGTCCTTCATGTTATTTCTTTTGATAGCCGCATGGTAGATTTTAGAATTGTTGTCACCATTTTTTAGCCATTTGAGCCAACTTCTTTGCCACCCATAGATTTCATAGGCCTTTTCCAGCTGTCCCAATCTAATGCAAGCCTCAACCTCCTCCTTCATGATTATGTGATCATTCAGTTGCATTCTTAACTTCTCAGCAACAATGTTATATCTCTCCTTGGCCTCTTTTATGAGGTTAGGAAGGTCAATAAGACTTCCGGACCAAGCTTTCAAAGCCACCTTAACCTTCTTCAGTTTTTCAGCCACCACAAAGAGAGGATTGCCAACAACCCTTACATTCCAAGCCTCACTAATCACACCCTCAAAGGAAGGCCAATTCAGCCAATGGTTAAGGAATCCGAATGGTCGTTTAGTGATCGTTTTTGCACAAAGATGAACTTCTAACCAAGCATGGTCACTATTAGGATGAGCACCCAGTCTAAGAGAAGCCTCCAGAAAAACCTCAAGCCACGCTTCATTGACCAAGCCCCGATCAAGATTACTCGAGATCCTTCTTGTCAGTGTTCTTCTATCATGCCACATGATTAAACCACCACTCATGTTTAGTTCAAAAAGCCCCGCCGCATCCACAACCTCATTGAATCTCCTGAGAATCGATTCGGGGATGGGCAACCCACCCCATTTCTCTCTAGCTTTTATGACCTGGTTAAAATCACTCACTACGGTCTGTGGTAGAGCCTATTGCATGGACTCCACCATAATATCCCAGAGCTTCCTTCTTTCTATCTCCGAGTTGGAGCCATAAACAATAGAGAGCACACAATGGAAACCACCAGTATTAATGCAGCTCAACGTGACTAACTGGTCACTTTCAAAGATCATTTGGACATCCCAAATCAAAGGATTCCAACCTACCATGATCTTCCCACCTTCAATGCTGTTCAGATTAGAGCAGCAGTTCCAACCACCAGGAAACAACCCATTAACTCTATCAACAACTTCTCTCCGGATTCTAGTCTCCAAGCACACCACTAAAGAGGATTGTCTCTCAGTGATGATATGTCTGAGGGTCCTTTACTTACCCCGAAGGGAAGCACCCCTCACATTCCACACAAGGACATTCATTGAAAAGGTATGACCCCCTCCCCTGTCACAAGGAAGCACTCATGCCAAATTTTCTTGCCTCTGCCTCTTCCTCTAGGCGTCATGTCTGCATCGCTTTTTCTGCAGGTACTCACACTTCTAGTGGACTGAACCACCACTTCCTCATGCTCCTGGTCTTCAAGGGTCTGGAAAGGATTCAACGAGTTATCGAAGGTTTCACCAGCCTCCCATACCTATTCGACATCATCAACAACATCCACACCCGCTGGGCCTTCTGCAACAGGGTTCGTCACTAACTTATCAGCTTCCACGATCAACTGAGTACCAGAATCCACATCACAAGGAGCCTCACTCAACCTGTCATTCTCCATAACATCCGTTGCCACAATGTTAACAGTGGTAGATGCCTTAGCAGTAACAACACCCACTGTCGTCACCTGCTCCAGGTTAGACGTCGTGGCATTCAGAGGAGCAGAAAGGACCTGATTAATGGTGCCTCTCTTCCTGTTGTTCCTTTTGGGGGGTCAGGATTTTGATCTACCCCTGATCACCGAAGGTTCCACAAAGGCCTCCCTCACGCCCGGGCATCTCTGGGGCAGATGCCCGAACATATTGCAGGTGTGGCAATGGTCTGGCAAGGCATCATAAATGATCTTAATCTCCAGTTCTTCGCCATTAGGCATCTCCAACATTACCACCGAGGAAGGCACTCTATCAGTCGTGATCTCGATGCAGAGGTGAGGAGCGCCCGTGTATCTCCCCTCCATCTAGAAGTCCACGACCTTGGGTATGCCCATAGCATACCCGATGATGGTAAGGACTCTTCTCGTCGATTGTCACCCCAGGTCCAAAATCATGATCCAAACCGGGGCAGTGGTGAGCGTCGCACGCCTGACATCCACCTCCAGAGTCCACTTCCTCGTCAAAACCAACTTATTGTTAAAGAACCAGGGACCTATTTCAAGCGCCGTCTTCATGTCATCCGCCGAGGCAAATCGAGCAAGGATAAGCCCCTCCTTTAGTTGTGATGCATGGAGCTCACCTTTGGGCCTCCAAGTTCTAAGCATCCAACCATGAAAATGCTGGATGTTTGGGGTCCTCCCAAGGACCTGGACCATGATCAAGTAACGATGGAACTCCTCCAGTTCTGCCACCACCACATCCGACACCTTCATCCACGGCCTGTTGTCATCGCTGCAGAAGAAAGGCGACTTAGGATCATCTGTCGAGACCACCGGTCTACAATTTCTTTGGACCTCCAGTGGTCTCGCCACCGTGTCCGCCCAACGTCACCCGACTGTAACATCCGCCCGGGGATCTGACCAGGTAGAGCCTTCTTGCCAGAGTTAGCAACTACTTCCATTGATTCAGCAACCAACTCCACCTTTCCAGGGATAGTGCCCACCTCCGAGCCTGCAGCCACGTCAATCAGATAGGATGGCCCCACGCCCACCATGAGAAACCCCCAAACTAGAGATGGAACAGAGCCATCACCTAGAGAGAGAATGCCAGAGTCTTAATGTCGTACCCTTATATAACAAATTTCATCTACATACTTCTTTAACTCAGGTCTCCATATAGAAACATGCTCCATGCTTTTCCACATGAAACTACATGATGATGCACAAACAACATCCTTCTTACAACTAAGAGCATCAGAAACTACATTGGCTTTTCCAGGATGATATGTGATCATGAAATCATAATCCTTCAAAAATTCCATCCAACGCCTATTATAAGATTGAAGTCCTTTTGTGTCATAAGATAGAGAAGACTTTTATGGTCCAAGAAAACTTCAAATTTAATGCCATACAAAGAATGCATCCAAATCTTGAGAGCATGAACAATACTTGTGAGTTCAAGGTCATGGGTTAGTTTATTTTCTTCATTCAACTTTAACTGGTGGGAGGCATATGATATAACCCATCCATTTTACATAAGAATGTAACCTAAGCCTTGTCTAGATGTGTCAGTGAAGATAACATAAGGATTCCCTTCTACAGGTAAGGCCAAAACATGAGCAGATGTCAAACATCACTTCAGTGCTAGAAAACTCTTTTCACATTGTGAGGACCAGATAAACCTAGTGTCCTTGCAAGTCAAGTTGGTTATAGAATGATCCAACTCAGAAAATTTCTTAATAAACCACATATAATAACCCACAAGATCAAAGAAACTTTGTATCTCTGAAGGATTCTTTGGAAGTTGCCACTCAGTCATAGCTTCAACTTTAGGTGGATCTATAGATATATGACCAGAAGATATCACATAATCTAGAAACATCACTTCCTTTATCCAAATTGTACACTTAGAAAACTTGGCATAGAGTTGGTTTTATCAAAGTGTCTGCAAAGCAATCCATATATGTTCTCAATGTTCATCTATTGTTCTAGAGTAGATGAGAACGTCGTCGATGAAAACTACCACAAATTCATCCATATATGGGCAGAAAACCTGATTCATCAAATCCATAAAAGTAGCAGGGGAATTAGTCAACCCGAAGGGCATCTCTAGAAACTCATAATGCCCATAATAAGAGTGGAAGTTTTTCTTTGGCATATCCTCATCTTTTACCCACATTTTATAGTAACCACTTTGCAAATCCATCTTAGAAAAAACTATAGCAAACTACAAATAATCGATTAAATTATCAATGTGTGGTAGATGATATAGATTCTTCATCATCACTTCATTTAAAATTCTATAATCCATAAACAATCTCAAAGAACCATCCTTCTTATTTACAAATAGAATAGGAGCTCCCCATGGGGAGACACTGGGAAAGACAAACCACATCTTGAGAAGTTCTTGCAGTTACTTCTTAAATTCTGCAAGTTCTGTGGGTTCCATATGATTAGGAGGTTTAGATATGGTGATGGTACCTTGTATGAGATCTATGGTGAATTAGACTTCCCAAGAAGTGGAATACTAGGTAGCTCTTCAGGAAAAATAGCAAGGAAATCTCAAACCACTTCAATAACTTCTAACTGAGGTGGTGAAGGGTCAAAGACAATGGAGGCCAAGCAAGCTCGACATCCATGGGAGATAAGCTTCTCAGATTTCATTATCGATATGATGAATTTCCTATCCTCACATTTTATTTCCTTTATACAAAGTCATTCACCATTCATGTGAAGTAAGCTAACCATTTTCTCATCACAAAACAAGGCTGCCTTAAACGTTTTCAACCAATCCATGCCCAAGATGACGTCAAAACTCATAATGTTCAAGAAAATGAACTTGGTCATAAACATCTTTCCAGATATACCTGATTCCATGGGTGGGGGTTTTTAGATAAGAAGAGCATATCTTACCAATAGGGGTTTTAACATCAAGAATATAGTTCATATATGTAGGTTCTATGTCTAACCTTTTAGAAATTTTAGAAGCTATAAAGGTATTTGAAGAACCAGAATCAAACATATATTTTATAGGATATAGGTGGAGATGTACGGTACCTTCTATTACTTCATTTTCACCACCGACATTAGCAACATCCGTAGTAAAAACACATCCAACACAAAGCTCTACCAGAGTATGTCGACCTTTTTGATTGTTGTTGTTGTTTCTTGGAGGTATATTAGGATGAGGATGAGGCTCATTGGAAGGTTTTGAGAAGGATGCTAGGTAGGAATAGGACGTTGCTACAGTCGAGGGCATTGGGGCTTGAAGTATCCAGTCTGATCACACTCATGGCATGATACTGTTCTACCATCTCTCCATGGTTCTGGGTCACCACCAAAGAACTTCCCCAGAGAATGATTTCGAGAGAAATGCTTGCACCTATCCCACCATTGATCATGGTCAGAGTTCTTCCTCTTTTGCTTTATGGCGAAGCTTAGAATCCAGGATAAGACTCCACTATTAGGGCTTTGTCCACCATTTGCTAAAAGGTTAGAGGAATTTGAGAGACTTATGCACGTCCCACATGATAGTTGAGGCTTTGAAAGAATAGGTCAGCCCTACTTTCTTCATTCAACCCAATTGCATACCGCTCAAGCAGTAGAAATCTTTGTACATACACAAGAATAGAGAGGGACCCTTTTCTCATACTATAAAACTCTACTTTTTTCTTCTTTAGGGCTACAGTACAGATGTACTTCCCATATAATAACACCAAGACATCACATGTCTGTGCTATCCCATTCCACCAAACACATGTTGGTAAGTCAAGCACATAAGAAGCAAACTTGACCTTGTGGTGCAGAAGGCAAGCCATACCATCAAAAGTCTACTCTATGGCTAAGACCCAGTCGTCGGCCTTATCGACCATCTCTAGTTCCACTTCACCCTTGAAGTAGGGTGGTTGCATTTTCATGAAATCAGTTAGTGTGTACGCCTTTGGCGTATCAGACACATGAGTGGTGTTCAACTTTCCCACCATAGGCATGGTGAGAAACTGTTTTAGGAAGACTAACTCCTTTTTAGGGGTGAGGCCAGTCAAATTAGAGGTAGGGGTGTTGCCAACCCCATGAGTAGAGTTACAGTTTATCCTGGAAGGGGATCCATGCCAAAATGAGGGTTCTCCAGTGCAGAGAATTTGTTTGAAATGCCAGACTAAGGGGTAGCACTGGTGGCGCCAAACAATTTGGATCTCATGAAACATAGGTTTAAGGGGGTACAATATATGTACTAAGTAAGGAATTCTAAAATAGTTAGATTATCGAGCACAAAAATGCTCTGATACCATTCTTGTGAGGAGTGGGACCCAGGAGGGACCACTCCTCACTTAAATTTAAGGAAATGATTGAAAAATATGCCAATAGATCATATCCATCAAAATGAAACCATTCAAATAATTGGGGTCCACAATGTTTCTTTAAACATAGTGATAAAAAGAATATAGTTTTGTAGTAGTAGACATTAAATCTATTTATTAAAAGATTTTATCATTAGAGTTCAACAAATGAGCCACAGATCGGTTTTAACAAAAATCAAATCCTATAGTACTTAGATTAGTTTGTGGTGAGTAACATCTCCATCTCAAAAACCTCAACAACTAGATCTGGGTGTCACCACCTAATGCATGGTCCTCAGGCTATGAAACATCTGGGTGGGGTGAAGGTAACACCCAAGAGGGAGAAGCAAAAATCAAGGATGTCAACGGACGTAGAGTATGTGCAGAATATACAACTAGGCAATACTTAATATATTGGGAAGGCAGTGTAGGGTATCAAATAAAGGAAAAGTTCAAAATAAAAAGTAACAAGAGGATTTAATAGGCCAAAATACGAGGCATAATAATAAAAGATATGATTAACTAAAAAATTGCCATATAACAACAATTATAATTCATAAATAGTCATGGTAAACAATTAGATCACTTTTATTTATGTAGGGTTGAGACCCATAAAATCTCAAGCCTAGGTTGGGTGGAAAGGTGCACCCTTGGTAGAAAGGCGCACCCAATATATATATAATATGAGTGGAAAATCACACTCAAGATGTAAATTCACACCCACATATTATAGTAAATACAGATGTACATGATACTATAAATAAACCTAATCTATTTGCAAATACACATGATATTAAAGCATGATATAATTTAAGTCATCATAAACCTGATTCAAATAAGGAAAGAGATTATCTCTATAATAGGCTAAATGTCCTTCAACAATATAATATCATGGTATTAATGATAAATAACAAAGTACCTAGGAAATAGGAAGGTATATTCAAAGATGAACAAGATTTAACCAAGAATGCCTCGTATAGAAATTTGTTGGTTATCATAGTATTGCCTTGATAATTGGGAAAGATGCACATACCTTTACTTGAGTCTGAGATGTAATTCTAACCCTCCAAGTCTAAAGTCAACTCAACCTACATATAGGATTAGGTTCATCAATTAGGGTGTATGTTCTAATATGTATATGCATTGGAATAACCTTAAAAGACCAAATCCATCAGCAAAACCCTAGGCCATCTCACATTAAAAACCTAACATTTTGTGTTTAGAGTTTCTTAATGATATATTGACTCAAAATTACAAATTTATTATCATGATGTTGTCTTTAGTTACTATTAGATCATAAGTGAAAGTAAAACCCTAAAAATACCAAACTTCGACAAAAACCTAGATTGACACATGATTTTATCTTAGAAAGAGGGTCCAAGGTCATTGATCATGGATATGACTCCAAGATCTAAACTTTATCCTTTAAAACCCCTCTTTAATTATTAATGTGATATTATGAATATTAAAAAACCTAAAATACAATTTTTAAAACTTAAGAATCAGACAATAAAAATATACCAAAAGGTAGAGAAAATTCTCATGATTTCAAAACATATTTTTCTGTAATTTTTAGAGTTCCCAATAAAAAGTTATGAATTTTTAATGTTTTGACCAATTAGAAATTGCCAAAAATACACGTCAGTGGATAAGATTCAATTAGGTGAGTTGAGCTAGTGGAATTGGCCCAATTGTAGGTGACCAAGTACCAAGGTTCACTACAAGCTAAGCACTCGTGAAATTCTCAAGTCAAATGAATAAAAATACATAACTTCCCTTGGCGAGAAAGAAAAAGACATGAGAGGGGGGTAAACATGTAAACTTTTTCCTGGTCATATTCCACCCTTTTCTCATGTGATCCATGGCTACTCGCAAGGCATGAGCAATATACCAAGATTGGGGAAAATCTAACAAACGTTCGTCTTGTTTATCTAGAAGAACATAGGCCAACAAAAAGGATATGAGTTAATTAGGTTTGGAGGTGTTGGGTGTTGAGGCAAGGAGTTGCAAGCACATCACAAAGATCTTGATCAGTGATAGTTGTAACAGTAGGGTGAGGAAAACGGGAAGAGGGAAAAGATAGTATGAGATGTGTCGTAATTGTGGGTAAGGTTCTCTATTTATATAGACATGTCCCAGGGTTTCTTTATCTTGATGCTTTGAGAGGCTCAAGAATCATAATTGGGAAAATCCTAAATACTTGATGAAAGTTCTTGAGTAATACATCGATCTATGGGGAATTGAAAAAGGAACACATTGGTGAAGAAATTTTGAGAAACGATGCGTTATGGAGAGAGAAGTCACGATTTTATCATGGGAAAAAACACAACATGTTTCCTTTTTCAGACGCCAGGTTGATGACAACCCATGTGCCATCATATTGCAATCAGTCGGTGGATGGGTATCCCACTCCCCAGCCAAGGTGGAGTGTAAAGTTTTCCAAATCAAAATTGAATAAAGTGACACATATATCAATTTATTTTCTTTGCCTTTTAAATTGGATGAGTAAATAACCTCCAAATAAAGTGAAATTTGGTGAGTAAGATAATAAGGACCCATAGAATCCAGTTTGGAGTCAATTTTACTTTTTGGGAAACTTTATTACATGAAACCCAACATATGAGGGAAAGTGTATTTTCTACATATTATTGCATTCAGTTATTATTTATTAACCAAATTTTATGTGTAGTTCTCTCTTAACCAACCCTATCTATAGGAAAAATATAGAAGGATAATTTTGAACTTAAAATCCTTAGTTTTACAATTGTGCACAACTAACCCCTAAAACTAATGAATATCCCTTATTTCTTGTATTAAGGCCTCAAATATTTATACTTTTATCTAAAACTCTTATTTTTAAAGGCTTTTAACTTCCTAATACACACCAAGCTATCAAGAAGAGTTTGACATAAAAGATTATAATAAAAATGGTTAAAAGACAAAATTACCTAAATTTGAGTACGTTATAGTAGCTTCAAGAATCTTCCCCACAACCTTCCCAAAAAAATAGTTGGAAGCAACAAGAATAAGTAAAGAGAACAAAAGATGAAGAAGAATTTATAACTCTAACAAGATATACAATTTGTATCTTTCTACAAACAAGTTATGATTGACTCTCCATAAGGATTAGGCAAGGCTATATTTGGTGGAGTAGGACACTACTATTGAGCTAAGCCATAGACTACCTTGAGGGCAGCTGAAGATAGCAATGTAAAATTCTAAGCTTGGAGTAGGGTAGCATGTAGTAGGTTTCTCAAATGTGTATTGTGTGCCCATAAACAACTCCTATTTATAGAAACTAATTAGGGATAATTAAGAACACTTTGGGAGTGTTAGGATGAGATAAATTCTAAGCTAGTTGTTAGAATATCAAAAGTCGAGTTTACAATGGCTAGTAGACCACTATAGATTTTGTCTTCAAACTGTTCTCAGTCAAACTATACATTGATCGAGGTCCATCTCAGACAAAGTGTAGTTTGAGAGAGAATCAACTATTTTCTCGGTTTTGTAACATCTATATCTCAGTCTAGGTGTGATTTAATCGAGAAACATTTTGGTCAAAGAAAGAGTGCGACCAAAAATATCCCTATCTATGCACTACTATATTTATGGAAAACAACTCAAATGATTTTTCTAGTAAAACCTAACTATCCTATGTCTAGATATAAGTGTGGAACATTATTTAGGATAGGTTTGAGTTGTTCGTCACTTATTCTTACATCATTCCTAGAAAGTTGTACAAATTGCACTTGTATAAACACATATACATGGTACAACTTGACCTATAAGCTTCCTAACACATATAGTATTTCATATTTTTTTATTGTTGGATCTTGTCTAAGTCCCCTGATCACCAAAAATACTAAATGCAAATGTTAGTGACAAAAATTGGAAATATTTGCATCATCAAAATAAGAATGTGGCATGTCCAGAAAGCCAACAATCACCCCCTTTTTGATGAGGACAAATATTTCCATAAAATAATTTGAAAGTAGATAATTTAAAGAATCCTACCTTTAAATTGATATAAATAGCCAAATTTAACTTCATGGAATTTTGTGGGGCTTTTTCAAAGTCAAAAATGGGTTATACTTACGATTGTTCCCCATAAAGGAGACACCCCGTCAACAAGATAGTCATTTTGGAGAGGGAATATATATACTTAATGAAAAACACAAATGTGCCATTTAGAAAGAGAAAACAATATGTATACACCAATTGAAAATGGATACATTTTGTAGTATGGCACACAAACAATGCCATATTTGATCAAGGAACAAAATATTGTCTTATTACCAATGAGGGGAATGTTAAGTCCTTCATGACAAAAATACCCCATTAAACACAATATATAAAAAATACTCTAAAACCAATTGTAAGAAATATTATGTCCACCATAGATATAGAGATGTCATGAATAACGTCAATTTTCTAAAGAATATCTCAATATCAATGCAAGGAATGTGAAATTATTCATGATAAGAGATTTCCATAAAAACAAAAAAGACCAAAAAGATTTTTTCACAATTAGGTTTTCAGTTGAACCATTCTTCAACTGAACCTTCCTTCGGTCCAACTATATTTTGACCGACATCTAGTCTATTTTAAATTTTATCCAACAAGAAATTTTTACCTCTATCAAATGATACTCAAAAAATGCAAAAGCAAAACTTGTCAAAACTTAATTTATTTATAAACAAGATCAAAAGGATATCCATTTAAGCTCATGATATTTCAAAGCCTCATATAAAGAGATATTTTAGGGACCCAAACCATGATGCTATGGTTTTCCTTTAGAAATGGGCATGAAAATGCATAATGCTCAAATCCCACACAGCCTTGGTCCTTGGTCCTTGGTTTATATGAACCTCACTGTACTGGATAATGATGAACAGACTAAACATCTAATAATTTCCTTCTTTTCAAATGTTTATCAAGAATTTGATCACAATGGAATACACTTAGCCAACATCTACTTCATAGGTGCATTTTCTGCCCTCAGAAAAACTGAATCCAAGAGAATGGCTAGCACACCTCAGCAAGAAGAGATTTGGGCGGCCCTCCATTCCATGGTCCCTTTGAAAGCCCCTAGCCCATACAGAATGGATGCCTCCTTTCTTCAAACAATTTGGTCAGTTGTCAAGGACCAGATCTCCAACATCATCACCAATCCCTTTGAAGGATCTATAATTGAATCTAGCACAACACACTTAGTACTAGTTCTCATTCCTAAGGTTCCTTCCTCAGAAGCTTTCTCCCACTATTCTCAATCTCACTAAACAATGAATGCACCAAGCTACTCTCTAAGATGATCATTTTGGATATCTCCATTCCAATCTAGCTTTGTACTAGGCCACAAGGTTGATGACAACAAGCACTTGTTCAAGAAATCCTACACTCTATGGAATCCAAACACAATATTGTGTATTACTTTGCCATCAAGATAAAATTAGTGAAGGCCTTTGGCAAAATGAGTTGTCCATTCATTGAAGACACCCTCCTTAACACCAATTCCACACAACATTATCGACATCATAATGCAAATCATCACATCAGGGAATACTTCTATTATGTGGAATGGAGAAATCAATGGGTCCTTTATACCATCTTGTGGTGTTAAGCAAGGGAATCCCTTTCCCTTACCTCATTGTCCTATGTCTTGATCGGTTTACTTAGCTAATTGCTGAGGAGGTTAACCAGGGCAATTGGAGTCTAGTGGTACTCACTAGATAGAAGTTGCAATATTCTCATGTCAGCTTTGCACTTGGTCATCTTCCTCCCTTGTCTCATGTGACCCATGACTGCTTGCAAGGCATAAGTAGCAGACCAAGATTGGGGAAAATCCAACAAACAATCATCTCATGAATCCATAAGAACATAGGCCAACAGAAAGGGTCTAAGTTAATTCGGTTTGGAGGTGCTAGGTGCCGAGACAAGGAGCTCTAAGAACATTATAAAGATTAAGAGATAGTTGAAACAGTAGGGCGGGGGAAACTGGAAGAGGGAAAATATAGTATGAGATGCATTGAACCATGGGTAAGGTTCTCTATTTATGGTTGTGTCCTAGGGTTTCTTCATCTCGATGCTTTGAGAGGCTCGAGAAAGAAAATAGGTAAAATCCTAAATACTTGATGAAAGATCTCGAGTAATACATCGATTTGTGTGTGTTAATTGTGTCAGAGTGCACTTCCAATCACTAAGATAATTATTGCAAAGTTTAATCCTTTTTCAACTTTTCAATTAAGGCTAGTATAGAAAGGGTCGATCCCATATGACAACTGTATCAAGATTTTTAAATCTAAACCCAATTTCTTTTGAAGAACTTTGTTATTTATTTTTGGTATTTCCAGATTTGGAACATAAATTAAAAGTCGAGTTTGGGGGTTGATGACTAACACTTAAAGAAATGTAGGAATGAAAATGCACTTAACAAGAATATAAATTTGCCCTGTCACAAGGAAAATCAAGATTGTTGTTAGCATAAGAAAACTATTACGAATGAAATGACTGAGAATTAAAGGAAGCAAAACAAGCAGTGATTGGAATCAAGAGATGGGAATCGAGGCTTTAGGGGTTTTCACCACCTTAGCCTAGGCAAAAACAAACCAGTCCTTAAAATAATGGATTCGATGAAGGCAAGTGAATAAAAATCCACTAAAGATGAACTCCACCTGAGCCCATTGGTCCTGGTACTCATGTTTCTTAGTTCATCATCCTAAAAGAAGAAGATCCACAGTCATTTCAAAACTCCTATGCAATTGGATTTGTTGTTCTAAATTTGAACTTCCACGGTCATATCCATCCAGATTAACTTTTGATCAAACCAATTAATTACTTTGATAGATCAATTAGTTATCAAACCCAAAAGCCATCTAGGATCGTTTTTAAGGAAAAATCAATAAAGCCATGGCTAAGGGGTTATTCCCCTTGCCTCAATAGGGAACTACTCACTCATGCTTGTGGAGAAAAGGGATACGGAGGGAAGAAGAGTTCTAGCCATAGTGTAGTCTTACTAAAGGATAGTTCTTTAGGCTAGAGACAATAAAATGGCCGACGCTTAATCCCTTGCTCCAGTCCATGGAAGAGAAGAAGAAGAAGAATTAAAGTAGATCTAAATGAGCAAAGTAAGAACAATAATTGAAGGGAACACTTAGGTTTGTAAAAACCAAACTGTATTGATGAATAGAACACAATAACATAAGAATACAAGAAAGATTGCTCAGAAATCCCATCCAAAGATGCTACAAAAGATGGAGAATCCCCCCTCCTTTTAAAGGAGGAGGGGGTAGTCTGCCCAAAAAATAGGGGAAAAAAGAGAGGGAACAATCCTTTTGATTTTTTTGGATCTTGTCAATAGAAATTTGATTGAATTTAATTGTCTTGACCATGCAACTTTCTTCAATGTAGATTCCCATAGTAGAATTTTAGAACGTATTTATCTCCCGTCAAAAGAATAAAAGCGATCCAAATAATAGGATATTATTTTAGAAAATTAAATTTCCTTTCCAATGAATACTTGTACACTAAATTTGGACTCTGGATGCAAGAGTTATGACACTTTTGGTGACAGGTATACATTAATTACACGATTGCTGCAAATTGTGCAATTATACTACAAGAATATATATCCCATTTCCTACAAAACCCAAGGAAATATAATTAAAATTCTACTTATTGAGAAAAATATAATATAATGCAATTAATTATAAAACTAAAAAAATAAATAACAAAATAATCCTAAAAATATATCTAAAAGGTGTAAATAAAAATGATGAAAACACATTTATCAAAATACCCCAGACTTGAATCTTTGCTTGTCCTCAAGCAAATTAGATTTCAAATAAACTCCAATTTATACTTTCAAAATGCCATCCTCACCTTAATAACATCACTATAGTCCTCACCTCCAAATTTTGGTCAAGTGACCCAAACTCCTAGAACCACATAGCATAAAATTCTATATTCCCTATCAAAACAAATGTCAAATATAGATTCTAAAACAAGAATTTATAGAAGAATACGCTTCATCTTACTTTTACTTTGACACTCTCAATTTTTATTATTTTTTTGGAAAGTTGTTGCACAATAACAAGATGAATTGGGGGGGGGTGTGAAAATAAAAAAGGAAGTGATGAAAAAATATCGATCCCTCCTCTATTCAACTCGGGATATGAATAAATGGAGTTGTGGCTACATTGGTCACAATTTTTTTCATGTGAAATTTTGGCATATTTTGATGGTATGCTCCTTTGTGGGGTATGTGATTTTTATTTTGGGAAGCATGCCTCCCCGAACTTGATTTTTGTCTGGTGGTGATTCTTTGTTGATTTTTTTAGAAGAAAAAAAGATGGAAAGAAGAGATGTTCATGTGCTTATAACTTCCAACATTCTTTTTCATATTTATTTATCATAGAGTATCATTTCTCTAGTTCGATTACCCTATAAATCACATCATACAAATTTTATGACAAGATAATTCATTGCTTAATTATAGGGAAACATTATGCTTGGTTTTAATCGATTCATTATGACTTGCCAACTATTCCAAGGAGTGATGTTATTTAGGGGTTCTAAGTGGCACGGTGGTTTTAGACATGGCAATTTATAATAAATTTTGTAAAAGGTTTTATTAAATTCAAGGGGGTAAAATGATAAACATATATTCAAACCAGCCGACTAGATAAAGGCCTTTTTACAACTAAGGAAAAAATTGGCCAACTAGATAAAGGCCATAAACTAAAGAAACTACATGAAAAAAGATGAAAAGGGAAAATAAAGAAAATAAGGGAAAATATAGGGGGTGGAATAGAATCGTACCACCCACCTCCACCCCCACTTAGATTTTTTTCTCATCCCGAGAAAAACCCAAACCTAAGATGGAGGAATGAGGATCATGGTGGTGGCAGGAAGTAAGGCGGTGGAGGAGCGGAGGAGGAGGCATGGTTGTGGTAGTGACTTGGTTGATTTCTTTAGAACCACTCCATCATCTTATCATGCGTGTCTTGAAATGTATCCTGGATGGCTTGTCATACATCAGTATACCAAGGAAAAAAATTGAAATCAAGACGGTTAGGTCCCCATGGTTTGACATGTGGTGGAGAGTAGTCACATTGAATCTCATTTGTATACAGATATATATTATAAGGAGCATTGTTTTGACTGAATTGTAGTTGTCTGATCGTATGTTGTCCACTAATGTCAATGGGGGTTGGGATAATGGGATGATAGTTAGAGTACACATCCATGACATTTGGTTGCACTTCTTGGGTAGTGATATGTAGTGGTGGATCATAAGACATTTGGCGATTATCATAGAGAGGTTCCTCAAAGGGAGGAGAGGAAATGGGTATGGTCATAGATGGGTGAGGGGGTTGTGGGAGGGGAACTTCTTGAGTGGTGATGTTGGTTGTGCCCACAACATGAATAGTGGGTGGGTAAATGTCCATCTTGATAGGGCTGACTGGGGTGGTTTGAATAGCAACTTGATTGTCCATCTGAGAAATTTGGGTTTCAGTCACATGTGGTGGTTCAGAATTAAGGAAACGTTGTTGCATCTTATTGAACTGGTCCATGCATTCAACGAAATATACTTCTTCCTCCTGGATGTACTTCATGCTACCCCTAGAGGCTTTAAAATTTATGAATTATGTTACCACTCGTTGCGTGAGGAGTCCTTCCTTAACGTCGATGAGGGCCCTGGCTATGGCAAGGAATGGCCGACCAAAGATGAGGGGGTAGCGAGTGTCTTCTTTTATATCAAGTACCACAAAGTCATAAGGGATATAGAAATTTCTGAACTTGACTAGAACATCATCAATAATACCAAGAGGCTTGGTAATGGAAGAGTCTACTAGTTGAATACACATTGGAGTGGGTCTAGCATCAATGAGACCGAACCTTCTACACATGCTCAAAGGGATGATGGACACACTAGCTCCAAGATCAGCTAGGCCCGAATGACGGGTAGAGTCACTAATAGAACAAGTGATCCCAAAAGATCCTGGGTCTTTGCGTTTCCTTAGCATTTTACTTTGGATGATGCCTAATGTAGTTCTAGCCAATTTTACCATTTCAGATTCTTTGGTAGTGCACTTACAGTTTAGAAGGGCTTTGATTTTTTTTCTCCATTTAGGTAGATCAGTCATAGAGTCCAAAAGTGGGATGTTGACGCATAACTTTCTCATAATTTCCTTGAATTTGTTGAACCTAGAGTCTAATTGGGTATACTTTAGCTGACCAGAAAAAGGTACACACAACTTATATACATGACTCTCTTCTTGTGGGGAAGGCGATCTCAGTGCCTGAGGGATAACAACAGCCTCTTCGTCACCCCCTTGGTTAAAATCTATGAGGGGAGGACTTCCTTCTTCTTCTGTGGTAAGATTGGATCTAGTAGTAACAACCTTAAGTTGTTCTATATGCCTAGGGTTGGGTTCAGGCTACCCAGCAAAAGTGTCGGCAAGAGGTTTCTATTGGGCAAAAAGGTGAGCAAATTGAGCATCAGTTGCCTTTTGATGAGCTTGTTGGGATATGATGATTTGTTCTAGGGTGGCTATCCTTTCATCATTTGAGGGAGGAGGAGTGGGAATATTTTGTGAAGGTTGAGGAGGTGGTGGTTGATTTAGATTTTGGGACAGGAGATTCGAGTTTGGAATTGTTGTCCTTGGTATGGTGGTCAGTTTTGGTAGTTTCTTCTATGATTGCCTTGGTTCCCGAAATTTCTTTGATTGTTGTATGGGAAGCCAGGTGGTGGTCAATTATTGGATTGATTATAGGGAGGCCTTTGTTGGGACTAGAGTTGGTTGGAAACTTCAGTACCAAAAGCATTCTCATATTGGAAGCCAGGATGGTTCCTAGTTTGGTTGGGATTGCAATAGCCTTGACCTAGTATGGTATGAATTGAGTTGAGGTCCTCTAATTGCTGTCCCAATTCCAATTGCATGGGGGTGTTGTGAAGGTATTGACAGTGGAGGGTGGTGTGGTCATATCCTTGGAAGATGCCACAAAGAGAATCTATAGATTTTATTTGTTGAGGTAGCTCTCTATAGGCTCCTAAGGATGACTCTAAACGATCTTGTTTTAGAGCAATTAACTTAAGGCTTTCTGCTATGCTTTAGATATTGGGATCAAATTCAACTTTAGCTACCTTAAGGACTCCACCTACTCCCCGTCTAGCCCTTGTTTTGGAAGCATGTTTGACAACTTCCCATGCACTAGTTAGGCTTTGATGCATGAAATTTCCTCTAGATGAGGAATCAAGAAAGAACTTGGTGTCGTTGTCAACACCACGATAAACGATTTCAATAAGTTGGGCTTTGGAGATGTTATGATGGGGGCATTTTCTAAGCAACACTTTGAAACTTTCCCAAGCTTCACCTAAAGATTCACCTGGTGACATACATAAGTGGGTGATTTGTCCCCTAATTTCATAAGTGAGAGAAGGGGGGTAGAATTTTTCATGAAATTTGTTTTGTAGGACTTCCCAGGTTGTAACTTGATCTTCACTTTCCATGGTGTTGTACCAGCTGCTAGCTTGGTCGGTGAGGGAGTATTTGAACAATCTAAGATGGATTGCATCTTCTGAAACACTTAGAAGTTTGTTCAAAGAACAAAGGTCAATGAACCTTTGGAGGTGGTCCTGGCAACTTTCTCCATTGTTGCTAGAAAAATGATTCGCTTGGATCATGGTGATCCATTGGGTTCAGATTTTGAATTGAGGGGCAAGGATGTCAGGAGGTACGACTGGATGTTGTGCATAGGTAGTTTCGGGAATAGAAAAATCTTTTAGTTGTTTTTTCCTTTTGACTTCCCTCCTATCAGCCTCTAAAGTTTCTTGTTCATCCATGTAGGTTGCTCACAAGGAAGCTTCTCTTTCCGCTTGCTCAGCTTGAATGAGCTCTCTTTGGGCTGCAAGAGCTTGGTTGATCCTAAGGGTGACTTCTTCTTTGTCTATTCTAATTCAATTTTGACGGTTTAGACAATGAAAGTTTCTATCTATTTCCGGATCAAACGATTGAAATTTAGCATTTGAGCTTTGCATGTACAAATAAAAAGTTAATCCTGTACAGAGTAAAGGACTGCCGGAATGAAAACTCAATAGAAGGAGGAGTAGTACTTCTAGAATGTTACTCAGAAGGCATAAAAAATGAAAAAAAAGTTTTTCAAATGTTTTGGGGGTTCAAAAAAACAATTTGTTGTCCCCAACAATGGCGCCAAATTGTCAATTGCATCAGAGTGCACTTACAATCACTAAGATAATTATCCTATAGTTTAATCCTTTTTCAACTTTTCGATTAAGGCTAGTATAGAAAGGGTCGATCCCATAGGAAAACTTTATTAAGATTGTTAAATCTAAACCCAATTGTTTTTGAAGAACTTTGTTATTTATTTTTGGTATTTTCAGATTTGGAATAGAAATTAAAAGTCGAGTTTGGGGGTTGATGACTAACACTTAAGAAAGAAATGCATGGATGAAAATTCACTTAACAAGAATATAAATTTGCCCTGTCAAAATGAAAATCAAGATTTTTGTTATCACAAGAAAACTATTATGAATGAAATGACTGGGAGTTAAAGGAAGCAAAACAAGTAGTGATTGGAATCAAGAGATGGAAATCGAGGCTTTAGGGATTTTCACCACCTTAGCCTAGGCAAAAATAAACTAGTTCTTAAAAATAATAGATTCGATGAAGGCAAGTGAACAAAAATCCACTAAAGATGAACTCCACATGAGCCCATTAGTCTGGTGTTCATGATTCTTAGTTCATCATCCTAAAAGAAGAAGATCCAAAGTTGTTTCAAAACTCCTATGCGATTGGGTTTGTTGTTCCAAATCCGAACTTCCACGGTCATATCCATCCGGATTAACGTTTGATCAAATAAATTAATTACTTTGATAGATCAATTAGTTATCAAATCCAAAAGCCATCTAGGATCATTTTTAAGGAAAAGTCGATAAATCCATGGCTAAGAGGTTATTTCCCTTGCCTCGATTGGGAACTACTCACTCATGCTTGTGGAGAAAAGGGAGACAGAGGGAAGAAGAGTTCTAGCCATAGTCTAGTCTTACTAAAGGATAGTTCTTTGGGTTAGAGATAATAAAATGGCCGACGCTTAATCCCTTTCTCCAGTCCACAGAAAAGAAGAAGAAGAAGAAGAATTAAACTAGATCTAAATGAGCAAAGTAACAACAATAATTGAAGGGAACACTTAGCTTGTAAAAACCAAACTTTATTGATGAATAGAACACAATAACATAAGAACGCAATAAAGATTGCTCAAAAATCCCTTCCAAAGATGCTATAAAAGATGGAGAACCCCCCCCTCATTTTATAGGAGAAGGAGGGGGTAGGCTGCCCAAAAAAGAGGGGGAAAAAAGAGAGGGAGCCGTCCTTTTGAGTTTTCTGGATTTGATCAATAGAAATTTGATTGGCTTTAATTGTCTTGACCATGTAGTGTCTTCAATGCAGATTCCCACAGTAGCATTTTCGAACGTATTTCACTCCCATCAAAAGCATAAAAGCGGTCCAAATAATAGGATATTCTTTAAGAAATTAAATTCCCTTTCCAATGAATACTTGTACACTCAATTTGGACTCTGGATGTAGGGGTTATGACACTTTTGGTGACGGGTATACATTAAATACATGACTGCAGCAAATTGTGCAATTATACTCCAAGAATATTTATCACATTTTCTACAAAACCCAAGTAAAATTCTACTTATTGAGAAAAATATAATATAATGCAATTAATTATAAAATTAAGAAAATAAATAACAAAAAAATCCTAAAAAAAACTAAAAGATGTAAATAAAAATGATGAAAACACATTTATTAGTGTGGAATTGAAAAAGGAACATGTTGGCGAAGAAATTTCGAGAAAGATGCATTATGATGAGAGAAATCACGATTTTATCATGGGTAAAAACACAACCTGATTCCTTTTTCAGACACCAGGTTGATGTCAATCTGCAGGCCATAAGATCACAAACTGTTAGTGGATGCATATCCTGCACCTCATCCAAGGTGGCGTGACACTAAAGTTTTCCAAATCAAAATTGAACGAAGTGACTCATATATCAATTTCTTTTCTTTGCCTTTTAAACTAGATGAGTAAATAACCTCCAAATAAAGTGAAATTTGGTGAGTAAGATAATAAGGACCAAATAATCTGATTTGGAGTCAATTTTGATTTTTGGGTAACTTTAATACATGAAATACAACATTTGAGGGAAAGTGTATTTTCTTCATATTCATGCATTCATTTATTATGTATTAACCAAATTTTGTGTGTAACTCTATATTAACCAAACCTATCTATAGGAAAAATCTATAAGTATAGTTTTAAACTTAAAAGCCATAATTTGATAATTGTACACAACCAACCCCTAAAACTAATGAATATCCCTTATTTTTTGTATTAAGGCCTCAAATATTTATACTTTTATCTAATACTCTTATTTTTGAAGGCTTTTAACTTCCTAGTACACACCAATCTATCAAGAAGAGTTTGACATAAAAGAGTATAATATAAAGGGTTAAAGACAAAAATTACCTAAATTTGAGCATGTTATAGTAGCTTCAAGAGTCTTCCCCAAAACCTTCTTGAAGAAGTAGTTGGAAGCAACAACAATAAGTAAAGAGAACAAGAGATGAAGAAGAATTTACACTCTAAGAAGATATACAATTTGTAGCTCTCTACAAAAAATTTATGATTGACTTTCTACAAGTATTAGGCAAGGCTATATTTGGTGGAGTAGGACACTACTATTGAGCTAATACATAGACTACCTTGAGGGCAGCTGAAAATAGCAATGTAAATTCTAGTCTTGGAGCAGTACAACATGTAGTAGGTTTCTCAACTATGTATTTGGTGCCCATGGACAACTTCTATTTATAGAAACTACTTAGGGATAATTAAGAATAGTTTTGGGAGTGTTTAGGATGAGATAAATTATAAGCTAGTTGTTAGAATGTCAAAAGTTGAGCTTACAACGACTAATAGACCACTATCAATTTTGTCTACAAACTATTCTCTGTCAAACTGTACATTGACCGAGGTCCATCTCAGTCAAAGTGTAGTTTGACAGAGAGTCAACCATTTTCTAGGTTTTGTAACAGCTATATCTCGATCTAGGTGTGTTTGACCAAGAGACATTTTGGTCAAAGAAAGAGTTTGACCAAAAATATCCCTATATATGCACTACTATATTTATGGAAAATAGCTCAAATGATTTTTCTAGTAAAACCTAATTATCCTATATGCTAGATATAAGTGTGGAACATGATTTAGGATATGTTTGTGTTGTTCATCACTTGTTCTTACATCATTCCTAGCAAGTTGTACAAATTGAACTTGTACAAACACATATACATGGTACAACGTGACCTATAAGCTTCCAAACACATATTTTATTGCATATTCTTTATTACTGGATCTTGTCTAAGTTCCTTGATCACCGGAATTACTAAATGCACATGTTAGTGACACAAATGAGAAACATTTGCATCATTAAAATAAGAATGTGGCATATACCAAAAGCCAACAATCTCCCCCTTTTTAAAAATGACAAATATTTCCATAAGATAATTTGAAAGTATACAATCTAAAGCATCCTACCTTTAAATTGATGTAAATAGCCAAATTCAACTTGATGGAATTTTGTCCCACTTTTCAAGGTAAAAAATGGGTTATACTTACCATTGTTCCCCATAAAGGAGACACCCCCTCAACAAGATAGTCATTTTGGAAAAGGAATATATATACTTAATGAAAAACACGAATCTGCCATTTGAAATGAGAAACCAATATGAATACACCAGTTGAAAATGGATACATTTTGTAGTAGGGCACATAGACAATGCCATATTTGAGAAAGGAGCAAAATATTATCTAATTACCAATGAGAGGAATGTTAAGTCCTTTATGATAAAAAGATCCCATTAAACACAATATATAAAAAATACTCTAAAGCAATTGTAAGGAATATCATGTCCACCATAGATATTGAGATGTCATGAATAACATCAATTTTCTAAAGAATATCTCAATATCAATGTAAGGAATGTGAAGTCCTTCATGATATATAGATTTCCATAAAAACCAAAGAAAAGACCAAAAAGATTTTGTTATAGTTAGGTTTTTAGTCAAACTGTACTTCTACTAAACCGCCCCTCGATCGAACTATACTTCGACTGATATCTAGTCTATTGGAAAATTTTATCCAACAAGAAACCTTTACCTCTAGCAAATGATTTTAGAAAAATGGAAAAGCAAAACTTGTCAAAACTTAATTTATATATAAACAAGATAAAAGGATATCCATTTAATCTTAGGATCTTTCAAAGACTCATATAAAGAGAGATTTTAGGGACCCAAACCATGATGATGCCTTTTTCCTTTTGAAATGGGCATGAAAATGCATAATGCCCAAATCTCCCACAGCCTTGGTCCTTGGTTTCTATGAACGTCACTGTAGTGGAGTGAGGGCTCTTTGTATAATCAATAAGCTAGGCTTTCTCCAAACCCACAAGGTGGAGGCAGTTGGGTTTGCCAGCGGCATCTAGGTCCAATGCAAAGCCAACATCACCCTAAAAATCCTCTACTCATAAAAACAATTTATCCATTGTAGAATCAACAACAATCAACTATAAAATTTTGTCTACAGAGGCACGACTAGAGGAAGTAGGAACTTCCTATGGCACAAGCTCCAATCAATGGCAATCACAACTCCATGGGTGGTTGTTGGTGACTTCGATGTGGTCGCATACCCATCTGAAAAATTTGGAAGTTCATCCTTTGATAGTGTGAACAACAGAGACTTCATTGAGGCAGTGAAAAATTGTCAATTACAAGACCTAGGGGCAAAAGGAGCATGTAAATTTTTTATAAAAGAACTTCATGAATGCCTTCCCAAAGCTTTATGCCATCAAAGATAGATCCAGTCAGGAACATCTAATCCCATCTTGACATTAGAATGTAACCACTTTGACCACACCTCTCTAGACTGTACTTCCTTGAGGAAACCTTGCATACATCCGTGTACCTCCTTTAAAACCATGTCTACAACAAAACTGGAACCCCAACGTCTTCTTCATCATGTTTCTTTAGCCTTTCTAAAGGAGAACTCAAAGTGGGAACACTCAGTAAAGAAGAAAGATAGAATAGAGAAGAATTATATCAGTAATAACTTTTAGGGTGAATACCAAATCTACCATATAAGGAATTCCTAAGGATCTTATAAATAAGGAATAATAAGTCATTTTATTCTTTCTTAGACGATCAAGTGGAAACAACTCCTACTATCTCTCTCTCTTGTTACAAGCCTGGCCTAAAAAACTATTGATCTTAAAACCAAACTTGACTCCATTCTAAGAAGAGAAGAAATTGAATGACAATAGAGAGCCCAGTGTGACTGGGTAAAGTTAGGCGACAACAATACCAAGTATTTCTACTCCATAGATAAAACTAGGAGGTGGAAGAACAAGATTGTCAGGCTTAAAAATCATGATGGAAAATTGGGTGGAGAATGATGAACATATTAAACATCTAATAGTTTCCTTCTTTTCAAATTTTTACCAGGAGTTCGATCGCAATGGAAGACACTTAGATAGAATCTACTTCATAGGTGCATTTCCTGCCCTGAGAAACACTAAATCCAAGAGAAACACTAGATCCAAGAGATTTGGGAGGCCCTTTGTTCCATGGCTTCTCTGAAAGCCTATGCCCAAACAGAGTGGATGCCACCTTTATTCAGACAAGTTGGCCGGTTATAAAGGACTAGATCTCCAACTTCAACACCAATCCCTTTGAAGGATCTACAATTGAATCTAGAATAACACACTCAATATTGTTCTCATTCCTAAGGTTCCTACCCCAGAAGATTTCTCCCACTATTACCAATCTCACTAAACAATGATTGCACCAAGATAATCTCCAAGATGATTGTTGCTCTCATCAAAACCATACTCCAAGTCTTAGATATATCCATTCCAATGCAGCTTTGTACCAGGCCGCAAGGTTGGTGACAACATAGCACCGATTCAAGTAATCATACACTCCATGGAATCCAAACACAATAGGAAGCATCACTTTCCCATCAATCTAAAGTTAATGAAGGCCTTTACAAAATGAGTTGTCCATTCATTAAAGACACCCTCCTTAGAACACCAATTCTGCACAACATTATCAGTGTCGTAATGTAGATCATCACATCAGGGAACACTTCTATAATGTGGAATGGAGAAATCAATGGGTCCTTTAAACCATCATGTGGTGTTAAGAAAGGGGATCCTTTTCCCCTAACTCTTTGTCCTATGTCTTGAGAGGTTTACTCAACTAATTATTGAGGAGGTTAACCAGGGAAATTGGAGCCTAGTGGTACTCACTAGTTAGAAAGTACAATATTCTCATGTCAGCTATGATGATGATACCATTTTGTTTAGGGAGGCCTCACTCCAACAAGAAAACACAATCAAGAGCTTCTTATAGATTTGTAGCTTAGTTCAGGTCAATTTTCTATAACGACCCCACTTCCCAGTAACCCCCAATCAAGGGAGACCAAGAGGTCGGAGGCATTATCCCAAAATTTAGGATCAATGGTTTAACAATTTAATCAAAAATAATTATCAAATTCTACTAACTAAACTGAAAAGCTAGTATAAAATAAAACTTTTGCATACCTTTTCAAAATAGGATCTAAGACTTCTATCCATAGTAGAAATCTAACTATCTAATCCTCCTTTATATTACTTAAATTCATCTTCACATATTTTACTTTACTGTTTTCCCTTTTCAGATAATACCTAAAACGCCAACAAACAAAATTTTGGTCAGTATATTGCTATATTGGTATGTGGGGAACAATCACAATTTCACAAATAGTTTCTAACAACTTAATTATCACAAATAAGTTATTAAGAATCCAAATTATGCTTTCAATGTGACATTCTCAACCGCTTTTGCCCTAAACCATGGATTACCCTCTCTTAGGGTTTTGTCCTTGCAAGGGACATAAAGGCCACCTTCTCCATCCTCATCTTGGTGCCTGGGGTCACCTCTCATGGTGCCCAATGGTATTCCCTCTAGGGCTTGACCAACTCAGACCTTCCCTCTGGGGCTTGGTCTTGCAACTTACATCAGGGTGGCATGTAGGTTCGAGAATACACATATATACTTAGTTGTGATAATCATAGGAACTTTATAGGATTGCATAATTGAACATCCAACAGTTTAGATTGCAATTAGTCGATGAAAAAATCTGAGAAACATCGTGAGACTAAAGGCGATTATTCATAATTAACCACATACCTGATTTGCAGATTTCAGAGTGAATAAGCACAGTCCATTCAATCAGACAATCCAATCCATGCAAGAAAGTCAACCACGCAAAGCACAAAATCCTAAAAAGCATATGTAACCTATTTACTACACACTTATCAAGAATTCAATTTATTGCCTTGGATTCACTTTCTAGGGTTCCTAATCCAAATTAGGGTTTCATTAGGGTTCCCTTAGATCTATTTCCAACTTTTCTCTTTTATGTCCACAAAACCCTAAACAACAAAACTAGGTGCAAAACCCTTATTATTCACATATTCATATTAAAGCCTCTTTATCATCTACTAGGCTTGAGATTAACCTAACATCAATTTTATACAAAGGATCTCAAATTATATATCATTAAAACTTATCAACACCTAGGTTAGGGTTTCTAAGCCCATTAATGCTCATTAACATATCAAAACCCTAAATTAAGCTATTGAGCATATGGATCATCTCTGTAGACATCAAAATGTCTTTCTTGTTAACAACAGGTTAATATTATCATAAAACATCCATATTAATCCCTTCAATTCATTAATCATCAAATTAGGGTTAATTTTAGTTGTAAACACATTAAGGATGACAACTTTAACTAATTTTTGAATTGTGATCAGATTCAGATTCTAAGAATATTTTTATTGTATTTTATGGGTTTTTCTGATCAACTTTCATGTATTACATTGTTTTATCCAAGATACTAATAAATAGATAGGATTTTCACAAAATAACCTTACCTTGGCCAATGGCCACACACCACGTGTCTATTCTTTTCTTTTCTTTGTGAATTGCTCTTTTTTCATTTGGCTCGCGGATCCTACTATTAGATCCATTTACCTGATCACCCAAATCCACACACCCCTTCTTATTCATGAGAAGAAGCCCCGCACGCGAACACTCTATTCCATCACAAGAACAGAGATTCGCCTCCACAGCTGCTCCTTCCATCCGCTAGCCCTTCCACCTCCACCTCAGAGCCCCCCGCATAAGCACACCAAGCCTTTACCTCTCCGCCGCCCCTCCCCAAGCCTACACAAGGCTTATGCATCATCGAGAGAGAGAGAGAATAGGTTGGGGGAGAGAAGCTCTTGCCGATGGAAATAGGGCATCTCACCCAAGAACTGTTGCTCCGATCTGGTACCACGCCAGAGAGAGTTTTGACTCTTTGTTGCCTGCTATGATCTCTAAGAGGGGTCTAAAGGATCACTCAGATAGTGTGCCTCCTTATATAGGTATGGATCGGATAGTTCCACCTGCCATGGAGTCTTCCACTCCACGCAAATAGGGGAAAGTCCCCGATTCCCACCAAAACAGGGACTCCTAGGGATGTCCGGGTCCGACTTGTCACCCTGAAAGCAATGGAGAAAACTCCAAATTCACTCAAGGATCGGGTGTAAAGAAAATTGATTGTGAAATTTCCATCTACTGTTCCCCCTTTCCCAATCTAACTCGGAAAGCAGCTACCGTTGGATCCTTGATCCAACGGCTATCAAGCATCATATTAGAACATAAATTGCGACATTTAATGTTATCCTTTACACTTTAGGAAACGTATAAAATTCATATCTCCCAAACCGTTTATCCTTTTATTCTCAAATTTTAGAGGAAAGTCCATAATGACTTAAAATACTTATGTGCCAAGTTTGGGACTCAAAATCAAAAGTATGAGAGACGTTTCTTTATATGCAAGTTATCACTTATTAAGGTATATTTTATGCATATTTCTTTCTCTTAATATTTTATTTTCTTTATTTGGATTCCTTTTACCATTAAAATCCATGTGGAGTCTAAATCTCATTCATAATAATTCCATTATCCATATTTCCACATATTTCTTATATTTTCATCATTATCTCAACTTTCCTTCTTAATAATGCTTTATTTGATTTTATCTCTTTCTTCTCCTATTATCATTGCAACTTGGACTCCTTGGAACCCAAGAAATCCCAAAGATATGAAATCCATCTTTGAAGGATAATTCATATCCTTCTAGATGCTTCTACATCTTTCTTTTCTTATTATCTCATTTATTTCTTTATTAATTGTTTTCTTTTCCTTTTTATTTTCCTCTTTCTTGTTATTGGGCCTAATAGCCAATAAGACCCATGAAAATAAACAAGGATATTTATCAAAGGAAACCACTCAATTTTCTTAAATCATACAAATTACAAAATCACACATTTATTGGGGAAATTGCATTTCCAACCAAAAGAACCCGAAAATTGGGGTTGTAACATCAAACACAATCAAGAGCTTCTTATAGATTTTTAGCTTAGTTCAGGCCAATTTTCTCTCACATGAAAAGTCATCTATCTTCTTCTCAACTAACACTCGTAGAGAACTAAGGTCTCAAATTAGCAGGAGACTGAATATCCAAGAAACATCCAACCTAGGAAGACACCTAGGCATTATCGTCACCCATAAAAGGAAAGGAAAGGGTCCCTTTCAATACTTGAGAATATTCAACACTAGATCAATAATTGACAAAATATACTTCTATCCTTAGCTAACCTAGTCACATTAGCTAAATTAATGCTGCTCTCTAAATCTTGCTACACCATGCAAATCTGCTCAACTTTTGGCCTCCACCTGTGACAGACTTGATCAATTGATAAGGAATTTTGTCTGAAAGGATCATCAGATACAAGGAACCACAATATAGTTTCTTGTAAGCACCTCATAAAACTATATAGTTGGGGTGGCTTAGGAATCTAGAAGGAAAAGGATATCAATGGTGCTTTGAACATGAAAATGGCATGGATGTCTATGTAAAAATGATCTATATTGTGGGTTCAGCTCATGCAATAAAAATATATAAGCCAAGGTACACTGAAATCCTATATCTCCCATACATGGGGAAGTATCAATAACTCTATACCTTTCCTAGTCAACAACTTGAGGAAAGATATGCTATCAGACTGGAGAACGGATGTATGGTCTGATTCCTGGGTGGGGGAAGGCTACACTCCTACTCTCAAGCCTCAGTGTACAATGCTATAAGAGATTAAAGATATAAAGGTGGCAAGCTTAGTAACTGACGTGGGCAAATGGGACACAAGTTTTCTAGAGTTTTGGTTTACCAATACCATAATCAATGACATTTTATGTATTCCTACCCTAAGACTTTCATATGGAGAGGATGGAATGGTATGGCTCCATACAAGAGATGGTCAATTCACTATAAATTTTGCCTAAAAGGTTCTTAGAAACTCAAAATGACAACATCAACCTTGAATACTATACAAAAATTTAGTTATGAAACTGAGAGTTTTCTCCATATATCATATGAGACTTCACAAGAAAAGATTCTTTTGAAATTCATTAGGAGATAGATAAGAGGTATCATATTTCGGGTTGCCTTTCTTACTATATCCATATCCCATTCCTCCATCTCCTTTATTAAAGGTTCATATGATAAGGCAAGCATCTTCCCAAGATCAAAACTCAAACCTTAGATAAAGAATTGCATTCAACTCTTCTAATATGTGTAGTTAGAACCATTGAAGAGTGTTGGTTGAGTGATTGGGGTTCTTTCAAGGTTGAGTTGGCTTAAGCAGTTTCCCCCCATCTTCAAGACTTGTTAAAGCTCATTGAAGCATACTCTGATACCAATTGTTGTGCTCTAGAGGGAGGGGTGAACAGAACTAACAATAAACTTATGCAATTTCAAATGCAAAGGAAGGTTAATTGCAACTTGTTTAAAACATAATGCAACAGAAATGTTGACACCCCATTTTTTCTCACTTGGTATAAATTCACAATTCAATGTTAATTCTTTGGCTAATGATGGGATCTGTTCCCCATCCTGCCCATTTTTCACATACACTATTTTTCCACATTTCCACATTTTCTACCTACTTAAATCATCCTTTTTTGCTCACTTTCACTCAGTTCAGGGCCTTCTGTAAAGAAACCTTCTTTTAGAACAAAAGTGCAATTTGTCCTTCAATTTTACTTTAAATAAGTTGCCTCTTCATAAATTGACCAGTTAAATTATATCTAATTAAATATTCCTATTTCAACTGCCTTTTCTAGAAAACCTAAGCGATATCTCTGACCTCCTGTGAAACTTTAATTTGCTTTAAAAAAAATCTAAACTTACTAGGAAAATGAAAAATGTCCTTCTTCACCCGAGGATACCAGGAAGATTAGAGCCATCCTCTATATTCCACTTGGCGTATCGCCTCAATCTACTTTCTTTGTGTGATGCATCAACGCAATCCATCACCTCTTCTAGAATATTCTACATAGTATCTCAAACCCTGAAATCCACCTATAAATACACCCCCATAACCAACATATTTTAGGCCCCTTTTGTCTCTCCTGAAGCTAGAGAAACAACTACCTTTCTCATAAGTTTTCATATTGCATGTGATAGTATCCTTCCCCTAATACCACCTACTCAGTTAGATCTGTAGAATGATAAACTACTCTAACTGCTATGCCTAACTACTGCATCTGTTGTTTGATCATATCAGATAAAAAATTATTGCATCTGACATGATCTATTGTTTCACCTGATCTTTTGTATACTATAATTTCTCTACATCTCTTATAGTTTTCTCTTTTTACTACTTTTGAAAAATAACATCTATTCTCTCTTAGTATACACCCTCTAGTCATCTTCTAACATCCCATGTGTCACTTGTAATTACCAAGGCTCTAAGGTGATTAGGACCACAATACACCTAAAAGTTAGGACTTTGAGAGCAATGAAGGGAAAGACATGGCCATATCCAGTCCTAAAAGCTCACCCACATTAAAAATCACCCCTTTTATAATGTTTTTATGTTTTCTTTATTTAAACCATCTTGAACCACTCAATCTTTTACAAAGTAATAGTGCTTGATACTAGTTTACAAGGAGAAATGGGGATGTTAATCCTTGTCCAATCATAACAACATTGTTGTATCTAACCTTTGATTTTGTTTTTTATTTCTTATATTTATCCAAATAGTATAATCGGTCAAATTCCTCCATACCTTCTACGACATACCTTTTTTCCTCATTGTTTGTACAAAATGCAGTGGCAACTCTGCACTTTTTTTAATGCAGTTCTCACTAACTAAAAGGATAGAGCTTTATTCTCCGTATTTTATACCCCTTTTTAGATAGGGTGCAACAAGAAATATAAATCAAGTAATTGGACAATGAAATCAACCACACATTACACAAGATATAGAGTAATTCCTTCAAAAGACATCAGTCCACTATTTAGTTTTTCCCAATTGGAATTCCTCACCCTTGTATTTTATGACCTTTCTGTACCAATAGAAATATAAAAAAATATCAGTGTTTGTTGTGGCTCAAGACACTTCTTTTCTATCTCAAGGAGAACTTGCACGATGGATTAGGTCACAATAATCCTCCCACCTTTGTCATAACCTTCTCTTAAGAAGTAGCTCCAAGAAGCTTCCCCATAGACTTCCCACAAGAAGCAGTTGGAAGCAACAACAACAAATAAAAAGAACAATAGAGGAAGAAGAAATTACAACTCTCACACAATACAATTTGCATCTCTCTATGAATAAATGATGATTGACTCTCCACAAGGATTAGCCAAGGCTATATTTGGTGGAACAAGACACTAGTATTGAGCTAAGGCATAGACTAGCTTGAGGGTAGCTAAAGATAGCAATGTAGAATTCTATGTTGGCAATAGGATAACTTGTATTAGGTTTCTCAAGTGTATATTGGGTATCTATAAATATCTCTGATTTATGGAAACTACTTAGGGATAGTTAAGAACACTTTTGGGAGTATTTAGGATGAGATAAATCACAAACTAGTTGTTACAATGTCAAAACTTGAGTTTACAATGGCCAATAGATCATATAGATTTTGTCTGCAGATTATTCTCAGTAGAACTATACTTTAACCAATGTCCATTTTAGATGAAGTGTAGTTCGACCAAGAGTCAAACTTTTATCAAGTCTTATAATAACTATTGGTCTAGGTGTGGTTTGACCGAGAGACATTTCGATTGAAGAAAGAGTTTGACCAAAAATATCCATGTAAATGCACTACAATATTTTTGGCAAACAACTCAAATGTTTTTTTCTAATAAAACCTAACTATCCTAAAGGCTTGATATAAGCATCTAGTGGGATTTAGGATAGGTTCGGTCCATTCATCACTTGTTCTTACATCATTCCTAGCAATTTGTGCAAATTGCACTTGTACAAACACATATACACACTATAGCTTGACCTACAACCATCCAAACACATATAATATTGCATTTTTTATTGTTAGATCTTGTCTAAGTTCCTTGATCATAGCAAAATGGCTTCCTCGTCCAGAGCTCCCAATGTCGTGCGCGACAAGGTGACGGGGGGCGACGACAACTCGTCGGAGCTCTCACCAAAATCTAACACAGCTGAGGGAGGATGATGCTTCAATAGAGGATCTATTGAATGATCTAAATTGTGAAGCATCATCAGATCTCATTATGGGAAAATCCAAATCTCCGATAAGATGGGAAAGCCTGAGACCGAAGAATGTCAAGAAAGCTTCTGATATGAACAAAACGAAGATCACAGTCGTGGATGGAAAGCTGATCTATCTGAGAAAGGAAGCAAAAGAAAATGCTGACAAATGGAATAGATGCCTTCTCAGCTATGTCGTTGATTTCTGGCCTAGCATTCCTCTATTAACAAGTCATTTTGATAGTTTATGGAATACACGAGATGTCTTTGAAGTTTTCGATAGAGGTGAGGGATTCTTCATGGTCAGATTTGCAGATAAGGAAGACATGAATAAGGTTTTCGAAGGTGATTGGTATGTAAAAGGAAGATTGGTCATATTCAAGAAGTGGAAAATTGGTGGAAAATAGACTAAGGATATCCTATCGGAGGTTCCTGTATCGGTGAATCTAAAGAACATTCCGATTGAGTTATGGGATAATAGAACGTTCAACAGGATTGGATCATTCCTTGGCGTTCCTGTGAGAATGGATGACATGACTCTCAACCTGAGGAGACTGGATGTTGCACGAATACAAGTTCTGATGAGTAAGGAAGCCAAATTTCCTAAGAGGGTCAGACTAATGAGCAATGAGCAACTTATTGATATAGAATATGATTGGATTCCATAAAAGTGTTGTCATTGTGGATATCTGGGGCATGAAGATTGTGTGCAAACTGATAAGGTGAAGGAACAGAGACCAAAAATGCAGCTGAAGAACAGGATGACCTGGGAAGTTAAGAAGAATCCTACTTTTAAATTATTCGATAAAATGCCTAATGTAAATTTGGTAGTTAATGTTAACATATTATTGAAGAGATTGTGGATGTTGAGGAAATTATGCAAAAAAAATCCTGTATTGAACAAGATGAACTGGTTATCAAAGATGAGAATCTTTCTAAAAAGGTGAATGAAGGTATTATCTCTGATTCATAGCATGATAATTTGAAGTAGAAGGTTAATATTGTTAGTCAAAGTGTGCTTAAAAGGTCAAATGATAGTGGTCTGTCAAATGAGGTTGTGTATATTGGTCCTTCTACACCTACCCTGATTATTTGAGTTCCTAGGGAGTCACCAGTGTGTGACAACAACTCATAGGCATCATCGTGTTCAGTGAAGTATGTGCCTAAGAATTTTGAGAAGGAACCACCTAAATGCCTAGGGAAACTGAATACAAGAATTTTTCAGAGGCTGGAGAAGATTGATGATGCACCAACACCTCGAGAACTTGTGATGTTATCTGAAAATACTGAGGTTGTCAGTACAACAACAAAATATCATAAATGAACTCTTCTTGCACCATCTCCTCTTGGAATGTAAGGGGTATTAGCAATAAACTCCTTAGTGTCCAGGAGGAGGTGAGAAGGGCAAACTGTGATGTGTTTGTCTTGGTGGAAACAAAGCTTGGAAAGAATAGAATTAATAAAGTCATGAGTAGATTCTTTGATGAGTATAGATGGATCTCAAATAGTAATTCTCATGCTCTTGGGCATATCATTATTCTTTAGAGGGATGGTAACTGTAATATTATCAAAATTGTAGAATCTGATCAGGCCCTCCACTTCAGCTTGGAGAAGGATGATATTAAGGTTAATGTTTTTGCGGTCTATGGGCATAATGATGATTATTATAGGATGGGTTTATGGAGTAACCTTGAAAGTATCAACCTTATTTGTGATGGCCCCTGGGTGATTCTGGGTGATGTGAATGTTGTTAGGAGGAACAAAGAAAAAATTGGTTTACAACCACCGTCGAAGAAATCTATGGATGATTTCAATGATTTCATGTTAGATAATGGTATGATGGAGTTGGACTTGATAGGACCCTTGTTTACTTGGTCTAATCATCAAGATGGGTATAATTTCATTGCTATTAAGACTGATAGAATCTTATATAACGAGGACTTTCAGAATGCTATTGAATGTTTTCATGGAGAGGTTATTACTAACATTGTTAGTGATCATTATAGGATTGTGATGGTCATTGGTTAGCCTCGTAAGTATAAAACCCCGTTTAGATTCATTAATAGCTGGTCTAATCACAAAGACTTTCACAGAGTGCTGACGGACAGTTGGAAGCTGGAAGTACAAGGTTTTGCTATGTACAAGCTTTACAGAAAGCTCGATCATCTTAAAGAAAGCATAAAAGAGTGGAATAGAAAGGAGTATGGACATGTTATGGATAATACAGATAAGGCTAAACTTAAAGCTTTAAAAGCTTAAAAGAATGTTGATCTTAATCCTAATGATATTAATTTGAGATCTAATGCAAAGTTTCTCAGGAAAGAGGCTAGAGAGGCTGTTGTTGTAGAGGAAGCACTTTATAGACAAAAATCTAGAGTCAAATGGTTGAAGGAAGGAAATTTAAACACAATTTTTTTTAATATTAGATGAAGACTAGGAGAGCCAGAAATACTATCAATTTCCTTAATGTCGATGGTGAGATTATGAGAGACTTTGATGTGATAAAAGATTATGTTGCTAATTTCTATGAAAATCTTTTCTACAAAGATGACGATGGCAGTGTTTGGGAAGGAGAATGGAAGGGAGAGAAAGTTACTCAAAAGCAAAATGAATTTCTCACCAAGATGATTACTAGAAAAGAACTAGAGGAGGTTGTGAATGAGTTGAATGATGATATAAGCCCTAGACCTGATGGGTTTAATGGTCATTTCTTCAAAATTGCTTGGAAAGTGATAGGTGATGATGTTTTTGAAGTTGTCAAGGAGTTTGTTGTGAATAATAGCATGTTGAGAGAGGCCAATAAAACCTATCTCATGCTTCTTCCTAAGGGGAATGATACTACTTTTATCTTGAACTAGAGACCTATTGCCTTGTGTAACATCTTTTATAAGCTTATCTCTAAGGTGTTATCTAATAGGATGCAAGATTGTTTACCTTCTATCATTGATACCAATCAATGTGCGTTTGTGAAAGGAAGATGTATCAAAGAATTTGTCCTCTTGACGAATGAAATCATTAGTGATTTTAAAAAGAAGAATGGTAAAGATATGTGTATTCAAGCAGACATATCTAAGGCTTATGACTCAGTGAATTGGAAGTTTCTTTTTTCTATTATGAGCAGGATGGGTTATGCTAATAAATGGATTAGGTGGATTGAAGTGATTTTTAGAACTACCTCGTATCAAGTTCTGGTGAATGGTGAAGCTACTAGAACCATTTCCCCCTCAAATGGGGTCAAGCATGGAGATCATATTGCCCCCTATCTCTTTACCATTGCTATGCAGGGTCTGTCTGAGCTGTTTAAACATAATAATGATATCCAACCTATTCGTGTGTTTAACAGATTGTGCTGCTCTCATCTTGTCTTTGCTGATGACTTGATGATCTTTTCTAAAGCCAATATTTGTAATGCCAAAAGCATACGTGAGTTACTGGAAAATTTTGGTAATATGTCCGGGCTTCATGTGAACAAGAACAAAAGCTTGACTCTTATGGGAAATAATCATGATGCTGAGAAGATATCAGATGTGTTGAACATCAAGATTGGTAAGCTTGAGGATACTAAGTATTCATACATGCCATTATTCTTTGGAAATTTAAATAAAAGACACTGTGAGAAGATGATTGACAAAATTAAATGAAGGATGGAGGGGTGGAAAGCCAAGCTTCTGTCTTTTTTAGGCAGAGTTGAGCTGGTTAGATCAACGTTATCTACTATGCATCTTTATTGGGCCATGTATTTTCCCATCCCTAGTTCTACCCTTGAATACATTGACATATTATGCAGGAATTTTATTTGGGGCCAATCAGATAAGAAAGAGAATATCCATCTTATTAAATGGTATGTGATTACCTTGCCTAAGAAGGAAGGTGGTTTGGGCATTAGGAAGAGCAAAGAGATGGCTGAAGCTTGTCTTATCATGAATCCATTGGACATTGCAAGAAAGAAGGATTCTATGTGGGTTAAGTGGATCAATGAGAAGTATCTTAGGAAGGAAGTTTTCTGGAGTATTGATGTTTTGCCTAATTTTTATTGGGCATTTAATAGCATCATTTGGATTAGAAGTACTTTCCTTAATATGTTTGAAATTAAAATTGGAAAAGGTAACCTTATTGATATTTGGGGTGATCCCTAGGTAAATGGTAGATATCTTCATGATATGGTGAATTGCAATATGTTTATTTGAGCATGTCTTCCTAAGGGGCCTAATCTTAACTCTGTTGTTGAAAATGGTTGTTGGAATATCAAAGACTCTAGATGTTCTCAACTTTTGCTTAATATTCTCAGGTCCATGCCTACTGATAAAGATAATGATGATAGGTTTTTTCTTAAAGGTCATAGCAAGGTTGGAATTAAATTCATCTGAGACCAGATTAGAGAAAAAAGAGATGAAAAAGATTCTTTTTCCTGGCTGTGGAAATGCAAAAGTAGTATGAATGCCAAGATTCACACTTGGAAAGCTATTCATAATAAATTACCTACATCTGATTACACAAGGAGAAGGGGTATTCCAATAACTTCTATTTGTTATCTTTGTATGAATGCTTATGAGGATACCATGCACATCAACTTTGGTTGTTACTATGTGAATGATATTTGGGGTAAAGCTTTAAATGATAAATTTATCAACAATATTCCTAGTAAGTGGGAAGGTGTTTCCAAGATGATAGATATTAAATTGGGTATTACTATTCCTATAGTGCTCTATAACTAGTGGTTGGAAAGAAATAGAAGAGTCCATGAAAATAAGTATAAAGTTATTGATACTCTCTGGAAGTTGATTGATTTGGATATTAAGGTTCTTCTCAATTAACCTACTGAGGGTTGTTTCTAGGCTGCTTTGTTGTTCCTCCTTTTTTTGTAATGCTAGTTTTTGGAGGCTTATGGCGATGGTGATGGTTGAGTTCCCTATTCCATGGGTGTTGATACTCCCATCTCTATGCTGATGGGTTTGATGTTATGCTCTTTTGTGAAGTGTTGGTTGAGATTCCTTGGTTTTGGGAGTTTCATGGCCTGGAGTCTTCTATAGCTTGTTTGATAGGTTTCTTCTTTTTGTGCTGATAGTGAATATGCCTCTTGTGATGGTTGAGTCCACATTCCAATATGGGTTTCGATGCTCCCCTCTCATTGCAGTGGTTTGATGTTCTTCTTTCCTCTAGTTCTGATATGGAAAAGGATAAGGAAATGGCTGATGTTTGGTTTTCTGGTGATGGTTGAGTCCCCTTTATTTGGGTGTCGATGCTCGCCTCTCACCACTTATGGTCCTATCTCTTTTCCTGACATTTGGAATGGTCATTTGGTGATGGTTTTTTCTCTGTTGACGTTGAGGCATCTGAAGTTTGTCTGAGAGATGATATGTTTGATAGAGTTTGTTCTTTGTTGGTGTTTCTGGTGGGTTGGTGATTCCCTACAACTGACTCTTCAAGAAGAAGAGGGATTCATGTCATGTCTATTTTCTTCTTATGTATGAGTGATTATGAGGACACTTGTCAAATTTGTTTCAAGTGTAAGGTTGTGAATGATTTATGGAATTGTGCTCTGAATAACAAATTGATTGATAGTTTCCAAACAGTTGGGATAGTGTTGTTAAGATGAAAAGTTTGAAGGCTGGTGTTACCATTCCTATTGTGCTTTACAATACTTAGCTTGAAAGGAATATGAGAGTTCATGACAATGCCTATATGAAAATGATTACCCTCTGGAAGTTTATTGAGGCTGATATCAAGATTCTTATTGATTGATTCCTTGATGTTCCTTCTTTTTGTTCTAGTTTGGCTGGTGAAGGTCGAGCTGTTTTCTCCCCTCTCCGATGTTTGTTTTCTGGTTTGATATCAGCTCTCTGGGTGGTTGCTTTGGAGCCATGTTTATAGTGGACCTGGTGATGGTCAAGGTTTTGCTCCCCTCTCCCAGTTTTCTTTTGGATGCTCTTGTGGTGTGGTTCTCTGTTTGTTGTTCTTGGTTTTGGATGCTTTCTGTTGGCTCCTTTCCAGTCTGCTAGAAGGTGTTGGTTGGTGTGATGTGTGTTGATATGGGCCCTGGTGATGGTTAAGTCCCCTATTTAGGGTGTTGTTGCTCCCCTCTCACCGTTCTAGTTTTCCATGGTCGTTTGGTGGTTTATTTGGCATCTCTCAGGTATGCTTTGATGTTTTGGTGATGGTTGAGTCCCCATCTTTTGGGTGATGATTCTCCCCGCTCACCGGGTTTTGAGTTGGATGGATAACTTTGAAGGGTGTTGATGGTATAAAAATTTTTAGTGCTGAGGCTTGAGGTCTTAAGTGGTTGGTAGCTTGCTTGTTGCTTCTTGATGGGTTTTGGTTCTTGATCGAGATCTTGTTGAAAGTCTATTTCATGGGTTGGTTTGCTAGATTGTTGAAGCTCCCTTGTTCTTTCATTCTGGTCTCTAGTGGTTGGCTAATTTTGGTTGGTTTTAATGATTTGAATATATGTATGGGCTTCTATGGTGTTTCCTTAGTTCTAAAGGTGGTCTTATCCTTCTAGAAAGGTTGCTCGAGTTTCTTTCTTTTGGTGGTTTTGATGGCATCTCTCATGTGTTGAAGGTCTGGATTATGTTGGTTGCTGCTTGTGGGGTGGGTAGCCTACTAGTTTCTGCTAGTTATGTTCTTCTTGGTGGAGCTTTCCTAGTTGTTGATGTTTGGTTTCCCTTGGGCTTCCCTGGTGCTTCCAAGCTTTCTGTTGAGGGTTTTTAAACCTGTCAAAGCTGTTCGATATCTTCTTGATTTTTTTGAAGCTTTCTGGTTTGCTCTGGAGTTCTGGTGATGGTTGAGTCCCCATCATTCCTTATGGGTGTTGATGCTCCCCTCTCACCGGTGATGTATGAAGGTTGTTGCTGAAGATGGTGTTTAGAGCTTGGCAAAGTCTGTCAGGTTTTTCTTCTGAGACTTCTTGGCTAGGTGCATTGTCTGGCTATGTCTTTGAGCCAGTTCAGTTATGTTCATATGATTTGGACCCTTTGGGTCTTAGTTCTTAAGGTGCTTCAAGGGGATGGGGTGTACCCCTGGATAGCTGGGGAAGGGTGTGCTCTCTTTTACCTTGATCCCGAAGTGTTTTTCTTTACCCTGGTTTTGGTTCGCTGGAGTTTTTTTTTGATGATATCCTTTTGGGTCCTGTTAGGTGTTCTCCTGATGGTTCATTGGTAGTAGGCTAGTTTCCTCTGCTCTTTCAACATTCTTTTGTAATTAGCATCTTTACAATTTTTGGTTAGCTATTCTCAGTTTTTGAGGGTAGTAAGCATTGTACAAACACTAAAGAAAAAATACAAAATAAGCAACATGAGTTTTTACCGACCAAAAAAAAGTTCCTTGATCACGTGAAACACTGAATGCACATGTTAGTGACACAAATGGAAAAGATTTTCATAATCAAAATAAGAGTGTGGCATATCCAAAAAGGCCATAACATCTCCAAATCCCATTACTTTATCACACTCATCACTTCATTCCACCTTTTAGTTAACAAGACAACACAACTTTACATACAAACATTTCCTACATTATAGGGTACCACCACATTATGTCCAATAACATGAGGTTAAAAAATCAAGATCCCCAATGGTAACTCAGCTAATCCTATATCCTTCTTTCATCCTAATAAGAAAAACTTAGGTAGATCCTAGGATTGGTATATCATATAGAGATTTTCCACATAAGGTAAGGGCCCTACAAGGAACATATGGGAGAGAAAATTATAATAATAAGATTAACTAATTGTCTTATCTACGATACATACTTGTAGGGTGTTGGGGATCAATCATTACTCAATTGTACAAATAGAAATATCTCAAATTCCAAACACCAAAATGTTTTTTTTCAAAGGGATGGATAATACAATATAAATTTGACAAGTTTGTTTTAAAACATTGCAAGTGTAGAAGTACAATAAATAAATCTAACTATTATGACTTCTATAATATATGTGCTTCACCACCCACATTAGTGGATACATAAAATAAATCAACTCAACATGGTAAAACACCCACATGGATAGATAGGAAAATAAAATCATATAATAAAAATGTCTTTGGTTACCGAGGGTACATTGCCATCTCAACTCTATATCCTAATGATAAACTACTCATGTGCATACTAGAGGCATCTACCTTCCATACTTCATTCATCTTAGGGGTGGCGAACAACTCCACAAAAGAATAATATGTGAAATACGTCACAAAATATTAGTATATGCATATAATATCTATGGGAAATATTAGGGAAAAGGGACCTCAAAAAGACAACAAGGCTTCTATTTTAAAGAAAATAAAATAAGACCATCATAAAGAATTTAGAAGAACTAATATTTTAAAGCATCCAATGAAAAATAATTAATGATTTTTCAACATAATCTTTCAAAAATATATCACAATGAACAAACATAGTGCAAGGATATACTAGGATTTCACAAATGTAAAGTTTGCCAAAAAAAAGTTATATAGAATATTAAGGCACATAACCCATCAATAATAATAATATATCAAAATGCAACAATATTTATAGAATACTAGTGTACATATTAGGCAACATAATTCCAAATTCGATAGAGGATAGAACATAACAAAACCCACTAAATTATGGAACATAACCACCCACATAATACAATATATGTTGGGAACATAACCCATGGATGGTGCATATAATCTCCATCGAAAAGAACCTAAATACTTACACAAAATTTAGCACTATTACATCACCAAACATGCATAATATAGAGGCAAGTGCAAATCTAACCATAATATGAAACTAATTAGGGACAAAGTCAATCACAAAATGGATCAAATAGGAGTTCCACCATGAAATTGGATCAATTAGGGTTTCCATAAAGAAAAAGATATATTTAGATAATCATGATGCAATTTGACAAATGTAAACATGATAAGTTGAAAAGGGTGAAACTTGCAAGTTCAACAATCTAAGATAACATAATATAATTAGAAGAGATTGTACCCAATTGTGTAAAATGGAATATTCACAATCAATATTCATCATACAGGTCAAATAGAGTAAATATGAAAAAACTTCCTAATATGAATAAAAAAGGAAATCAACATATATGCTTTTAAGTAACTTAGCTTAACAAATCCAACCTATGGATGATCCAAACTTAGGGTAATTATTAATAAAACATTCTATTAATTAATTGCAATATAAAACCCTATAATTATACTTTTTACTTTTAAGAATTGGGTTATAGAACCTATGCCAAATGATGGATAAAAATTGCACCAATACAATTTTTTTTAAAATTTAAGTGAACTCGTTTATGTTGATATTCTATTATTAAACTCAAGCTAACGACAATGATAATCCACATCCGGCTCATGAAAATTTAGGCATAACACAAGCATTTTGATAAAATGAGCAACTTAAAACCCACAATATTAGATGAAATAAAATGGTCAAAAAGACAATATTAGATGAAATAAAATGGTCAAAAAGACACTAAGGCCCATCCAAAACATGACAAGGGCAATGAGAAAACTAATAACTAAAATTGACTGATTTCTCCAAAAATAACTTATCAAGAATATGACCTAGAGCATATTTTCTATGATCTACCTTACAATATGAAGATCACTAATTGATAGACCATCTCCATGGGATTTAATAGGCTAAGACAAATCCAACAAGCAAAAACATCATGGTCATCAGGGAATAGAGATTCATGTAAACCTTCAATATGGAAGTATAAGGTGAAGTTCATCAAAGAACAACTAGAAGACAATGTCAACAAAAAGTCATAATTACGCAAAAAATCAAGCACAATGTAATGAAGGTAACAACAACAATTTTGGATAAAAATGGTGTTAGAAGCACTCAATTGCACCATGGGCTTGAATTTGAACTAAAGAAGCATAGGAAAGGGAGAAGGTCAATTAGAAAGGTAGAGATTGAATTGAGGTTCTTAACATCTTTGCATGAGGATCTGAAGAAGTTCTTGGCAAATTTAGGCTCTTTAATGGTTTGAGTCCTCTTGCCAACCCATGGAGCCAATAGTAAATAACTGAAGTTGATTGGGCATAATTGGGGAAAAGGTAAATGGATCAATGGAATTGAATTCTGTTACAACCCCGATTTTTGGGTTCTTTTGGTGAGAAATGTAATTTCTCCTATTAAAGATATTTGAACAAATAATGATATAATAAAAGGATTTCGTTTACAATAGCCTTGTTGTTTTTTTTGTGGGTTTTATTGGCTATTGGACCCAATAATAAGGAAAAGACAAAAGAAACTCCATTATTAATAAAAAACGGAGAAAAGAAAGATGAAGAAACCTCTAGAAGGCAAAAGAATATAATCCAAAGTTGGAATTCGTGCCTCTTGGGTTCCAAGGAGTCCAAAGTTGCAAAGATAATGCAACAAGAAAAGAAAAGATCAATTAAATATTTCTTTATTAAGAAAGAAATTGAAAACAATGATAAAATGTGGGAAATAAGTGGAAAGAGGTATAACTGAGTTGTCTTTGGTGGATTTTCGTATCCATAAGGTTCCTAATGTAAAAAGGAATTTCAATAAGGAAAATAAAAAGAGAGATAAAGAGAAATCCTCAAAAAGAGATATTTTAATAAATAAAAAGTAAGATAATAAGAAATTATGGATATAGATGCATCTAGAAGGATAATGAGTATCCACTAAAAAGGATTTCGAAATATTGGAGTTTCTTGGGGTCCAAGGAGCCCCAATGAAGAAAAAGAAAGAGAAAATACCAAAAATACAAAATAAGAGGATAATGTGATACATAATTAATGGATTTTGTGGCATTGTTAAAAAGGAGGTATTTTCTACAAAAAGGAAATATAAATTTGTGCCAATGGATTATAAGTCAATCATAAAGAGGATAAGATAAATGATTTTTGAAATTCCTAAAAATCCCATGAACATGGTTTATTAAGAAGATGTTTAGGAGAGAGAAGATTGCTTCTCATTGAAGGAATAGGATTCCTTTTGGGATAGGGCTTTGTTTCTTTGTGGGCAAGCAGGTTGGGGCATGGCTACCCTCCCCTATATAAGGGTAGAGCTTGTAGTCGAGCCCAAGGAGATCCCCCATGTATCTCTTTCTTTTCTCTTCTTCTCCTTCGATTCACACCCTAGCCATGTGGTTGGTGCTTTCCCTGGAGCAATGGGGAGATGTGGAGTCATATTGATGGAGGCTTGGTGTTCCCCGATGACCTGAGGACGATCGGATATCATCCTCGATCGCTCGATCTCGCACAATCACCTACAGCAGGTCTACACGACTAGTCGGAAGTCGCAGGTTTGGCACACTGGAAACGGCCACCTGGGCCGCGAAGAGAAGGCACCCTGGGTACGATGGAGGGTGACAGAGGTAGGGTGGCAGTCTCCGGCCACCCTCGGGCCTTGGGGTAGAGGGGGTGACCCCCCCCCCGCCGCAGTCGGTAAACACCAACCACGGCGCTAGGGTGCGCGGGGAAGAAGATGATGGGCCGTTGGACAAAATTGCCCCTCCGCGGGCTGAAGCGCCGATCACTAAACCGAGGGCAAAAACATAAAAGTGTTATGTTTCTAAATAGGCAATGTTGCATGGGTTTGGTGACGTGGCGGCCTGCCATTGGTTCAAGTAAGTTAATTTTGCAAAAATCATATCTTTTTATTGGTAGCTCGGATGAATGCATATAAAATATGAAAGTTGCTCAGAAAAATGAGAGGAATCCATTAAACATATATTTAGAAGCTAATTCCTCTTGTAATCAGAAAAGCATTGGAAGTTATCAACTTTAATGCATTAATGATTAAGACACCCTATTTTGAGATGATTAATGTATTTAGTAGGGTTTAATGGATGATTAAAGTTGATATTAACTTGTTAATTGTAAAAAGACACATTAAGAACAAAAAGGATGAAATTTGCACATAATTGGTTTAATTTAGAGTTCCATGTACATGAACGATCTTTAATGGGCCTTGAAACCCTAATGTTAGTAATTGTGACTCTTAATGGCTTTAATTGTTCAAATTCATGAATAAAGCTAAGATATGATGGTTCTAAGCTATTTCGAGTATAAAAGTTCCTAATTGTGGATAAATAACCTTGATATGGTAAATAGGGGTTTTCTAATGGAGAAGGGTGGAACTAATGATAACTAGAGTTCATATGTGAATTAGATCATAATGAACTATGAGTTGTTAAACCAGAAGGAACCAAAGATGATAATTAGGCCTAATGATATTGTCATAAATTAAAAGGAATAAAATGGTAGTTTTAATGTAAAAGAGGCATAATGGACTTAATTGATGGTTAATTGTGCCTTTAATCCAAAATTAAGGTTATATGTTGTTAAAATGTAACCTTAATATCTTTCGTGAAGTATAGATGAGATAATTAGGGTTTGTGAGTAATTGTATAAAATTAGGGTTTAAAAGAGTAAAAATGGAGAGAAACCCTATTTACAAAGGAAACCCTAAAAGTGGACTAGAAACCCTAGGAAGCAAGCTAGGTTTAATAGATCTTGATGGCATGATCAATAATAGGAATTGTATGCATATTTTAGGATCTCTTTGTGTGCTTGCTTGCCTATTGGATTTCTTACATTGATTGGATTATTTCTGCACTCAAGTCAGCCTGACAGGTATGTGGTTAATTATGGTTAATCGCATTAGTTTCCCAAAGAGTTTCCTGGATGATTCATCGCATTGAATGCAACTTATCAGTTTGGATGTTCATACTTGCAAATTATAAAGTCACTATGAATATCACAATTATAATAGAAGTGTGTATTCTCGCACCTACATGCCACCCTAATGGATGATGCCAAAAGGTCAAGCCCAGGAGGGAAGACCCATGGGCACCACGAGTGGTGACCCTAGACACCAAGCTCAGGATTGAGAAGGTGGTCTTTATTGTAGGACTAATGGGCACCATGAGAGGTGACCCTAGGCACCAAGCTCGGGATTGAGAAGGTGGCCTTAAGTCATTGGCAAAAGAGAAACCCTAAGGAGGGTATTCCAGGGTTAGGGCAAAAGTGGTGGAGAATGTCACATTGAAAGCGTAAATTGGTTTGTTAATTAACTTGATTGTGATATTTAGATTGTTAGCCATATTTGTGAAATTTTGGTTGTCCCCACATACTGACATATTTTGATATGTTGACCGATGTTTTGTTTTTCAGCATTTTAGGTACAAGTTTGAAAAGGACAAACAGTAAAGTGGCATATGTGGAATTAAATAAGAATTAAAAGACAAGGAGGATTAGTTAGAATAGACTCCATATGTGGATAGAAGTAGATATCTAAGTTTCTTAAAAAGGTATGCAAAGTTTTATTTTATACCAGTTTTTAGTTTAGTTTGGTAGAATTTCATAATTATTATTGATTATTTGTCGAACTTGTGATCATGTTAATTGGGATAATGGCTCTGACCTTTGGGTTCCCTTAAATGGGGGTTACCGGGAGGCGGGGTCGTTACATTTGGTATCAAAGCATAGGTTCCTCATTTAATCTTTAATAATTATTAAATTTTACAAACTCTATAGAAAGAAAGGGAGTTATTAGAGGATTTTCCGAAAGACAAAGGTGTCTAGAAAAGGATCACGTTTGGGGGCTGGCACGATTTTCCTCTACACCTCTAGTCGGAATACGAGGACTCCTGGATTTGTGTGACTGCCTAGCCAATGTCTCAAGATTTTACTCGAAATAAGATACCTTTAGGACTCTCTCATCTTGTTCATCCCTTCTCAACTCAAATGCTATTAAGGATTTTAAGGATTAGGGTTTTCTCTCTTTTCCTCACCCTCTTGAGGTATGGGTAAGGTTGATAACGTTTAAGGAATCCTCCACCAAATTAATGAAAAGCATGTAAATAAGATGTCATGGACATAATCTTAATAGTTTAAGCATAAACTAAAGAATAAATACATGCTTAGGTCGTATGACATGTGTTGTCATGCCCTTAGGAGAGACCTGAGGCTAGACCTCCTTGTCAGGAGGATGAATGGATAAAGTTAGTGTTGGAGGTAGAGACCTCCATTATAAGTAGATACCTGGCACATCCTCTGAGGATGATGCTAACCCTAACCCTAAGTGGTGGTTAGAGAGAGATATGGTATGATGAATTAGATGTCACGATAGACCAGGTGTGTGGACATGCTTTTGGATGCCCATGACGTTATGAGCCATGTGAGGTTGGATAACCTAGTACCCTTGGGCAACCCAACCCTGGAAAGGGTTGTGCATGCTAGAGTGAAGGATAGCTCCTTCAATGATGAGGTTAGTGAAGAACCTATAGAAACCCTATAGGCTTATGTGAGTAGGGTATAGCATGCACCCAAAGTACGTCAGTAGTGCGGGCAGTAGGTTGAAACCCTGTCCAGGAGAGTATGATGGATAGCTTATGAGAAAAGCATATAGATAATCTTGAGCGAACATAAGTTTGAACATAGGCTTCACCCAGGTAGGGGTATGCTTGTGAGCTTGATTCTTCATGAAGAGAGGACCTTTGGAAGCGAGGCTCTTTGTAGGGTTAGTGTGGGCTCTGATCTCCAAAACACAAGATAAACATAGCGGAAGCGATTCGATTAACAGCGGAATATGAAAAATCACGAGAAATTAAAACTTTTCGAAAACGAGATCTCAAAAACCTGAAACTCCTTTTATAAAAGTAAGATGAACTGTTTACATCTCTGATAAATCACTTCTCGAGTGATTATATACATCATGATACAAAATCTCAAGACTTCAAAATTCTTAGATCAACAAACTCCTAGGACCTGAGTGTACAGAGCCGACATAAGACTATTCTAACTACAAGACTAGACAGCACAGTGTTTCCACCTGAAATCACTATTGCTCCTGGTTTTGTTGCTGCTGCTGCTGTCCACCTGCAGATCGGTTCCTTCGACCTCGACGTCCACCTAAAGGTAGAAATCTACGGGGTGAGACAATTTTAAATAATTGTCCCAGTGAGAGTTATAACTCTCCGCCAGAAACTTTGTTAAAAGCAATCAAAGGAATATCATGAGCAGGTAACTTAGATTACTCACAGCAGGCTTGATAACAATTACTCACCTTTATTAAGGAATATGAAGAACATGTATACTAATACTTGAACAGGATATTAAATGCAAGAAATGTAATATCAATCAATGTTCTTCGTAGTTCAACCTTAGTAGTTATGCTACGTGGTTGATTATGTTTTACAAACATCATTATGCCCTGCGGAGATGAGGTATACCGCTCATGCTCCAACCGATCACTAGTAAGTCGCATCGGTATCATACTAGGTCGTCGAAAGAGTCGGATTCTCATGACCTTCAACTACCTCAGTCAGAATGAGGATAAACCTACAGGACATCTAGTATCTCTGCTATTATAGCTCACCAGGGTATTCTGGTACTTCGCTATTAGAGTCACAGTGGCATTATGCACTCTCTTCGCTATCGAAAGATTTCATGTTTATCTCTCATCGATGCGGTATAAAAGATTCCTTTGGGAGAATAGTGTTACATCATCCCGGTATAAACATATAGTGAAGGGTTGATGGATTAAGATATATCCACATCAACTCCTACACTAGGATGTAAGGATATACACATCCATATTCCCCCACATACTCTAAAGTATGTGATCCAGGAGTTCCCTTAGGAAAACCTATTTCACCATCATTAAACTCTGACAATGATGGATCTATGATCAGGGCTCTACATGGTATGATTATACTTGGTTATTAGGTACATTTCAGTATTCTTTTACCATCATACATGTTTCCAAGCATTCAAGTACTAAACATGGCTATAACTGAAGAATACTAAATGTAACAGGTATTACTCATATCATTATCAGATGGATATCAATTCTTAATCATCTTATCACTATGATTCAGGAACATGGGTGCTCACACCCTTGTATCATCATAACACTTGCTATCAAGTGACATGTCAGCATCAAGTCATCTATTAGCATGACCTTGATGTCATTCATGGCCTTTAAGGCATATCAGTTTCATATGATGCCACTTGCATCTAGGCAACCTAGTTATTTCTGTTCATAAGCTATTGTCATGCTTTCAATGAAAATAATGTCATAATTGTTACCCTGGCTATGATTACATCTTGCTAACCACCTGCATGATTAGTATAACTGAGATTATGCATGTTTAACAACATCCTTACAAATACCAAGACTTTTCGATTTGTTTCATAAAGTACCACGGTCGTGCTTCCTTGCACGGTCGTGCAAAGGAAGGTTACCACGGCCGTGCTCCATAGCACGGGTGTGCTATGAATCAGTATACCTCTACTGATTTTAGGGTTTGGATGCATTCCTCCTTATCATGGGGTTATTGAATCTCTTTAGTTTACAAGTTAAATAGATTCCTCATGCTACAACTTGAAATTAGGGTTTCACACTCATAGGTATAACCTAGAGTTACTTCTTTTTACAACCTCACCCCAAATTAGGGTTTACTATTCACATTACATGTTATTACCCTAGAATTAGGGTTTACTATTCACCTCATAGTGAATTGAGCTCATATTATCATCATGTATGAGAAACATCATCATTGATGCCCTCTATTTAGGTTAAGATTCATCAATCATAATAGTTAGGGTTTCCTTGATCTCACCTTGATGGATCATACCCTAAACCTGTTCATTCTTATGCATTGAAGATATGTTGCTTAATTATATTAGGAGCCCTCTCTCTCCTCTTACTTCTAGATGATGATTACATCACTCTTGATTATGTTGGGTTAATTCCTCATTGAACAACACAAGCCAACACATCATTATCATGTGATTAGGGTTTGATTAAAACAAGGTATCCTTTAATTGAACCCATTTAAGCTTTAAACGAGTGTGAACCCATTTGAGCTTAAACGAGTGTGAACCTATTTGAGCTTAAACGATTGTGAACCCATTTGAGCTTAAACGGGTGTGAACCCATTTGAGCTTAAACGGGTGTGAACCCATTTGAGCTTAAATGAGTATGAACCCATTTGAGCTTAAACGAGTATGAACCCGTTTGAGCTTAAACGAGTGTGAACCCGTTTGAGCTTAAACAGGTATGAACCTGTTTGAGCTTAAACGAGTGTGAATCCGTTTGAGCTTAAACGAGTATGAACCCATTTGAGCTTAAACGAGTGTGAGCCTGTTTGAGCTTAAACGACCTTGAGGTCGTTTGGATCCAAATGGGTTCAAACCGCATGGACATAAAAGGTGAAACAAAGGTTATGGTTGAATAGGATTTCCTATGTTGAAGTCTTCAATTGGCCATGCCCTTGTTAACCATTTACAAATTGAGTCAATTAGGATTAGCCTTAATCAATTGGACACCAAATTGATTCTCAATTGAAAGCTAATTAGGGTTAAATCCCACTCAATTAGGGTTTTCAATCGGCTAATCATCAATTTTCAACAATGTGAAACAAGTTGTAGTTGAACCCATCAATTGAGCTCCAATTGGGCCCAAACATGGCCCAAACGGTCTTGGGATCGTTTTGATATCCTCCAAACGGTCTTGAGACCGTTTTCCCAAAGTTTTATCAAAAACTACATCAATTTGATAAGGATTGAACCCTAACTAGGTCCAAAATCAGCATTTTTATCAATTCATCAACCTATTGAAATTGGACCCTCAAACCATCAAATTTCCTTAACCCTAGACCTCCAAACGGTCTTGGGTTGTCACCAAACGGTCTTAAGACCGTTTGAGTGAACCCCCAAACGGTCTTGAGACCGTTTGGGTCCTTTAACCCAAAATTCACCAAAATCTATCATTGAAAAACTCAATTCAACCCGTTTAGGGTTTAAGGAGTTGAAGTGCCTTCAACTTGTGATTGGTTTAGAATTGGGATATGATTATTGGTAGGAATTAAATTCAATATGTTTAAAACAGTTCCTTAAAGGGTCTTCCCTTGGTCAACCCTATCAAACGGTCTTGAAGACCGTTTAAAACTAAACGATCTTGCAAGATCGTTTGAGATCAAACGGGTTGAGCCCCTTTTTGATTTCAAACGGTTGCAAACCGTTTAGACCTATTGGTCCAAGATCGTTTAATAAAGTTGGATAAGGACCAACATAGGTATTAACGCCCTTCGTCTTCAACCTTGAAACCAAGGTCTGTTCTTCACGAAAAAGCTTGCAAGAGTGCAAAGAAAGATGGGGAAGAAGAAGAACTAACTATTATTTGCAAGAATAAAAGTATGCATAACAAAGCAAGGTTTAGAGTTATAAAACCCGCCTCAAACGTTGTTCCTAGAACTCCAAGCTTCCAAACTTCGAAACTTTAATGGTGGATTGAGCTCCACAGGTCATCCAAGGTTGTTTCTTCAAGGAAAAGTTGGGAAGGATCGGCTAGGAAGAGAAAGCTAAGTAAGATAACCATAAAACCAACCTTGTAACCTGGTTTCCTTCATGAATTCGAGCAAGATGATGATAAAAGCTTACCTAGATGAACTTGGTCGTCTTCCTCTACTCCTGAGCTCTGTCCTAAGTCAGTCTAAGCAAGGGAATAAGAAGGGAAGAAAGGAAACGTTGCCTTTGGTTGCAAAGGAAAGGATCATATATACTTTGAGGTTATTTTCATCATAAGGACAACTTACTCCTCCTTTTCACTACTAGGTCCTTCCTTTCTTTTAGGAACGTCCCTCCTCTTCATATCTAAGGTAAAACTTCTTCTAAGACCAAGGACTAAAGGCAAGGAAGGTCAACTTGTCACTATGGTGCACATATACATATAAGGGTCTCCTTTACTTACAACTTTGGTGGTTTAATTTCGAAGGTGTTTCTTATTATATGTTTATTCAAATGAAGTGCCTCCTTCATTATTATAACTTTAAATGATGTCAAAAGTCATAAAAGATATTCTAGAAAGTGTATATCACAAGTTGCACCCCCACATTTTGGGTAAATTGCACTTTACACCAAAATTAGGGTTTAAGCACAAGGATTGCTCCACAAGCTGCACCTTGGTGCCCAAACTTGGGAAATCCATCATACCTCATCATATTCCTTCATATGATGTCTATTTATCAGAGGAACATCTTAACCTATGTAATTTGCAAGTTAACCCCTCTAATTGGGTAATTTGCACATAGGTCCATGTATTACCAAACAATACTACAATCATTGTTTTAAAAAGGACAGAAATGAAAATGTATGTTCCTTAGGAACTTAATTACATGCCAAAAGATAATCACAAGGATTTAATTACATATTTAGGCAAAACACCTAGGGTTAATTCATAACCCAGGTCAGGGATGTTATAAATTATCCACCCCTTACAAGGATTTCGTCCCCGAAATCGATAAAACATATTAAGAGAAAAGAGCAGGGTATTTCCTTCTCATCTCTTCCTCTAGTTCCCAAGTGGCTTCTTCAACACCACAGTGATTCCAGAGGACTTTTACAAGACTTATATCTTTCTTCTTTAGCTTTTTAATTCTGTTATCAAGGATTGACATTGGTCCTTCCTCATAAGTTATATCTTTGTTCAATTCTATTTCCATAGGTTGTAGAACTGACTCGGTATCAGGATGACATTTCCTTAACATAGAAATGTGAAACACAGGGTGTAGTTTTTGTAATTTTGGTGGTAGATCTAGTCTATAGGCTACCTTTCCAACCCGTTCAATGATTGGATAAGGCCCCATAAATCTAGGAGCTAACTTCCCTTTCCTTCCAAAGCGAAGGACTCCTTTCTAAGGCGAGACCTTGAGATACACTCTGTCTCCAACCTGGAACTCCAACGGTCTATGATGCTTGTCAGCATAAGATTTCTACCTATCCTATGCAGTCGTAATCTGTTGTTGTATTACTTTAATCTTCTCCGTAGTCTGCTGCACAAGATCAGGACCTAACAACTGATGTTCACCAGTCTCATACCAGCATAAGGGTGATCTACAACGTCTACCATACAAGGCTTCATAAGGTGCCATATCAATACTATGTTGATAGCTATTGTTATAGGCAAACTCTATCAAGCTTAGGTGCAGATCCCAACTTCCTGTGAACTGGAGAACACATGCTCTCAATAAGTCTTCCAAGGTCTGTATAGTCCTTTCCGACTGTCCATCAGTCTGTGGATGAAAGGCTGTACTAAACCTTAACTGGGTGCCTAGTGCCCTATGTAGCTGTTCCCAAAAACGACTTGTGAACTGAGGACCTCTGTCAGAAACTATGGTGATAGGAACTCCGTGCAAACGCACTATCTCTTGAACATATAACTGGGATAACCTTTCAGCAGAATAGGTTGTCTTGACAGGTAAGAAATGCATTGTCTTAGTCAACCTATCAACAATTACCCAAATGGAATCATGTCCTTTGTTTGTTCTAGGTAGGCCAACAACAAAGTCCATGGTTACATGATCCCACTTCCACTGTGGTATGGGTAAAGGTTGCATTGTTCCTGCAGGCTTCTGGTGTTCAGCTTTAACTTGCTGACACACTGGACACCTCAGAACAAACTCAGCTACATCCTTCTTCATCCCAGGCCACCAATACATATCTTTCAAGTTTTGATACATCTTGGTGCTCCCTAGATGCATAGCATACATAGAAGAATGAGCTTCCTCCAGGACTATCTTCCTCAGGTTATCCACATCTGGCACTATCATCCTTCCATGATAGCATGCCACTTGATCATCTGATTCATGAAAACCTTCTCGCTTCTCATTACCATACTCAGATCTGATCTGCTGAACTGCAGCATCAACTTGATGTGCCTCCTTAATCTGCTCTCTTAGGGTGGGTTTGATATGCATCTCAGCCAACAACCTGGCAATCCATGACACCTTTATCTGTACATTGTCTTACCTTAAGGAGATAAGCATATCTCTCCTAGGGCATACTAAAGAGTTTAATTGTGCCCTATAAGAGGATGATGTTGCTGATTTCCTACTCAAGGCATCTGCAACTATATTGGCCTTCCCTGGATGGTAATCTATCATACAATCATAATCCTTGATTAACTCCATCCAGCGACGTTGCCTCATGTTAAGGTCATGCTGAGAGAAGATATACTTAAGACTCTTATGATCAGTGAAAACCTGGAATGTTTCTCCATATAGATAGTGTCTCCGGATTTTCAAGGCATGAACCACAATAGCTAATTCTAAATCATGTGTCGGATAATTCTCCTCGTGTTTCTTAAGTTGTCGAGAAGTAAAAGAAATCACTTGCTTATCCTGCATCAGCACACATCCGAGTCCATTCTTGGAGGCATCACAGAAAACTATGTATCCTTTGCCTTGCTCATGTAACACAAGTACAGGTGCACTTGTTAGCCTCTCCTTCGACAACTGAAAGGACTGATGACACTTGTCACTCCAAGTAAAAGAAACATCTTTCCGGGTCAACTTTGTCAAGGGTAGGGCTATAGAACTGAAGTTCTTAATGAACCTTCGATAATAGCCAGCCAACCCTAAGAAACTACAAATCTCCGTCGGTGTCTTCGGTTGTTCCCATTGTAGAACATACTCTACCTTTTTAGGGTCAACACAAATTCCCGAGGCAGATACCACATGTCCAAGAAAAGATACCTCTGGAAACTAGAACTCACACTTGCTAAACTTAGCGTATAACTCATGTTGTCTTAGCAAAGTTAGAGCCTGACGAAGATGTTGTTCATGCTGCTGAGCATCTCTACTATAGATCAGGATGTCATCTATAAAGACAACAACATTATGATCAAGGAAAGGTCGGAATATTCTATTCATAAGCTCCATAAATGCAGCTGGTGCATTAGTTAGTCCGAACGACATAACTGTGAACTCATAGTGACCATACCTTGTCCTGAAAGCAGACTTGGGTATGTCACTGTCCTTAATACGAAGTTGATGATATCCAGACCTCAAGTCTATCTTCGAGAAGACGGTTGCACCACGCAACTGGTCAAAAAGATCATCAATCCTTGGCAGAGGGTACTTATTCTTTATCGTTACTTTATTTAGTTGTCTGTAATCAATGCACAACCGCATTGATCCATCTTTATTTTTAACAAACAAGACCGGAGCACCCCAAGGTGAAGTACTCGGTCGGATAAAACCTTTCTCAAGCAACTCTTGAAGCTGTTTCTTGAGTTCTGCCATCTCAGCAGGCGCCATCCTATACGGTGTTTATGCTATGGGTTGGGTATCTGGGATCAAATTGATTTCAAAATCAATTTCCCGAGGCGGTGGCATACCTAGAAGTTCTTCAGGAAATACATCTTCAAATTCCCCGACTATAGGAACTTCAGCAGGGTTGGGACTCGCCTTTGTGGTATCTATCACGTGGGCCAAGAATTCATAACATCCTTGCTTCATCAGCTTATCAGCAACCATAGCAGTCACAAGACAGGTGGGTAGAATCTTTCTCTCTCCTTGAAAGATCCATGTGTTTCTCTCATCAGCAAACACAACCTGCTTGGATTCACAATCCAAGACAACTCTATACCTTTCTAAGGTATCCATTCCAAGGATTATGTCAAATCCTTGCATATCAAGTGGTATAAGATCCACTTGAATGTGATGATCAGAAAAGAAGATGATGCAGGGAGAGCATACCTCTTGCAAAATAGCAGAACCTCTCAACGGAGTCTCGAGCAATAAGTTATCTGCCCTATGACTAACTGTCATATTGTAGTTACGAATCACTCTTCGAGTGATAAAAGAGTGCGTAGCACCCGGGTCAATCAAAACAGATACAACACAGGATTTAGACATATCAGAATATAAAAGTTCCATCTGACCTGCCACAACCCGTGGATTGACCACTGCTTCTGGTGGGTTCATAGCATAGAACCTCGATGTCGCCTGAGGTTGAGTTGGTGCTGACGATCCAGCCTGAGACGCTTGCCCACATCCTCTAGCTGCTCCTTGAGACTGCCTTCTCTGTGATCCCTGTTGATTCTGCCTCTGAGGCTGTGACACACTGACAGGCCTAGACCTACAATCCTTCATCAGATGTCCCACCTTCCCACAGTTGTAGCAACTTCTTTCCAGTTGTTGTGGTCTTGGTGGTCCTGTGACCGACATTGATGTTGAACTGTGAGTCTCTCGTGGCGGTAAACCTCGTCCTCTACCTCTACTTGGGGACCACTGAGTCTGAGATCTAGATCTGGGTGGTGGAGGTGTAGGTGCAGAGAATCTAGGCTTCTTAAAGTCTCTAGATGAAGATCCCTGGAACTGTGGATATCTCCTTTGGGTTTGCCTTTTCTCGACTACGGATCTCTCTATCCTTCGGTCTGACTCAACGAAGGTAGAGAATCTCTCCCGGTTTTCTAGTGCAGACACGGGAGTAGTCATGTCGGCATTCAAACCCTTCTCAAACCTCCTAATCCTTTCTTCATCTGTGGTAGCCATATGCGGACAGAATCGCAACAACTCCATGAACTTAGCCTCATACTCGCTAATGTTCATCATACCTTGCCTCAGTCTCTCAAACTGAGAGATCTTCTCGTCTAGAAAGGTCTTTGGAAAATATCTGTGGATAAATTCCCGACGAAAGTCTTCCCGCAAGATCTCTATTCCAGGCCTCTTCTGCTCTTCCATGGTCCACCAGTGACCAGCACTACCTTTGAGAAGATAGACAGCATGTCTAACCTTCTCACCTTAGGGGATGTTAAGGATTCTGAAAGCTTTCTCCAACTCAATTAACCACAGATCAGCATCAGCAGGGTCAGCTGTTCCAAAGTATTCGATTGCTCTGACCCGACGAAGTCACTCGAACGTCTTACCGATACCTTGACCCTCAGACTGGACAGGTGCCCTAGGTGCAGGCATGGGCATCCTGTCAGTGATGTGTGTCATGGAAGTCATAAACTGCCCAAACATAGTTTGAACAGCTGGGTTTCCCATGTCAGCTGGGTCAAACTGAGGTGGCTCCATAGGTGGCTCAGGTACAGGTTGCTCTATTTCTAGGTTCCTTGCACCTTCTCGAGGTGCAGCAACACTACTTTCTGCCTCGTACTCCTCCTGTGGTCCAGACATCCTTAATTATCTTCTTCTCCTGAGGAGCAGAAGACTCTATTAGATAAGAAAGAAGTACTAAGGATAGACTTGACACTCTAAGTCCTATGTCTCTGTAGACTCAGCGAACCTAGAGCTCTTATACCACTAATTGTGGGCTTTGACCTCCAAAACACAAGATAAACATAGCGGAAGCGATTCGATTAACAGCGGAATACGAAAAATCACGAGAAATTAAAACTTTTCGAAAACGAGATCTCAAAAACCTAAAACTCCTTTTATAAAAGTAAGATGAACTGTTTACATCTCTGATAAATCACTTCTCGAGTGATTATATACATCATGATACAAAATCTCAAGACTTCAAAATTCTCAGATCAACAAACTCCTAGGACCTGAGTGTACAGAGACGACATAAGACTATTCTAACTACAAGACTAGACAGCACAGTGTTTCCACCTGAAATCACTGCTGCTCCTGGTTTTGCTGCTGCTGCTGCTGTCCACCTACAGATCGGTTCCTTCGACCTCGACGTCCACCTAAAGGTAGAAATCTACGGGGTGAGACAATTTTAAATAATTGTCCCAGCGAGAGTTATAACTCTCCGCCAAAAACTTTGTTAAAAGCAATCAAAGGAATATCATGAGCAACTTAGATTACTCACAGCATGCTTGATAACAATTACTCACCTTTATTAAGGAATATGAAGAACATGTATACTAATACTTGAACAGGATATTAAATGCAAGCAATGTAATATCAATCAATGTTCTTCGTAGTTCAACCTAAGTAGTTATGCTACGTGGTTGATTATGTTTTACAAACATCATTATGCCCTGCGGAGATGAGGTATACCGCTCATGCTCCAACCGATCACTAGTAAGTCGCATCGGTATCATACTAGGTCGTCGAAAGAGCCAGATTCTCATGACCTTCAACTACCTCAGTCAGAATGAGGATAAACCTATAGGACATCTAGTGTCTCTGCTATTATATCTAACCAGGGTATTCTGGTACTTCGCTATTAGAGTCACAGTGGCATTCTGCACTCTCTTCGCTATCGAAAGATTTCATGTTTATCTCTCATCGATGCGGTATAAAAGATTCCTTTGGGAGAATAGTGTTACATCATCCCGGTATAAACATATAGTGAAGGGTTGATGGATTAAGATATATCCACATCAACTCCTACACTAGGATGTAAGGATATACACATCCATATTCCCCCACATACTCTAAAGTATGTGATCCAGGAGTTCCCTTAGGAAAACCTGTTTCACCATCATTAAACTCTGACAATGATGGATCTATGATCAGGGCTCTACATGGTATGATTATACTTGGTTATTAGGTACATTTCAGTATTCTTTTACCATCATACATGTTTCCAAGCATTCAAGTACTAAACATGGCTATAACTGAAGAATACTAAATGTAACAGGTATTACTCATATCATTATCAGATGGATATCAATTCTTAATCATCTTATCACTATGATTCAGGAACATGGGTGCTCACACCCTTGTATCATCATAACACTTGCTATCAAGTGACGTGTCAGCATCAAGTCATCTATTAGCATGACCTTGATGTCATTCATGGCCCTTAAGGCATATCAGTTTCATATGATGCCACTTGCATCTAGGCAACATAGTTATTTCTGTTCATAAGCTATTGTCATGCTTTCAATGAAAATAATGTCATAACCGTTACCCTGGCTATGATTACATCTTGCTAACCACCTGCATGATTAGTATAACTGAGATTATGCATGTTTAACAACATCCTTACAAATACCAAGACTTTTCGATTTGTTTCATAAAGTACCACGGCTGTGCTTCCTTGCACGGTCGTGCAAAGGAAGGTTACCACGGCCGTGCTCCATAGCACAGGCATGCTATGAATCAGTATACCTCTACAGATTTTATGGTTTGGATGCATTCCTCCTTATCATGGGGTTATTGAATCTCTTTAGTTTACAAGGTAAATAGATTCCTCATGCTACAACTTGAAATTAGGGTTTCACACTCATAGGTATAACCTAGAGTTACTTCTTTTTACAACCTCACCCCAAATTAGGGTTTACTATTCACATTACATGTTATTACCCTAGAATTAGGGTTTACTATTCACCTCATAGTGAATTGAGCTCATATTATCATCATGTATGAGGAACATCATCATTGATGCCCTATATTTAGGATAAGATTCATCAATCATAATAGTTAGGGTTTCCTTGATCTCACCTTGATGGATCATACCCTAAACCTGTTCATTCTTATGCATTGAAGATATGTTGCTTGATTATATTAGGAGCCCTCTCTCTCTCTCTTATTACTTCTAGATGATGATTACATCACTCTTGATTAGGTTGGGTTAAGTCCTCATTGACCAACACAAGCCAATACATCATTATCATGTGATTAGGGTTTGATTAAAACAAGGTATCCTTTAATTGAACCCATTTAAGCTTTAAACGAGTGTGAACCCATTTGAGATTAAACGAGTGTGAACCCATTTGAGCTTAAACGAGTGTGAACCCATTTGAGCTTATATGGGTGTGAACCCATTTGAGCTTAAACGGGTGTGAACCCATTTGAGCTTAAACGAGTATGAACCCATTTGAGCTTAAATGAGTATGAACCCGTTTGAGCTTAAACGAGTGTGAACCCGTTTGAGCTTAAACGAGTATGAACCCGTTTGAGCTTAAACGAGTGTGAACCCATTTGAGCTTAAACGAGTATGAACCCATTTGAGCTTAAACGAGTGTGAACCTGTTTGAGCTTAAACGACCTTGAGGTCGTTTGGATCCAAATGGGTTCAAACCGCATGGACATAAAAGGTGAAACAAAGGTTATGGTTGAATAGGATTTCCTATGTTGAAGTCTTCAATTGGCCATGACCTTGTTAACCATTTACAAATTGAGTCAATTAGGATTAGCCTTAATCAATTGGACACCAAATTGATTCTCAATTGAAAGCTAATTAGGGTTAAATCCTACTCAATTAGGGTTTTCAATCAGCTAATCATCAATTTTCAACAATGTGAAACAAGTTGTAGTTGAACCCATCAATTGAGCTCCAATTGGGCCCAAACTTGGCCCAAACGGTGTTGGGATCGTTTGGATATCCTCCAAACGGTCTTGAGATCGTTTTCCCAAAGTTTATCAAAAACTAAATCAATTTGATAAGGATTGAACCCTAACTAGGTCCAAAATCAGCATTTTTATCAATTCATCAACCTATTGAAATTGGACCCTCAAACCATCAAATTTCCTTAACCCTAGACCTCCAAACGGTCTTGGGTTGTCACCAAACGGTCTTAAGACCGTTTGAGTGAACCCCCAAACGGTCTTGAGACCGTTTGGGTCCTTTAACCCAAAATTCACCAAAATCTATCATTGAAAAACTCAATTCAACCCGTTTAGGGTTTAAGGAGTTGAAGTGCCTTCAACTTGTGATTGGTTTAGAATTGGGTTATGATTCTTGGTAGGAATTAAATTCAATATGTTTACAACAGTTCCTTAAACGGTCTTCCCTTGGTCAACCCTATCAAATGGACTTGAAGACCGTTTAAAACTAAACGATCTTGTAAGATCGTTTGAGATCAAACGGGTTGAGCCCCTTTTTTATTTCAAACGGTTGCAAACCGTTTAGACCTATTGGTCCAAGATCGTTTAATAAAGTTGGATAAGGACCAACATAGGTATTAACGCCCTTCGTCTTCAACCTTGAAACCAAGGTTTGTTCTTCACGAAAAAGCTTGCAAGAGTGCAAAGAAAGATGGGGAAGAAGAAGAACTAACTATTATTTGCAAGAATAAAAGTATGCATAACAAAGCAAGGTTTAGAGTTATAAAACCCGCCTCAAACGTTGTTCCTAGAACTCCAAGCTTCCAAGATTCGAAACTTTAATGGTGGCTTGAGCTCCACAGGTCATCCAAGGTTGTTTCTTCAAGGAAAAGTTGGGAAGGATCGGCTAGGAAGAGAAAGCTAAGTAAGATAACCATAAAACCAACCTTGTAACCTGGTTTCCTTCATGAATTCGAGCAAGATGATGATAAAAGCTTACCTAGATGAACTTGGTCGTCTTCCTCTACTCCTGAGCTCTGTCCTAAGTCGGTCTAAGCAAGGGAATAAGAAGGGAAGAAAGGAAACGTTGCCTTTGGTTGCAAAGGAAAGGATCATATATACTTTGAGGTTATTTTCATCATAAGGACAACTTACTCCTCCTTTTCACAACTAGGTCCTTCCTTTCTTTTAGGCACGTCCCTCCTCTTCATATATAAGGTAAAACTTCTTCTAAGACCAAGGACTAAAGGCAAGGAAGGTCAACTTGTCACTATGGTGCACATATACATATAAGGGTCTCCTTTACTTACAACTTTGGTGGTTTAATTTCGAAGGTGTTTCTTATTATATGTTTATTCAAATTAAGTGCCTCCTTCATTATTATAACTTTAAATGATGTCAAAAGTCATAAAATATATTCTAGAAAGTGTATATCACAAGTTGCATCCCCACATTTTGGGTAAATTGCACTTTACACCAAAATTAGGGTTTAAGCACAAGGATTGCTCCACAAGCTGCACCTTGGTGCCCAAACTTGGGAAATCCATCATACCTCATCATATTCCTTCATATGATGTCTCTTTATTAGAGGAGCATCTTAAGTTGTGTAATTTTCAAGTTAACCCCTCTAATTGGGTAATTTGCACATAGGTCCCTGTATTACCAAACAATACTACAATCATTGTTTTAAAAAGGACAGAAATGAAAATGTATGTTCCTTAGGAACTTAATTACATGCCAAAAGATAATCACAAGGATTTAATTACATATTTAGGCAAAACACCTAGGGTTAATTCATAACCCAGGTCAGGGATGTTACAGTTAGCTCTAGAGAGAGAGTAGGACCCAAGCCAGAAGGTTGGAAGCTTAGACTCCGAGGTATGAGGAACAGTAGGAAGTTAAGGTTGATGTGACCTAAGTGGATGATAGTGGTTGCCTCATGCATGATCCCTAGAGGCTGATGGTATCTTGGTTGCCTTTAGAGGAAGCAAACCCTAGAAAGAGGATGAGGTTGTTGGTACCTATGTGCCTAGGTGTTTACCTTCTGAGTTAGGAAGATGAGTTCCTTAGACCCTGAAGAGGCTTAGTAATAGGTTGTGGGGCCTTATACCTTGTTGGTTGTCCTTGAGGAGGACTCCACTCTGAAGTGTTGTTTGAGTAGAAGGATGACATGAAGGGCATGTTATCCCTTGTACATGCTTAGTTCGCGGTTTAAAGGTTGAGCATGCAGTTGGACACCCAAAAAGTGAACCTAGGCCTAAGAGGGGAAGTGGTGTACCTGATGCTCATGATGATATTTGAGTTTCTATAGATTCGAGCATGGAACTCCTCATGTTTAGAGGAAAGGGAAACCCCTTAAGTTTAAGGTATGGTTGATGAATCCCTCACAGCCAAGGTGGTGATATGAGAAGGTTTGTTATTGGTCCAGTGTTGAGGAATGTGAACAAGTGTGACCTAGCATGGTTTAGTAGGTGGTCTGCTTGTGCCTTAGTAGCTTGATAGGGTTAAGCATGCTCATGTGTATGTAAACCCTAGACATAAGCACATTTGTGACCTTTGTAGTTTTCCTCCCATCTTGGTAGAGGGACCCTTTGGTAGGGTGTATACCAATTTTGTTGGTTTTGAGGTAACCTAAAGAGGTCTCATACGATCTTGAGAAGCTAAGTGAAGAGTACATGGTAAGAGAATGAACCTGTAGACCCATAGGTAACCATCTCTATTTGCATGTGGATGTATTACCATGGAGGTAACCGGTATGGGGCCTAACCAAGGTAGGCAGGTCGCCATGACCCCTGTGAAAGGATGAAAGATAGCCCAGGAATGTAGAGAGAGATGATGGAGACTTGGGTAAGGTTATAATATGGACATGTACTATGTTAGAATCCTAAGTCTATCCTAGGGTCAAGAATGGAAAAGACCGATGGATGTAGGAGTTGCCTAATTCCCTAGTTGCACAAGACCATAGGGTCGGGAGGTAACAACTATCATTGTTTGAGGGCCATGGGTTAGGAGATTGATCACCTTCATGAACTCATGGGACCCAAAGGGCAGATGAGGAGGGCACTCTCTGATGCATAAGGGAAGAGGGATGACCCCAAAAGTGTTGGCACCCTACAGACCTAGAGGAGATGACCAAGGATTATGTATGGACCAAGTAGGTTCGAGACCAGTTTTCCATGGAAGTAACTTTGATATCAAGATGATTGTGATGTAGAGACATATGTTGCACGTTTCAACTTAGATTTGAATGTGTACTGGCAAGGTGGGATGTACCATCTCTACTCTTAGAATGGGAAGAACTCTGTATTTGGACTGCAGCCAAATGCTTATTTCCTCTTGTTATGGGAGTGAGAGATAGGATAGTATGCATGTCATACACCAAGGATAAAAGATGATGTGAGTTGGAACGTTGCTATGAGGTATGAGGACAGAGACGATAACATACCTTTATGGAGTGAACGATATGTGGATGGTTTACAAACACTAAAGGTATTAAGGTAATCATCTTGTGAGGATGTTTTATCATGAGCTACGTGGAATTTGCAAGTGATACAAGGTTGAGTTTGATAACCAAGAGGATGATCTTAGAGTGTTCTTGATGAAGATAGACTTAGAGTTTGAGCTGAGATAATAAGTGAAGGTGTATGTCTTCAATATTACCTAACACCTAAGGATGTGAAGTGGTAATGGATGTTCTGGTTGAGATGCAGCTACCTAGTTTAGTTAGAAGCTAGAAGAGGTTGCTAGATTAGCCCTAAGTTTGAAAAAGGAGATATGTTTGGCTAACACTCAAATGTAACGAGATCTTTGATCGAGTTAGTGGTTGCTTAAGTTATCCAGTCTAGGGCTTATCATGATAAAAGGATGGTTGAAGAACCTCAGATGCACTTCTCTGGAAAAGAAGGCAATGAAACCCTGATTAGAGTGGTTTAGGGTTTCTGAGGAATCAACCTTGAGGAATCATGACATATAGGAGATCATGATTTTAAGTTCATCATACACCGTAGTAATACTAAAATAGTAAGTTGCAGTAGTACATTGGATGCTTAAGCTGAAGTTATATGTGGCTTGTCACCATGCAAGCCACGAGGTGAAGGACGAACACCAGTAACCCAATGAGTTGATATAGTGGATTAAGAGTCCCCGAGAGGAAATGGGAGCTCATCACTATGAATGTTGTGGTAAGTCTCCACTAGAACAAGGAAGGTCAAGATGCAATATGGGTTATGGTAGATCGCCTTACCTAGATGACATGAGAAAGAAAGAATACTGTCAGGAGACAGATCCGGTTGAACTACAAGTAAGTGAGATGGTTCAACTACACCATGATGTGAGTTCAAAAGTTCTTGAGTATAACCTAAGGATACACTTCCATAAGGTGGAAGTAGATTCATGAAGAACTCGATGTTAGTACAATTTATCACCCCTTACTAATGGTTACTATAATCCAGACTAGAGGGTCTGATGAGAGCATGTGTGCTCATTTAGGGTGATACCTAGAGACAGTTCTTGTCCTCTGTAAGATGTGATGATAACCACCATAGCCAGTATCGGGATGTAAAGAAGCTCTGTAAGGGAGGATGTGTCGGTCACCACTTCATTAAGATGATGTTGGTGAAGGGGCCTCGTGAAGGTCTGAAAAGGACCACAGTGTGTGCAGATGAAGTCTTTTTGATTGTGTAATGGCTGAAAGAGATCCCACGGGAGACATGAGTCATGAGCTGATGCAAAGTAGATTGACATGCAGTTCACTGTGGGAGAGTATGTGATGTGAAAATCCAACCCCTCTAAGCTACAACTGAGAAAGCTGAGTCCCCAATATATGGGTCCATTTGAGATGGATTGGTGGAGGTGGTTGTGTTTAGCCTGGCCCCTCAGGATAACATGATGTATAATGTATTCCATGAGTCCAATAGAGCACTATGTGAGGTACCCAAGTCATGTTCTGAGCCCTGAACCTATTCAGCTTTATGAGAGGTTGAAATGTCCTGAGTCACCTATGAGGGTATGATATACCAAGGTAAGAAAGAATTCATATGGAAGAATATGAGATGATGAAGGTTCTTGGGAAGCACCATGGAAAGGGTGAGGCCACATGGGAGCCATGATGGGCATAAGAAAGGCTTATCTTGTTTGTTTGTGTGCCTGGTGGAATTTTAAGGGCAAAATTCCTATAAGAGGGGAAGGATGTTACAACCCCAATTTTTGGTTTCTTTTGGTGAGAAATGTAATTTATCCTATTAAATATATTTGAACAAATAATGATATAATAAAAGGATTTCGTTTACAATAGCCTTGTTGTTTGTTTTGTGGGCTTTATTGGCTATTGGGCCCAATAATAAGGAAAAGACAAAAGAAACTCCATTATTAATAAGAAATGGAGAAAAGAAAGATGAAGAAACCTCTAGAAGGCAAACGAATATAATCCAAAGTTGGATTTCGTGCCTCTTGGGTTACAAGGAGTCCAAAGTTGCAAAGATAATGCAACAAGAAAAAAAAGATCAATTAAATATTTCTTTATTAAGAAAGAAATTGAAAACAATGATAAAATGTGGGAAATAAGTGGAAAGAGGTATAATTGAGTTATCTTTGGTGGATTTTCGTATCCATAAGGTTCCTAATGTTAAAAGGAATTTCAATAAGGAAAATAAAAAGAGAGATAAAGAGAAATCCTCAAGAAGAGATATTTTAATAAAAAAAAGTAAGATAATAAGAAATTATGGATATAGATGCAGCTAGAAGGATAATTAGTATCCACTAAAAAGGATTTCGAAATGTTAGAGTTTCTTGGGGTCCAAGGAGCCCCAATGGAGAAAAAGAAAGACAAAATACAAAAAAGAGGATAATGTGATACATAATTAATGGATTTTGTGGCATTTTTAAAGAGGTATTTTCTACAAAAAGGAAATATAAATTCATGCCAATGGATTAAAAGTCAATCATAAAGAGGATAAGAGAAAGGATTTTTCAAATTCCTAAAAATCCCATGAACATGGTTTATTAAGAAGATGTTTAGGAGAGAGAAGATTGCTTCTCATTGAAGGAATAGGATTATTCCTTTTGGGATAGGGCTTTGTTTCTTCATTGGCAAGCAGGTTGGGGCATGGCTACCCTCCCCTATATAAGGGTAGAGCCCATGGTCGAGCCCAAGGAGATCCCCCATGTATCTCTCTCTTTTCTCTTCTTCTCCTTCGATTCAAACCCTAGCCATGTGGTTGGTGCTTTCCCTAGAGCAATGGGGTGTTGTGGAGTCATCTTGATGGAGGCTTGGTGTTCCCTGATGACCTGAGGACGATTGACTATCATCCCTGATCGCTCGATCTTGCACAATCACCTGCAGTAGGTCTACACGACTAGCCGGAAGTCGCAAGTTTAGCACGCTAGCAACGACCACCTGGGCCATGAAGAGAAGGCGCCCTAGGTACGACGGAGGGCGACAGAGGTAGGGCGGCAAACTCCGACCACCCTCGGGCCTTGGGGTAGAGGGGGTGACCCCCCCCCCCCCGCCCGGCAGTCGGCAAACACCAACCGTAGCGCTAGGGCACACGTGGAAGAAGATGATTGGCTGTTGGACAAAATTGCCCCTCCACGGGATGAAGCGTCGATCACTAAACCAAGGACAAAAATGTAAAAGTGTTATGTTTCTAAATAGGCAACGTTGCATGGGTTTGGTGACTCGGCGGCCTGCCATTGGTTCAAGTGAGTTAATTTTGCAAAAATTGTATCTTTTTATTGGTAGCTCGGATGAATGCATATAAAATATGAAAGTTTCTCAAAAAAATGAGAGAAATCCATTAAAAATATATTTATAATATAATTTGTCTTGCAATTATAAAAGTAGTGGAAGTTATCAACTTTAATGCATTAATGATTAAGAAACCCTATTTTGAGATGATTAATGTATTTAATAGGGTTTAATGGTTGATTAAAGTTCATATCAACATGTTAATTGTAAAAAGATACTTTAAGAACAAAAAGGATGAAATTTGCACATAATTGGTTTAATTTAGAGTTCCATGTACATGAACGAGCTTTAATGGGCCTTGAAACCCTAGTGTTAGTCATTGTGACTCTTAATGGCTTTAATTGTTCAAATTCATGAATAAAGCTAAGATATGATGGTTCTAAGCTATTTTGAGTATAAAAGTTCCTAATTGTGGATAAATACCCTTGATATGGTAAATAGGGGTTTTCTAATGGAGAAGGGTGGAATTAATGATAAATAGAGTTCATATGTGAATTAGATCATAATGAACTATGAGTTGTTAATCCGGAAGGAACCAAAGATGATAATTAGGCCTAATGATCTTGTCATAAATTTAAAAGGATAAAAATGGTAGTTTTAATGTAAAAGAGGTATAATGGACTTAATTGATGGTTAATTGTGCCTTTAATCCAAAATTAAGGTTATATGTTGTTAAAAAGTAACCTTAATATATTTTGTGAAGTATAGATGAGATAATTAGGGTTTGTGAGTAATTGTATAAAATTAAGGTTTAAAAGAGTAAAAATGGAGAGAAACCTTAATTGCAAAGGAAACCATAAAAGTGGACTAGAAACCCTAGGAAGATAGCTAGGTTTAATAGATCTTGATGGCATGATCCATAATAGGAATTGTATGCATATTTCAGGATCTCTTTGTGTGCTTGCTTGCCTATTGGATTTCTTACATTAATTGGTTTATTTATGCACTCAAGTCAGCCTGACAGGTATGTGGTTAATTATGGTTAATCGCATTAGTTTCCCAAAGAGTTTCCCGGATGATTCATCGCATTGAATGCAACTTATCAGTTTTGATGTTCATACTTGCAAATTATAAAGTCACTATGAATATCACAATTATAATAGAAGTGTGTATTCTCGCACCTACATGCCACCCTGATGGATGATGCCAAAAGGTCAAGCCCAGGAGGGAAAACTCATGGGCACCATGAGTGGTGACCCCAGACACCAAGCTCGGGATTGAGGAGGTGGTCTTTATTGTAGGACTAATGGGCACCATGAGAGGTGACCCCAGGCACCAAGCTCGGGATTGAGAAGGTGGCATTAAGTCATTGGCAAAAGAGAAACCCTAAGGAGGGTATTCCAGGGTTAGGGCAAAAGCAGTGGAGAATGTCACTTTGAAAGCGTAAATTGGCTTGTTAATTAACTTGATTGTGATATTTAGATTGTTAGCCATATTTGTGAAATTTTGGTTGTCCCCACATACCGTCATATTTTGATATGCTGACCGATGTTTTGTTTTTCGGTGTTTTAGGTACAAGTTTGAAAAGGACAAATAGTAAAGTGGCATATGTGGAATTAAATAAGAATTAAAGTACAAAGGAGGAATAGTTAGAATAGACTCTAGATGTGGATAGAAGTAGATATCCAAGTTTCTGAAAAAGGTATGCAAAGTTTTATTTTATATCAGTTTTCAATTTAGTTTGGTATAATTTCATAATTATTATTGATTATTTGTCGAACCTTTGATCATGTTAATTGGGATAACGACTCTGACTTTCGAGTCTCCCTTAAATGGGGGTTATCGGGAGGTGGGGTCGTTACAAGTTCCCAATGGTGGAGCAACATTATAGGGGGGATAATTACAAGGCTGGTGGTAGGCTTGTTGAGAAACTTGGTTGTAGAAAATAATAGGTACAAGAGAGGATTGGAGTTTGGTAGGGAGTTGGAAACCGTGAAACTTGGATTATTTAGACTCATCGTGTGCAAAAAGTTTAGAAGAAGCTAGAAAGAGAATACAATAAAGAACTAGGAGTATATGAGAGCCAAATTAGAAAGAAGAGAAAACGTGACACTTAGGATGAGGAAGAAAACCTCGTCACGACCTCTGATACACTTGGGTCAAGAGAGGGGGTGAAAGGATATTGACCTTTCAAAGTGTAGTTCGAAAATGAAAAGAAATATGAAAATCATGTAACAAGTAAATTGAAAATATATGCAAATCAAATGCAGTAACTCAATACTTAGTACTTATAGGGTTTGATTTTCTCTTTTCTATCCAAATCTATCTAAGGGTCAAAAAGATGAATAATGAAACTTAACACCAAGCCTAATTAGGATATGTAGATTCCAAATCTATCATTAGCTTCTAGATTTTAGACTAAGTGAATGGGTATCCAATATATTAGCATCTAATCATTTTATTACCATATTCATTATATAAGGAATTTTATTTCTATAATACTTTATAATTATGTTCAATTTGTATTACCCTATCATGACATGTTTTTTCATGCTATTTCCTACAATCATCATTATTTTCTCAAGTTTTCTATTAGAAGTGTTTAAATGTTACTAAATTCCAATGAAGAATGAGAAACTTGTAAATTTGCCTATTTATATCCAGTAAAGGTAATTTCCCTTTAATATTACTAATTTGGATAAGTTTATCTCATTTTAAGAATGATTAGAACTTTTAGTTGAATAATTCATATTAATTAGGTTTGTGATACATTCATATATCTATATACATGTGATAGGTCATTGGTTTGTTTTCAAGAGGTCTCAAGTTCAAGCCACCACAACGACATGAATAGAATTGATAATATATATATATACATACATACATGCATATATATACATACATATATATACACATACATGATTATGTAACACAGTGTCCTCTAACAAAGGGACTTGGATTCGAATCCCCGTTGCCGCCTTGATTTACCACCCTCTCGAGCGTTCGGCCTCCACCACGAGCATGGGGGGGGATCTTTCTCTCTTAATCCCATACATGATTATGTAACAAGTCATATATCATTATATAAGTCTTAAAGTTAATTTTTTTACTTATTGTACATACATACACTTATGTGCATAGACTTTATTAAGAATATTAGTTAGGTTTTTTTATGAAAAATGTCTTATACTTATTGATCTATTGATGTTAGTAATTTTCTAACTACTTACCTTAGCTCTTATCATTATCCTACTGACATTGAGGATGAAAATTGATGAATCATAAAACCTTTCTCCTCAATATATGAAACCTAATATATAGGGTAATTAAGAACATTAAAGCATACAATGAGGCCTCCTATATCACAAGTTCATCATTTTATATTCTAAGGTTAGGGTTTGCTTCTAATTTTTCTTTATAGGTATATCCTACACCATTTTTAGTGTTTTCTCATGAACCAAACCTAATTAGTCTAATTCATGGTATAAGGGTAACTGGGGTTCAAAGTCAACTATAGTTGAATATATTTTCAACTACAATACTATTTTTACAAAAAGAATTTTTTCTATATTTTATGAATGATTTCTTGAAGTAAATCACAATAGAGGAAGTATGATTTAATTAGAAATCTCCTTATAGAGTATATACATATTGACTTAGTTAGGATAAGCTATAAAGCCCTAGAGTTGAGAATAGGGTGACGAATGATAAGTGGCTTATGCTTAAGGCTAAGTGGGCCTACCCTATTTACCCCCATTAGGTTATGTGAGTTGTATTGAGTAAGTTACTAGTTGTTAGTAAGCTATAATGGGTGGAATATTGTAACATATTGAAACCTAAATTAGAACCCCAAACATCATAATCCCATTAACTAGACACAATTAGGTTTTGGCCATGAGAAAACCCCAAACATGGTGTAAGATATACATGTGTGAACCCAGATTGAAAAACTAGAAGCAAATAATAACCTTAGCATACAAATATGATGAACCTATGTTATATGAGCCCTCATCATGTACTTTCATGTCCTAAGATACTTGTTATGACTTAATGAATGTATTATGTTTCACATAGTAAGTTATATAGGTTGTCTGCTTCATTTTTATTCACCCTTAAGAGATGAGTTTATAAGAGATAATTTAAGTGGTTCTTATATAGCTAATATTAATGGAGATATAATAATGGAATATTTTTATAAGAAACTCTTACTCACATGTTGTATATGTTTAATACACCTTAGTGAATATATACAAAAATAATATGTATAATGTAAACTAGAGACTTCTACAATAATATTTGATATTTTACATAACACAAGTATCCACACATTTATTGAAACATAGTAATATTTCATAACCCTCATTAATACGCCTTACCAAATAAAAAACTAGTTATGGAAGAATGAGATAAACCATATTCAAATCATTATGTTTATTGAAAACACCTTTTAATGGACATAAATGGGCCGATGTGCAACTTGTTTATGCTTATTTGTGTTTTCATAAGATTAAAAGGAAAACTTAGTAAATATAATGATGATGCTAGTGAAAAGTATTAAATAAACTATGTCATGATAAACTAATTTCAAATTATACTTAGGGCTAAATTATTGGAGAATTATATGAATTTGAATAATAATATAATGTAAAACAATGTAATCCTAATGTATCATAGTGGATAATAGCTAATCTTAAAATTAGATGTAATCTAATTTTCCTAGCAATGCTTGGTGTCAAGTTTCATATTATTTGGACATCATTTGGACCCTCAAAAGATTTGAAAATAAAATAAAAAAACAAAATACTAAAAATACTAAAAAAATGAGACAAAATAGTTGATTTGCCAAGAGTTTCTAACTTACTTACTATCTTAGGCCTTTTATTTTTCTCTCCTTGTTTGGACTGTCCTAGATGGTAGCGATCCTCTTTCTCCCTCTCTTTCTATGTTTGGGTGTACCAAAGGGCCACGAGGTTTTCCCCATTCCCGACTCTCCCATTTTATTTAGAAAAATGATGTATTTCCTCCTTGTTCTTCTCCCTCTCATCCCCTCTTTGTGCCTCATTTTCTTTTCTGTTAATTTCCTTTAAACTTTTTGCATGGGATGATCCTACTAAATCTGGATTTTTTTGGTCTCTAACTCCCTATTGAAGTCCAACTATATTTTATCCTATGTTTTCTTATCTGATTGCTTTCCTTTAAAACCTAATTAACAAGCTTATAAGTAATGAATCTTAAACTGTTACGCCACCTTTAATACCCAATTCCCTTACTCCTTGGCTTCATTTTCCCCTAAGTTTGCCTAACCAACCCTAGTTATATATTGTTGAATCCCTAAGTTTTGGTGGGAGGTCTCTAACTACAAAAGAGCCTGGAAGTTTCCTAGAACTTCTTCTAGTGCTAGAGTGTAGATGTTAAGCACGTCATCTTGATCTCTACCTTGGCAGTGAACCTTCCCCAATCTTCTACTTCTTTGGTTATATTTTGACCCCATGGTGGAGTTGAGCAATTCTAACATTAATTTCATATAATCTTTGTGTTGTTCTCTTTGTTGTGTCGTACCATATATTATTGAGTAATGTCTTTTAAAAAAACTATCATATAGTTGTTCTCAAATGAACTTTACCTTACAATTCCTCTAGAAAAGGTATCTTTGGATCTCTAGCTGCTAATAACCATGATGTTCTAGCTTGTTGTCTTGGGCTTGGCTTCCTAAAGACCTCCAATGTAGTGGATATCTGGATTGAAGACATGACTGAAGAAATCATGTCGCAAGTCAACTTCTCATGAGTGCAATCAGACCCATTCAATTATTTTTTCACACGATGGCATTTAAATATTTGTCAGTGCTTGAATCTTTGCTCTCTTTTTGGTCTTTTTCATTTTTTCTAATCATGAGGGTTTAAATAATTGATTTTACAAAAGTACACTGACATACTTAAAATTCTAAAATCTAGATGTAGATAAATATAATATTTTTGTCTAGGCTTTCTAATAAAAGTCAACTTAATAACAGTTCAGCAATCTAGTTCACAACAAACAATGAGTTGGTTATAAGTTAAAAAATTGGAGTTGTGAGATATTTTATCTATGATTTGACTCAGGTTTTGTAACCAAATTCATTAAAAATAAAAGGATGATTTTGGGGTTCATATAATAAACTTGAAGTAATCTAATATTATATTAATAAATACCCTAGGTTTAGACCATCTCAGAGTTGGATTTGTCAATCTTGGTTGATTTCAATACATGAATGTTGCATTCCTTTTTGAATTTAATATTGCACAAGTTCTTCATATGCCAAGATAGGTTCACTTTAGGACGTGTTGCATCCCTTTTTAATTTAATATTCAAAAATTTCTTCTTATGCTCTCTCTTTGACCCTCTTGAGTTATTGACTTTGAATATTCCTTATATATATATATATATATATATAACATGTGGTTCCAATCTCTCAGAATTGATCCTATGTTGCCTTTGAACTATCACACTTTCATATGAACCTTATTCGATGTATCTTGTTTATATCTCTCCAAATGCATCATGGTTATCTAAGTGATCCATTTTTTATATAGGAACTTTGGTCGGTTCACTTTGTGGAAATGCTACTTTTCATCTTTTTTGATAGAATTCCCTATATGTTTCATATTATGATTGAACTTGCAATTCCCTCTATATTATGCATGCTTGTTGATGCAATAGTTATGGAGTTGTATAATTTCCTTGATCTTTTAATATTTTGGGATGGAGGTTATGTGGCACATGCTTGGGTTATGTGTCCTACATGCCATTTTCTTGTGTAGGTGGTTATTTGTCATGTTGAGGGGAGTTTGGTTATGTTTCATTCTCTATCATGTTTAGGGTTGTGTGCCTTGTATTGACCTTATATTTATACCAAAAATGTTTTATTATCATTTCATGTTCTTTATTGATTATTATTGGTGGGTTATGTAGCCTTCATATTGTAAATGATTTTGTGGCATCATTTACAATTGTCAACTGGCAAGTATATTCTCCAGAATGTACTTGCTCATTGTAATTTCTTTTTGAAATATTACGCCTCAAGACCCTAAGTAGTTCTCAATTCTATGTATTGGGATAATAATACTTTTGAATCTCATTTGTGATTATCTCATTTGATTCTCTCTTTTGGTGGGATTCTTGTTACCTTGTTTGATGTACCTTTTCCTAACATTTCCTAATTACTATTTATATGTGCATACCAACTTTTGTTGACATATTCCTCTAAACCATTGGTTCAACAAATAATGGAACGTTTGGGCTTGTTGTCTATGGATCTACACAAGAGTAGATGATGATTGGTAAATGGAGTTGAGTTGGTAAGATTATCATTTTTAGCCAAGTGTAGTTTGTGTTATGTGGTTTCTATTATGTATTCACCCATGTGGGTGTTGAACCATGATTAGCTGACAAGTTGTAATAGTTATTAATTTATTTATTTGCCACACTTTTGGTGGTTTAAACATGTTAAATATATTAAATTATCCACCCACTAGACGAAACTATCATGTTGCTTGGAATTGGGGATATTTCCATCTATTCTATTGAGTAATGAGTGGTGCCTCTCATGGGTCCCACTCTTTACAGAAAATGTTGTTGCTAGAAGCCTGAGACATATGGTGACATTAGAAGTGAGAACATTCATGAGTCTCAACTATAGAATTGAGAACGGCAACAAAAATAATACAAAGTGGTTGATAATGTAAAATCTGCAAGAACTCACAAAGTGTCATGATACCGACTTTAGGGTCATCATTTGGTCATAGTTGATATAAGTAAGGAGAAGTACCTAGAGATGTACTATAATAATAACCATGTTACTAGGAGACAGTATTATACATGAGGTAGAATATGGTGGAGAACTTATGAGTGTTCATTGCCCTCAAATAGTATCAATCTTTGGATAATTTATTTTAACCCTACTTGTGGTATTATGGGAATCACAGATTGCATATGTGAACTTAAAATTATTTATAAACTCAAAAGATAAATATTTTGACTCAATAAATCCCATAATTTTGTAATAAATAATAATTATAATCCTTAGACACTTGAATTAAGAGAGTTGATCCTCAACTTGATCACAAAAAGAGTCATATTCTTGAAGATGGATTAAGAGATAAGGTATGAAATGGATTTGAAAAATAATAAGGAGGTATGAAATAACCTATTAGAGGAAAATAAACAATCCATAAATAATGAATTCTATGTTTAGTGCAATATTATACATAATTCCATGAAAATGACTTTTATCCATGTACATGACCTAAAAAATGGCCACAAATGTTACAAAAAATACAACTGGAACAATGTTTCTACACTTACTGAACTCCTATGTGTAATGACTTATAGAAATAGAATTTATTTACATAAGAACTCCACCTTTGTACAACTTTCATGGATGAAGTATAATTTGAACTGGATATGAACTAATTTACTTAGTGGTATTCAAATCAATTTTGCCAAATTTTAGTTCTTGTCATTGACTACAAGAATGTGGATCATAAACATAGATCTAGGATGCATTTGTAAAGAATGGGATGCAAAACCTCTTTTCCTATAAAATATAATAAGAAAGAAAGTATGTAATTTTGATTTTGTAAAGCAAAGGGTCTACTATGGCTTAACTAGTTTAGAACCTGAAATTTTAGAAACGTGCTCATTAATTTCTAAGTCCCACTCTAAATTCATGTTGTGTGTATTCATTTTCTTTTCTAAAAGGGTGTAACACAAAGACTTCCCAAGAGGTCATCCATTCTACACTACTCTCGCACAAGCATGCATAACTATGACATGTTGATGATATCCAATGCATTAGTGTTGGTATGATGCAAATGATTTCCAATTTCCTCTGTAACTTGAGGTGTGCATGGGGGGAAAGGTATGTGGTGAATTCTCATGATTATTCTTACCTTGAAGGAGGGGAGTTGGTGTAGCATTATAAGTGATAAGTCATCCATACTTGTTTGGTTTCCACATAAATTTTTTATCACCAATGATGTGAACTTAAAGGGAATAACTATTTTAAAATGGTCACAAATTTAAATAACCTCAAAAACTAAAATTGGTGTCCAGTTAGTGATACTTATATTTCTATGATCATTAAAATCCAGAGAGCACAAATATTCATTGAGTTTGTGAAAATGTTGGATAATAAATTGGTCATTTTAAACAAAGTCATTTGTTAGCAACAAACAACTATCATTAAACCAGGGTCTGTTTTACATCAATTCTAAACAATACAAAAACTACATGCCAATATATAATATTATTTAAACAAAAACCCGAGTTCATATTATTCAGTCTGCTCTCGGTGCGTAGGGTACATAGAAGAAATGAGTACAGAAGGTGTTTGAAGCTCATCCTCATACACTTTGAGGGCGAGTTCAGGGCAGGAACTCCACTCTTGATCTCCGATATCGTTCTTGGTTGTCCATTTAGCAAGGGTGTCTGCAACTTTATTAGTAGATCGCGTACTGTGAGTGATGTTGATGTTTGTTTTCAGGGTGAGGAGGATTTGTATCTTCTTTAGAAATGGTTTGAAATGTTGAGGTGTTGGGGTAGCTCCTGTGAGAATCTTGTGGGCTAGCAGACTATCAGTTTCTATAGTTATGCTTCTTGGTTTGTGAAGAATTTTGTCAACGCCTCAAATGACAACTTGGATCTCTACCTATAAAGCATTTGTGTAGTAGGTAGTTTGGGTGCCTCCTTTAATCCACACACCATCTTCATCTCACAAAACATAGCTTGTGTTGGCTTTGTGAAGCCATTTGATGAGGGCACCGTCGACATTTAGTTTAAGAGTCTGGATCCTGGGACTTTTCCATTTAATGTCGTCCTGAGGGATTTCTCTGGTAATTTGTGAAGTTCCTGGATAGGCATGGAGTGTAAGGGTGACTTGCTTCTTCAAGGTGTTCATAGTTTCTGTGATCGAAGTGGTTTTGTTGGAGAAAACTAGCTCATTTTTGGATTTCCAAAGGAACTCGATGGTTGATGTGAACCAAATCTTGTGTGTGTTGGGCAGTTTCTTCTTAACATTTCTTGAGAACCATTGTTGTAGGGAAGCTTCATTACCAGTATGGATTTGTTGTAGAGATGTGATTTCCTGCCAAAGCTTGGATGCATAGGGGCATTCTCTGAGCACGTGAAGGGTAGTCTCATCTCTGCTGCAGTGGGGACATTGGGCATTTGAAGTAAGACCTCTGATAGTTTGACTGTGATTTGTGAGGAGTCCCTCGTGTAGAGCCTTCCATAGAGTGAATTTGGTGTGTTCTGCCACAGGTAGCTTCCAAATTTTTATTTAGCAGCCTTGAGTTCTGATAGCTTGATCTTTGAGGAACTCTTTGTAAATAGTTGCAGATTTGAAATTGCCCTTGGGGCTATGGATGTAATGCCATTCATCTTCATTGGCGCTAGGTTCAGGAGGGATCATGCTTTGAATCTTGTTGTATGTGTCTACGTCGAACCAATGAGATAGAAAACACATATCCCATTGTCCATGGTCGGCCATTGAGCATACCTTCAAGTCTGCAATGCTTTTGGGGATGGACCTGTTGTGATTGAGCACGGGTGTCTGGGTGCTAATAATCCATTTGTCATTCCAGACGGATGTAGTGGTACCATTAAGAACAACTCTTACAACATGGTTCTTGAGGGAGTTTGCTTGGGAATATATGTGCTTCCACATACGAGAGCTTATGTTCATTCCTTTATCTTTCAGATGGGCATATTTGGATTGCATAAGGTCTTTCCAATGGATGTGTCGATTGGTGATGAAATCCCATACATTCTTTGAAAGTAGGGCTTCATTTTGAATTCTGGCAAAGTGCACACCTAATCTGCCATCCGATTTGGGTGAAATTATCTTCCTCCATGAGATAGTATGTATCTTCTTGGTGTCTCCCTTATGGCCCCATATAAAATTTCAGATCATATGTTCGATGCTATCGCATATATAGATGGGTAGCTTAGTGGATTGCATTGTGTATGCAGGGATAGAGTTGAGAACAGTTCGGGCAAGGGTAGTTCTGACTGTGAGGGAGAGGGTTCGGTTTGCCCATGAGGAGATCTTGTTGTTAACAGCGTTGAGTATGGGGAGGTAGATTTGCTTTGTTGAGTTCGAGTGGAGAATAGGAACACCCAGGTGTTTTCTAAGGTTTTGAGTTTCTTGGATCTTCATTTTCTTGCAGATTCTTTGTCGAATTCTTCTGTCAGTGTTCTTGGAGAAGAATATAGATGATTTCTCTATGGAGAGGGATTGTCCTGACACTCTTTCAAAGCTTTGAAGGGTGTTCATGATTGTGTTAGCTTGGGCGACAGAAGATTCACCAAAGAGGATAATATCGTCTGTGAAGCAGACGTGTGAGAAGGAACTGGTTTTCAAATTTTGTAGTGGTTTCCATGTACCCTTCCTTTCTTCAGCATAGATGGCATGGCTCAATTTGTCGATGCAGAGAACAAAGATATATGATGATAAGGGGTCCCCCTAATGGACACCTTGAGAAGGCTTGAAGGGTGCGAGAGTGTTGCCTTTCCATGTGATGGCAATTTCTCCCGATGTTATGATCTTCATGATTAGTTGGACAAGAGTCTGCAGTATAGTTGTCTTCTTTAGTGTGTCATGGATGAAGCTCCAATTCATGTGATTGAAGGCCTTGGTGAGGTCTATTTTTATGGCTATGTTCGGTTGTCCATGGTGTTTGCTCCGCATGGAGTGGATTATCTCCTGAAACAACCGAATGTTATGGGAGATCCTCCTCCTAGAGATGAAGCTAGTTTGAAAGGGGGAAATCCAGTTGTCTAGGTAGGGTTTATTTCTTTCAACAACTGTCTTGGATAGAAGCTTGATGGAGACATTATTTAAATAAATATGGTGTAGGTTATTGTAGGATTCGGGTATTGGTGTTTTGGGTATAAGCACCATCAAGGATCTGGACATTTCTATCAGAATGTTATCTTCTGTGAAACATTTAGTTATGGTGGATTTGAGGGAGCTTTTGATATGGTCCCAATGAACTTTCAGGAAGCCAACATCTATGCCTTCTGGCCCTTGGGCTTTGATGGCATTCATCTTTGTGAGTGTCGCATGTATTTCCTCCTCTGATGGGGGGTTGGAGCAGATCTGTTGTTGAGGTGTAGACAGAGGCGGGAATGTCCCTATGTAGGAGGCGATCTCGCCTGGTAGAGTGGAATTATCATATGCAGTTAGGAGTTTCCTGAAGTAGGAGTGTATGAGTGTCTTGAGTTTGTCTTCATTTTTGGTCCAGGAGCCATTACTGCCTTTAAGTTTAGAGATGGAGTTCCTTCTTCTCTTGAGTTTTTACTAGGTTTTGAAAATAAGTTGTGTTTGAGTCACCCAGAGTGATCCAATCGCATCTGGCCTTCTGATGCCATTCCTCTTCTTCTTGGTGTAGGAGGTCTGAGTATTCATGTTGTAACTCGGTGATAGTGTTGTCAAGATCTTCAAAATAGGAGGAAGCTAGGTTTATTTGCTTCTTAGCTATAGCGTGTAGGAGGTAGTTCTTCTATTTTCTGGTTTTAGCTCTTTCATCTCTATCCCATTGTGCCGCCTGATTCATGAAGTGGTTCGAGGCTTCAGTGAAGTCTAACGAATTATCCCAGGAGTTGCAGAGGAAAGGGTTAAAACCTTTCCTCTTTGTCCACGTAGCAGATGTTTTGAGATGTGGCTTAGTGATAGTGGAGTTATTGGGGGGATTTCTTCTGACGAGAATAGGAGCATAGTCAGAGTTTATCTTGGGAAGGACCTCCACCTGTTTGTTAGGATAGATGTCCAACCATTGTGTATTGCAGACTACATGGTCTAGACATTCTTGGAGAAGGCCTCTTTTGAATGTCATCTGAGGCCCTGAGGTGCCAAGGTCTTTGAGACCTACAGATTGAAGAGCTTCAGAGAACTCTTTGCAACAATTGATGTTAATAGACTCACTTCTTGTTCTTTCGGAGAGATGAGTGATTGCATTGAAGTCTACCATGACTATCCAAGGGAGGTGGGACGATTTGGATATGGAATGGAGGTGTCCCCATAAAACTCTTTGCAACAGTTGATGTTAATAGACTCACTTCCTATTCTTTTGGAGAGATGAGTGATTGTATTGAAGTCTCCCATGACTTTCCAGGGAAGGTGGGACGATGTGGATATGGAATGGAGGTGTTCCCATAAAACTCGCCTCTTACGTTGTTTGGTGCTTGCATAGACAAAGGTGATAAGAGTGTTGTTGTTGACGAGGTAATGGATGAACTGTCTATGAATGACAAGGATATCAACCCTACCAATTTGGTTTTCCCAAAGGACCCATATTCCACCAGAATAGCCCCTGGCTTCTATTCTATGGGAGAAATCATAATCGAGATTCTTGACAATGTTGTCAGCTGCACTTCCACTGGTTCTTGGTTCAAGGATGGCGAGGATGTCTATTCGATAAGCAATGTTGAGATCTTGGATAGTATTTTGTGTATCTATAGAACAGATACCTTGTACATTCCAAGATGTATAGATCATATAGTAAGGTTGGGGTGTGTTTTGGGGGTTCGTCATCCCCATTTCATCTACAATCTCATCTTCTTCATTGGCGAAGGTTTTCCTGCCTCTTTTCCTGGGACCAATCCTCGGGTTGTCAGGTTTACTTTCCTATTGTGGAGGTGAATGCCCACACTTCTCGTGGAGTGCGGTCTCCCGCAATGTGATGGGGGTTCCTTTGTTGTTGTAGAACCAAAAAAGAAGGAGATTGGCTAAGAACTTGTTGATGGATTCCCTGGGATAATCACAGTGTCATCGTCCAAGATCTCTGTGGCAGTATGGTTGGTTCTTGTAGTGTTTGCATTGTTCCTTTACTGTGGTGAGTTTTATGATCTGTGTTCGGGTTCTGTTGCATGGCTTGATCAGTGCTGGTTCCTTCTGTTGATGTTGCTTCGTTCTCTCCTACCTTTGACGCCAATCAATTCCGGCTACTCTTTATGCTATTATCTGGAGATCTATTTTGATTTGTTCCTCGGGGTTGGTGGATAGGGCTTTGAACATGTTAGATGTTTCTATTGCTTGCTTGTTGTTTTGATTGGGTCGTCTCGGCTTTCTTTGGGTGGGTTTTGCATGCATTGCTTCTGTGAAATCCCCCAGTGTAGGAATTGGGTTAGGAGGGTTGTCGCTTGAGGATGGTTTCTCTTTTAGAAATTGTTGTTTAATTCCACACGAGTCCTCAGTATGTCCCATACGGCCGTAGTGCATACATATCGCATGTAGGTTTTCATACTCGAGGACATAGCGTTCTCCTTGAACCATAATGGCGGGAATTAGGGGTTTGGTAGAGTCGCGCTTGACAGCTATTCTAGTGAATCTGCCCTCTTCTTTTCAGATCTGTATTTGAATCGACATGCATAGTGGTGCCGATACAATTTTCGACTTCTATAAGGAACTACTTCTGGTATAAGTAGATTGGGAGCTTGGGGACACGCACCCATGCTACTATGTATCTGGGGTTCACTTCAGAAGGTATGAACTCGGGGTCCCAGGGTTGGACGATGAGGTAGGAGCCCATCATGGGCCATGGACCTCCCGTGAGGGCGTTTAGATAGTCGTCTTCTCTGAGAAGTTGGATGAGGAAGTACTGGTTCTCCAGGTCTATTAGATAAAAGTCTCCTATTGGGCGCCACATGGTTTTGATTCTGTTGTGCAGGGTCATGAATCTGACTTCACGGGCAATGACCTTGATGATCACAGTAAATCTCCACGATTTCATCAGATCACCCAGTTTATCATCATTTATGCGGAAGCATGGCGTGCCATCGATGTGGTTTACTGTAATGTCTTGTTTTGTGAGTTGTACTTCAGCATCTTTGAAGTTGATGATTGATGGGATGGAGTTTCCTGTTGCTCCGCTAGCTATCTCTTTATATGATGGCTGGCGGCCGGTATCGATTTTTGTCTGAAGAAGAGGATTGGGCGCGCTGGTGGTAATGGTATCTTCTTCTGTTGTGGATTCGATTTCCATGGATGCATTGTGAAACTGGTCGGACCCGCTTGAGATGCTACGATCAAGAGGCGATCGATAGTTAAAGGTGATGCCTAGGGACTTCAGAATCTGTGATTATTGTTGATGAGGGTTGTCTGTGCCGTTAGGAATATCATTCAGAGGTTGATTCCGGTGAGATTCTGGTGGACGATGGCCTCGTCCCTCGTTTCTGCAGCGGCCGCCTCTGCGCCCCCCAAACCCTAACATCCTTTTACTTTTTAACATATAGGAGGGACTTCATTTGTTTTAACTATCATCGCAATGAGCATCGAAAAGAAATGCATGGAATGAATATTATGAATCATGACATTTTCCATATCTTATTTAATTTATCTGTCAGAAAGGCACGATTTCCTATGCCACCCTTTCTCTCCAAAGTATTACCTAAGTCTCACCGCATAGGTCTCAATTCCATTATAGCATTGTTCATATTTTTCTATGAAGATGGATTTATAATCACACCTTGCATCATTATGTCTCGTTAAAACAATACCCCAATCATCCTCTAGCTCATACCATATGGCGATTAAACTATTTACACGTTCTTTTAAAAAAAAATTACACATTCTTGCCAACAAAAATGAGAACTACCTTATAAATTATGTAGGGTCCTACCATCTCCTGATGTTTTTAAATCTAGTATATGGTTTTCTCTTATTGAAATTTAGAAATACACGACCAAGATAGGAACAGGTATGTCTGTCACCATTAACACTATTTCTACCTAATGCACTCCAGTTATCTGTACCACTATATTACCTGAGAATAAGTCATATATTGAAAACTATCATATATATAAAAAAAGAGTGAGAAGAGCCTTCTTATGATAATCGTCAAACTCCAAAAGGAAAAATATACTTCATCAACTAGTATATTTGATTACCTCCTTACAAGGCGGGTGGATCGTAACATATGCAGCGATTGTAAAGTGATTCCTGGCGAAGAACTCACGACCCAACATAGGTTGGTGGTTTTGGATATTAACATGAAGATTAATAAAGGAAAATGTAACAGAAACCACAGTAGTAGGATCAAGTGGTGGAATCTTAAAGGAGAAAAGAAATTGACTTTTCATGATAAACTCATCAAGGATGTAACTTGGAATTTGGAGTCTAATGTTAACACTTTGTGGCATAACATGAGCTCATGCATAACAAAAATTTCCAAAGAGCTTTTGGGGGAGTCTAAAGGTTGTGGGCCTCCACAGGAGGAGTCTTGGTGGTAGAATGATGAAGTACAGAAGGAAATTAAATTGAAAAGGGAGATCTATAGGAGCTTGCCCAAATCTGGATATGATGCAACGTTCCAAAGATACAAGAAAGCAAAGAAAGAAGCTAAAAAGGTTGTTTGGGAGGCAAGGTCTAGATACTTTGATGATATGTATAAGAAGTTGGACACTAGAGAAGGGGAAAATATATATATAAAATGGCTCATATAAGAGAAAGGAAAGGAAGAGACTTGAGTCAAGTAAAATGCATCAAGAATGAAGATGGTAAAGTATTGGTGAAGAATGATGATATCAAAAACTAGTGGAGAAATTACTTCCATATGCTTTTCAATGGAGATACAACATATAATGTTAGCGACTCGTGTGACATGAATACAAGAGATATCATTTACACACGACGATTTTCACCATTTGAGGCCAAGAATGCTTTGAAAAAGATGAAAATGAGAAAGGCGTGTGGACTAGATGATATTCCCATTGATGTATGGAAGAGTATGGGGGATGAGGGAGTTATGTGGTTAACAAATTTCTTTAACAAGATCATGAAGACCAAGAAGATGTCAGATGAGTGGAGAAATAGTAATATAGTCCCCATCTATAAGAACAAAGGTGACGTTCAGAGCTATACAAACTACAAAGGTATCATGATGATGAGTCACACGATGAAGCTTTGGGAGAGGATTAGTGAGAAGAGGTTAAGATCTATAACGCAGGTATCAAACAACCAATTTGGTTCCATGCCTGGGAGATCAACAACATATGTTATTTTTCTAATAATGAGGCTTATGGAGAAGTATAGACAAAGCAAAAGAGATCTTCATATGGTGTTTATCGATCTAGAAAAGCCTTATGATCGAGTACCCAGATAAGTGTTATGGATGGTTTTGAAGAAAAAGGGTGTGCCTATCCAATACATTGACTTGATCAAAGACATGTATGATAGGTCTACTGCAAGTATCAAGACTCCTGGAGGAGAGACACCAACTTTTCCTATCACAATTGGGGTACACCAAGGATCCACACACAGCCCATATCTATTCATTCTTGTTATGGATGAGTTGACAAAGAAGGTTCAGGATGATATTCCTTGGTGTATGCTATTTTCTGATGATATTGTTTTGATTGATGAAACTAAAGATGGATTGAATGATAAAGTTGAACATTGGATAAACGCATTGGAATCAAATGGATTGATGATTAGCAGGAGAAAAACTGAGTATATGCATTGCAATTTCAACCTATCTCGTAGTGTGAATGATGGACCCAAGTTGGATGGAGTAGATATACCAAAATGTGATAAATTATGTTACTTGGGTTCTATTATTCAAATAGAAGGGGATGTCCGAAATGATGTTTTTCACTGGATCACTGTAGGATGGTTGAAATGGAGGAGTGCAACTGGAGTATTATGTGATCAGAAGATCCCTCTCATGTTAAAAAGTAAGTTTTATAGAACAGCTATACGACCAACCATGCTCTATGGGAGTGAATGTTGGGCGGTGAAGAAACAAGGTCTCAACAAGATGAACGTGGTTGAAATGTGTATGCTGAGATGGATGTGTATGAAGACAAGAAAATATCTCTTGAGAAATGACTATATCAGGAATAAAGTGCGGGTGGCGAACATTGAGGACAAGTTGCGTGAGGGCCGACTCAGATGGTACGGACATGTGCAACGCTGTGATAGACTGGATTTCTAGCTTAATTTTGAGGATGAAATTTCTTTTAAGGTGTGTAGGATGTGATGGAGTGGACTTTTGGAATCCCTAAATAACTAATGACATAGGTGGATTCATGTATGTTAATTTATTTTAAGTGTTACAAGTGCTTTGGCAAGGTTTGGATGGTGAATGATGTTCATATCATGATTAAGATCCATATATTTAATGTCTTTTGAGAAATTTAGTTGACAAGTCTAATAGTAGAGTTTTGTCACCAAAATTAAGTAAAATGTAGCTTGAGAGGTGGTGAAGTTGTGATTAAAATTGGGTGGCAATTGGGTTCTCCTAGAGAGAGATATCTAAGTTTGAAATTGGTGAAATAATGTGCATAATTGATGTTTATAGACCTAAGTTGGGGCTTATAGTCAGTGTCACGCACCCTGTACTTTGGTTGGATCTGTGTGGCTCGTCCTGGCCCTATATCTATGATCTAGTGGTCACACTGAACAGCCTTTAGATGCCATGGATTGGCCTATTCTTAGCTGCAATCTGGGTAGTACATTAGGGATCTGAGGGATGTGTGCTTGCCCTCAACCTCCAACAGTTTGGGAAGAAATCATGGGGACGAGCGAGGCCATGACTGCCTCCACCATCTCGCCGATCATGGGTGTGAGAAAGAGTTCAAACCAAATAGTTGGTTGTGGACTAGGATGAGCTTGTTTTTAACCTCTCTCTCGTGATTTCTGGTGAAGTATTGGGGGAGAGCCCCTAGCATGTTCTACTGCCATCTCCATTGCTAGTAGCAGTAGAAAATGAAGAGGAGAAAACCCCAACCGATGACCACACAGATGAGGAAGAAGGAGCCGGGGTCTCTTGGAAAGGAGCTGCAAACTTCATGGCAGTGAGGGTTCTTGGAGGAAGATTCCTTCTTTTGCTCTACCGCAACAGGCCTTGGCAAAGCTAGCTCATACAGTCCTAAAGAGGGACCGCTAGAAGCAAGACACCATGTCGTTGGTGCATAGGAGGAGCGGACAAACCTAGTGGCAGCTGTAGAAGGTTGATCAGAGGTTAGAATAGCCATTGGCCTCTCAGCAGAGCATGGAACCATGGTAGTGTTTGCGTCTACAAAGAGGAGTATCTCGCCACTGCCCTCACGCACGCCGGCGTTCCACGAGGAGGTCCACAGTGGAAGCCAACTGTAGCTCACGCTGGACCAGATGGACGGCGGCATAGATTGGTTTGTCATCCCTTGACTAGGATACATAGTAGCAATAATAGCCTAGAGGCTACCAGCGATCTCAAAAGGTTCTCATGAGGAGGAAGAGGAGGCCATGGCTGAGCTCTAGCATGTGTTCCGATCTAGCTGAGGCACTCACACAAATGACATCCCACATCGGGGATTGAGCAGAGGAGAGTCTATTCACGGAGGCACAACATTGTGGATGCACAGTTAGTGTTGACATTGGGGAATAGGCAGGCGATGGCAGTTCTTGGATGCAAACCAGAGGAGACGCACAACGCACAAGCTGGCGACCGACTCTGAGATCACGAGAGTGGAAGAGCGGGCGGTCCAGAGGCAGTGAACTGAGCCCAGACCAGCATAGGATCGG